>CM032419.1:3000000-3494005 GCA_019049465.1 Dryas iulia moderata | reverse complement strand
ACTTTGGTCCGTGATGGTCAATTTAATACCGTTATACAACCGAGATTATTAGAGAAAAAAAAAAATAAATAATAAACACTTTATTGCACATAAAAGTTTACAGAGATAGCATTCGAAAGAATAATTGTAACATAGTATGTGCAATGCGCCTTATCACCGCAAGTGATTTCTTACAGGCAACCCATTAATTAACGGATACGGAAAGAGAAAGAACATCGCAGAGAGATGCAAACAAGTATCAAAAAAATTTTTTTTTTAGTATAATAAATATACACAAACGTAAATATATACTATACACTTACATACAAACATACAGACATATATATATATATATATATATATATATATATATATATATATATATATATATATATATATATATATATATATATTTCATTTGTATATATATATATATATATATATATATATATATATATATATATATATATATATATACAAATGAAATGTAAATATATACAAGTATACAGTAAACATGACATGGTAGGATCATAAGTACTGTTCTAGATAGTAGTTTTTAAGCCTACGTTTAAAAATCCCTACTGACGGTGATCGCCTTATTTCACCAGGCAAAGCGTTCCATAGTTGTACTATTTTGATGGTGAAAGAATTTCTATAGGTCTTAGTGCGAAACAGAGGAACTTCCAGGATATTGTTCTTCCGGGAACGGAGGAGCTGGGAGTGAAGGGAGCTCGACCCCAAGAACTTAAATCGTTCTTTAAGGTACAAGGAGTGAGGTAAAGGATCCTTACACAATCCTGATAAATATTGAAAGAGAAAAAAAAAACAATTTTTTCAGTTAATTTTTTTTCTAAAAAGTTGAAACATTTTTTCAACTTGACCACTATATGGATCGGATCACTTGTTAGTCTAGACCTATGCCAGTTCTCTTTACCCAAGGCTCCTAGGGATTTACATAGAGGTTTTTTGAGCCGTTGCGCAGGGACCTGTGGGTTATCAAGGCCCGGGGCCCCCATTAATATTGGCAACACTTGTGTTAATAGGTATTTCTTTACAAAAAGGTTTTTACCTTTAACGTGTTCATCTGTGCATTTCTTGCAGAGAAATTTATGTGCTAATTTATGATAAGATTTACATTACATATATATTCATATTAACTTATTGACTATATACTGCGTAAAATTTATATAGAAAACGGTTATGTTTAAATAATATTAAGGCAAGCCTCCAATATAGTAACTAGCCCAGGGCTCGCAAAATATCAATCAATCATAGGTATTCGACCCCTGAAAGGAGCCACACTTACGCGAACAGACGCATAGTTTCGTTACAGACTAACAGGTATAGTTCATTTAATCTGTCGTCAGCAGTTCATAGTATTCTCATCATTAATTTAAATATATTAAAATTTACTACATCTTAAGATTAGGTTGACAAGCTATAAAAGCACTCAAAAGTATCTAAGCTACGTGAAAATTCTTGAGTACGTCATGAGTTTCGGCATTGCCGAAGGTTCGGCAGCTTTTTTGCCGAAACCGAAACTACGGCCGAAACTACAATTTTTTGCCGAAACTTGCCGAAACCGAAACCGAAACCGAACCTTCGGTCGGACACTAATGAAAACATTATAATTTCATCATATTTACAATGAAAACCAGAAAATACAACAGGTAATGTAACAACAAGACAAGGCCGGCTTTAATTTCGACCACTCAATACGCAATATATCTAATTGAGACAGAAAGTGGAGAACGAAGTGTTTTTACATTACTTTCTCCTACTTTTCTATGCGCAAAAAACCATAAAGTTATTAAAATAAATAATATAAAAGCTCCCAAAATACAATCCACAACTAAACTCCCATTTCCCAAAAGTACATAAATATTATTAGCTTTTGACTTTATCGCAGTCAACACACTCAAGTAAAATCTATGATATCTTCTATCATTGTCAACGTACCGTGGCTTGGTGTAATCAGTTGACGGAGACGTATAGCGCGGGCACAGGTGTGGAAAGTCCTCAACAAACATTTGTCTGAACTAGATGCGTACATGTCTACGTCTTCAAAGGATATTGCACCTTAATTAAATGCTAAATAAATTTAAATTAATTTTGCTAGCGATTCAGAGTCAAATGCTAATATTAAAATGATTAAAGTGGTCAATATTTTTAGTTAAATAGATATTTCGTAAGAGAAATATAGGGATGTTATGAATTATGTTGACTTTAATATATTATATTTACCTAGGATATGTTTAGTGAGAAATCGTTGGATTATGAAGAAAATTGTTATTATATTATAATGAACGTTATAATATGCTGTTTTGTTTCTTTAAATTATGAAATTCCTCTTGTTCTTAGCAGATTTCTAGTTATGAGAATTTTGACTAACTAGGAACCCGCAACTGGATGGTATTAAGCGATACAGTATATAGATCTATAAAAGAAAATACCTGGAAAAAAATGAGAATTTTATTCCTAAGCTAACTTTTTTCACGCTGTATCCCGCACACAGCAGGGTAGGCAGAGGGAACCTAGTGTTAAGACAGTCCGTTTCCTCTTTTTTTTTTTTTCAAACGTCAGGAAATTCGTTACGGATACCAGCCCGAGTGGGGACTCAGGACGTGGTTATGTGGGACTCCGGTGAGGCAAGATGGTAACGCCGCCGTTACCCACTAAAACCTGACGGTGCTCCTTCTCGACCGCCACTAGCCGGGCCAGGGGGACCGAATCAAGCGTCCGAGGACTCCGGCGGCGGGAGCCTGCAAAGCACATCGCGGAGTCAAAGATGGTGTAGGTCACCCTCAACGGCCTGCTCGGAGTAGCGCGCGGGACGTTCCCTAAGCTAACTATAAAATTTTTTAACACTTTTAACTACCTACCTACCGCTAAAGTATAACTAGCCTTAACTCCACAAATTTCAGCTCAAAGTAAATTCGATTCCCAAAGCAAAGGCGCGTTCGAAAATTTATAAAAGAGTTGGTACCTAATTTTTCTTGAATGTACTTTTAAAATTGTTTTATATGAGCACTTTTGTACAAATTTATAACAAATAGCATGTTACTATAAACAACAATAATTTTTATATTATTTGTTCGTGACTCACAATTGTTATAATTGTCACTTCCCCCATAGCAGGATAGTCAGAGAATCTCTGTCAGATTTGATTTTTTGTTTTGTCAAAAGTATCTCTGTATCAAGATTGATTACTCTGTACTCCACACGGCAGAGGCTATCGTAGTGTAGTTGGTCAGAGTTTGACTGTAGCCACGATAGTTGTAGGTTCGGTTCCTACTCGCAGGGTTTTTTTTATGTATTTATTTCCATTTTTCCGCTATATTATCTAAGATAAAGCAAAGCGTTATGTTCCGCCCCTACTCAACACGATACGACTAATTTATACTCGACTACTTTATGATTAATTTATGCTTGTTGATAGTTTTAGATGTGAATAAACAAAATATGGTCAAAAAATAAAGAAAGAAAAAGACGTAGAACTGATTCTACCTGCTTATCCTACAAAAATAAATATTATTATATACGTGAATACTATTATATATGTGAATTTCAAAGAATACACAATAATACAAAAATATCTTTGTTTAAGCTTAACAAACTATTATTTAGGAGACATATACTTGATTTTATTATAACACAAACATTACACTTCCACGCGTGATATGATTGAGCGTTATGATCTTTACTCCACACGTTTTATTTTTATAGAGCCGAACAGAGCCAAGTTTTCTATAGAGCAATCTATCTATATGATAATCGAACAATCGCTCGGTGCCATTTGTATGAAAATTTCAGAAGACCGTCACAGCAATGCATTGGAATTGCCAGGATATATAGGTTATATTTTGCATTCGTGTACCTTCTTTATTAGATGGGGAAAATGGATATTATTTTATTTGTTCTTGGTCGTATTTTTTATGAGATATTGTTTTATGTTACGATATAAGTTACTATAATTGTTAGAAATAACTTAAAATATTACCAAACAAACTTCCTGAGGCTTGAGTGCTTGCGAAGGTTGTGATTTTCAATATTAAAATGAAATATTTTTTGTTTGATTACGTAGTACCCTTGTGGCCTCTAGAGTGTAACCGGGAGTTTTCGGAATTTATAGTCTGTGGAAAGCCCAACTAAAAGAGCTCAGATCTTGGCTTGGAGACTTCGAAAGATGACCATCATATTACAACCAGGGTATTGTAAAAACACCCCTCTTAGTGAAGCTTGAACTTTGACTTGTGACACTGTCTGAAGAAGAGTACTTAGGCTTTTCATTGATATCTCCTTTATTATGTTAGAAAAATTGCGCCTAGCTCGTTAATTATGAATGAAATACGGAGAACAGAATCACTGAATATTTTTTCTGTTTCTTATCTTATCCGCAAAATTTATAAAATACTTAAAATTAAAAATATAGCTAAAACAAGTTTTTCCAATGACCTGTTGATTATATTTAAACGCCAAAAAGAGTAAACTTACTTCCTCGTAATTACTTTCAACTGCTAACAATTCTTTACTCAAATGAATAATAGAATAAAAAGTCCTAACTTAAGTTGAATTGACAAAAAACTTTTAGCACAATTGTTTTTTTTTGTTACTCTTGTTTATTTTGTTTACAAAACAAAACACAAAAGGTTAGTCACGAATTCAAACGCAATATGACTAATTCAAATAAATTAAATTCTAACTCCATGAATTATTTTTTTCACATAACATGGAACTAAGTCTAACTAGGACCAGTCGTGGCGCAGTGGCACAAAGTGTGACTGTAAAACGACTGGTTGTGGGTTCGATTCCCACTCGACGGGTGGAAATATTTAATATTTCCATTTTCTTCACTCTGGTGCCGAGGCAAAGCGCGGCGTTAAGTTCCGCCATTTAACAAGTAATGGCCCGGAATTCGGTGGAAAACGGTATACGGACCGTCTTAACACTAGGTTCCTTCTACCTACCCTAATAGTGTAAGGTTAGTTTTCCTACATTGAATTTATCAATATTAGTTTGTATAATTTTTAATTTCTAAACTACTCTATACTAACTAAATATGTATGTAATATACATACGTATATATAAATAAATCCGTAACGTGACAGCGCCTGGCTGTAAACACAGTAGTTGTAGGTTCAATTCCCACTCGGGGGAACGATTTATCATTTTCCATGTCTTGATTCTCTGCTTTGACAATGCAAACATTACTTGTGGAGAACAGAGTGAACACTAGAATATCTCTGTCTGTAATTCTTATAAAGATAATACAAGCTGCGCAATATTTTTTAAATTTTGAAACATGTTGTCTCATTTAAGTTGTCAATAAAAATATAGTATATTAAGTAAAAGTAAATGTAGTAAGCACTAATGAAACTTTTTATAACACAATTTAGTAAGCTGTAAAAGCTAAACTATAAAAGCTTACAGTTTAGTTAACTATAAAATATCACCGTCCTTAAAATTATGGTGCAAATTTTATTGAGAGAAATAGAGAGAGAAATTACCGATAAAACTCATGAAAAGTTCAAATTGATGGAATACAAAAAAGGATATCACTGAGTTCTTTCTAGTATTCCATAGACGGTATATAAAAATAAAACATACCGTTATTTTTTGCAAATTAAATTGTTGAATAAAATGTATAATACTCAAAGTCACAAGTTACATACCGCTTAGATAAAGAAGTAGTGACTATCTCACTGTTTTCCACTTTTTACCCAAAATAGAAATATTTCGTGGTGCAACTCATCGGCGTGCTGTGTATCGCCATAGTTGGAAAATTAATAAATGTATCTCATATATATTTAAATCGGAAATCTAACTTAAAATAAATAGAAATTTCAATTAAAAAAATCACCATTGAGGACAGTCGTGGCGCAGTGGCACAGACGTGTGACTTTAATCGACTAGTTGTATGTTCGATTCCCACTCGAGGAGTGGAAATATTTAATATTTCCATTTTCGCTTTGGTATCGAGGCAAAACGCGGCATTAAGCTCCGCCATTTAACACGCAATGCCTCCGAATTTGGGGGAACGGATTGTCGTAGCACTAGGTTCCCTCCGTCTACCCTGCTGTGTGCGAGATACAGCGTGAAGGTAAAAAAAAATCACCCAGGCGCCATAATGGTCACAACTCTACGACTATACAGCCTACACAAGTAAAAATAAAAATGTAACTGACCGCATGTAAATGGAAGATATATGAGAAAAAACATTATTGAGGAATTTTATCAATGTAATATAACTCAAAACATTGACGTAAAATAAATAGCTTGTCTGTTTGATTTAAGTGCAATTTCGACTGTTGTATTTTGGTAAACTTTCCTTAACCTTTAATGTTTATTTTATTTCAATCAGTTCATAAACATACCAGAGGTTACAACAATTTAATTTATTTAAGCAAAGTTTGTGATTTAAGTGAGAACGCGGGTGGGCGAAAAACTAAATACCTAGTTATATTCGTGTAGTAATTTCATTCTTAAGTAATTTAATTCGTAGACAAAGCCGCGAGAGGAACGCTAGTACATTATACATCTTAAATTTGTTATTATATATAACTTTAAATATACTCTTCAATGTTAAGGTTATTGGCATCAAAATAATATACCTTTATAAGATTGATAGCCACATAATATTGTCGGTATTTAATGCTTCGCGAGTGTCGTTCTGACAGTGATAAATGATTTGTAGTCGAAATAGATGAATTATTATTTACGTTATGTTTTCAATAACTTTCTACTATTGATATAATTTCTTAAATTTCGTAGAATTTTTTAAGGGCCAGTCGTGGCGTAGTGGCACAAAAGTGCGACTGTGAAGCGACTGGTTATCGGTTCGATTACCAGTGGAAATATTTAATTCTCTTCCCATTTGCTTCGCGCTGGTGTTGGAGCAAATCGAGGCGGTAAGTTCCGCCACTTAACACGCAATGCCTCCAGAATTTGGCGGAAAGTGGGGAACGGAGTGTCTTACCACTAGGTCCTCTCTGCCTGCCCTGTTGTTGTGTGCAAGCGTGTGTGATACAGCGTGAAGATGAAAAAAATATTTAACTTTTTTTGTGTAGTAAAGCTGCTGCGTAAAGGTTTATTATATACCTTATGGTTGTCGCCACGAATCCAATTGAAGATATGTATGGAAGGAATATATGAAAAATTAGTTTAATTTGTTTTGTTATAATTTTAAACGAGAAGATAGACTATTTAAACTACGGAATCGTTATGTTGTGATATGAATTAGAATATTCTAGTGTATGTTTAGCACTTTATTACATAAATAATTCATATTCTATGAATTATTTTTTGTATTGAAAATTAAGATCAAAGTATTTTATAACATAATCTTAAAAGAATAGCTAAATGTTGTTTCTGTACTTTATAGGGTAAGTAGGATTATAATTATTCAGGTACAATTTAAGTGGATTTATGCGTTTATATATAAAAAACAGCACAAGTTCTTTGAATCTTTAGAACATCTCTCCTTCATTCACATATGTGTATCTTTAATTAAAAAAAATCATAATGAAATAAATATATTTTTAAAAATATTATCAATATTGATACTTGTAAATATATAAATTATTATTGAATGATAAGTATAAAATTATCATTTAGTATATTTATTTACAATGTATATTACATAGTAATACATTACTTATACGACACTTATATAAGAACATATTAACGATGCGACAGTAAAAATAGATAAACGCGAAATGCTAAGTTCTGGTACACATCATTTCCGAACCGAAGTTTGTTAGTTGATAAGATTTACATTTTTTTATAATTTCAAGCAAAAAATATAAGGAAAAAAGTATTTAAAAATAGATAAATTTTAAACTTACGTGCTTGAATATCTGTCCTGACAAGTATACACTTCCGATTTCTCAACTCTCAAGACTCCGCCCGTATGAACCTTCCACACCCTATTTCAACCCCTAAGGACTTCGTTTATGATAAAATAGGTAGCCTATCTTAAGTTCTGGGTTTTTAATTGTATACATTCCAAATTACATCCAAATTGGGCCAGTAGATTAGCCGTGAAAGCGTATGAGACAGACTTTCGTATTTATATTGTTAGTATGGATTAAACGCATCGGACGCATTTATTTGTTGATTTCAGATAAATAATATTATTTTAAACTGTTATATAGAATTTGGTAAACCTACCAATCCAATAGTGATGTTAATAATTATTTTAAAACAGATGTTGCTAGTTGCTATAATGTGACCAAGGCACTTTAAAAAATATAACGTAACCCATTTTATATGTCTCGAAAAATATAGAAATTACTATTGAGACAGTCTTTTTCACTATTTTCCGATTTTTTTTCTCTAATTTGATATATTTGAACAGAACTAAAAGATATTTTAGGCTATAATTCTTATACGAAATATATATACATACATACACTTTATTTAGTTAATACATATTAATTAACAATAATACCACGTATCTACTTCAAATGGTCTATTTGACCTTTGATCTGTAGCTATCAGCATAATTATCATTGACATTTATTAGAGTGTAAACACAACAAAGTCCAATATTAGAGAGGAGCTTTGCTAATTATAAGCTAATATTAATTAGCTATTAATTTACTACGATATATGTACATTTTTTTTTAAATATTTCATTTATAGAAAAGATTTGTTTGAAATGTGTTCATATTATTTATTCTCTGTGAGTAGACGTTTTTTATTATACACGTAAAAAGACCTATATTTATAGACAGTATTTTTAAATAAAATAATTACTAACGAATTTTAGAAATTCTTCGACAAATAGTAATATATTTTAGAAGGATACATTATACAGTTTTACTCGCATAACGTTAAGATATTCTGTTGTTACCTTACCATCCCATTTGAAGACATAGTGTTTGGTTGCGACACTCATTTCTATTTCACAAGCTGAGATTTGCCTAATCAGCGTAGAAATGTCGTAAGCAGCGTAAAATGGAGGAATCGAACCCACAACCAATGGGGATTATAGTTAGTTTTTACTCCACTACATTATGATTACAATATTTTAATAAAGGCTACTTATTTAAAGAATAAGAGAAATTATAGTCACTACGGATGGAAAGTGGAGACCGGAGAGTCTTGACACTCGAATCTCTTCGACTATCCCGATGTATGGAGAAAAACATAAAGCTGAGATATTTTATAGTACCCTATTTGTGATTTATTTTACAAAAATAATGTTTTTTCAAATTACAAATTCGAGTTTTTTAAACAATGCATATGAAATTAGGGCCACTATACATATATTTTCATATTAGCGACCCGCTCGCGGCTTCGCCACGTGAACTACCACTTTCATCCTCCACTGCCTCTTTGGGATTGGTCTTTTTTTTATAAAAGGGGGGTATTCTATATTTAACCTTGCATCACTAATTATGTTCTTGAGAAACTCATCGATACATTTAGTACAATGTCTATACTATTTGATTATATATATAGCGATAATATAATATAGCGATAACTTTTATAGCAAAAAAACGTACAAAATCATAATCATCTTTATGATAGCAGATTTTGTACGTATATACCATCTGGTATATAGTATTATAAACCGGTCATAATATGTTAAATAAATTGTATGCTTTTTATTTTATTTTACAATTGTGATACTTGTTGATATTAAAAAATAAGTAAAATAAAATAAAAAGATAAATCGTAAATAATTGTAAGTAATCGTCGACACAATTGTAAAATAAAATAAAAAGATAAATCGGGCTAGTACATTACCCGTGTAAAACATAACAGAGAGAAGATATACAGATTTTTGCATTTTTATGAAAATAATATTAATGAGTACGGATATATCTAAAACAATGTACACTATATAATAACCGATGGCGCTACCCTTTCCAGAAAACGTAGTGACATCTGCTGTCATATAGATTATATAAAGTTTTATAGACCGGTCAAATGTATCTTTAATAAATGTTATGCTTATTTTATTTTATAATTATTTTAATTAGTGATATTGAAACAAATTTAGCTTCACTCGTGAACTATCGACAAAATTTGAATGTTTTTTTTTAATTTTATTTTTCTGCGGGAGTTGTGTTGAATACCAGGATGAAAACTATCCCATATGTTGCTCTAACCTCTAAGCTAACTCCATACAAAAATTCATTAATTTCTACCCGGTAGATATCAGTATACAAATGATTTACTTATATCGGTTTTTTATTTTTTCTAAAAAAACTACATGGAATACCGGGATAAAAACTATCCTATATGTACCTTTGGACTATAAGCTATCACCATACCAAAATTCATTCATTTCTATCCAGTAGTTTTTGCGTGATTGACGAACAAATTAACAGACAGACAGACAGACAGACAGACAGACAGACAAAAATTCTACTGAGTGGTTTTTTGGCCTCTGTTATCGATATATTAACATACCCAATTTAAATTTTTCTGAAATATTTCATGTACAGAATTCACTTTTCTACTCTTTTATTATATATATAGATATATATTATTCCAAATCATAATAAAACAACTATTTAATTTTTAAAATATATTATATTGGTAACGATATATGTATTTACTATTTGTGAAAAGAAACCTGATACATATTTTTGTTTTAGTTTGAAATACTTATAATTATGTTACTCATTGTTTCGGTGCTTCTTCATTTTTAAAGTCTTTAATCTGAAAATAAAATTACTAATATAAGTACGTAGAATTAAAATATACAATAGTTTTCAATAAATACAAGAACGGAATGTCTTGACAACGACTAGCCTGCTAAGAAGAAAGGAGTGTGAAGCTACTTTCTTTTTTAAGTAAATCAAAAGCAGGCAAAGTGAAAGTTTTAATATTTTAATAATTTACTAATTATCAAGCCGTTATTTAAAAATATATACTTAACATATAAAAATGTAAAAAAATCGATAACATATTTTATATATCAGTTTAAAATATTGACTCACCGCGCTGCCAATTCTGTCAACGATATTGTTGAATCCTTTCTTAATCTCATCGGGATTAAAAGCTTCCTGTAACTTATTGCCAATGTCCTTGCTAAAATCTTGTAATTCCTTTTGGTACTTTTCTACCAAGTTTTCTCCTTGGGGCGCTTCAGCATCACGTTTTACAAAAGCATGCACCTACAAGAAAATAATATTATTTTGTTAATTCTGATAACCCATGAAGAGGATATGATAATTCAGTCCATTACACCTATTTAATATTATTGCAAGTTTAGAGGTGAAATTCAAACGTGTTTTATATAAGCAAATGGGGATAGATGGGGAACTATCAACTACTGCGTTCATCATATCATTTGAAATATAAGCAGCTTCACGCTTTTTCCCTCATGGCGGGCTAGTCAGAGAAGACATAGTGTCAAGACACTCCGTTCTCCACTTTCCATCCGAAATCGAAACATTACGTGTTGATTGGCGGAGCCCAACGCCGTGCTTTGCCTTTAATGATATGAAAATTTAATGATATCATTCCCCAAGTCGGCATCGGACCCACAATCATTACTGCGCCACGACAACCTTTTGATTGAGATGTAACTGATAGCATAATATAAACTGTTATAAAAATTACAGTAAATTCGTAAAAAAAATATTAATTGCTCAACTAACTTCATAAATTATACAATTTTCCAATAAATGTGTTAGATACTCACGCTGACGAGGCACACGGCCAAAAGGACTACCAGTAACTTGTTCATCTTGAGATTTTAAGCACGACTTTACCACTCAATTCTTGAGCTCAGACTAAAGCTTATATGACACTCTAGCACTTTATCAGGTCTTTTAAGAAGTCATCTTATTTATTCATGTTATCTCTGTACATAGGTCGACTGTTCCTGGATCGTAATTAGTAAATTAGTTTGCAATCATCACTAATGGCTACGAATAGTTATCTACTTTACCATTTCTAGTAGTTAACGGAAATTAATAATTATATTGGTTGTTTTAGTAAGGAATTTCTTTGAAAGTTGTGTGAACAATTTTCAATATATTGTGTATTTAATATTTTAAATCATTGATTATTTAAATAATCGTGTTTATGTTTGTTATTGTAATTTACGTATTTTTACTTCTTAATAACGATGAATTGATAAATACTGGAAGTTTTGACGTGAATTTAATTTGATGTTGGTGCATTTTTACTATGTGATAGTCATTTTTTTAAAAATTCTTGGCTTTACTTTTATTATAAAAGCTAAAATAATTTCATTTCATCAATGTGTAGTTAACACAAAAATAGTATTAGCCATTTATGTTTCCACTTGATTATAAAACATGCAGTAAATAATAATAAAACAAAAAAGTAAATTTATATTAAGTTAACTTCTTAATTACTTATCATACATACAGCAAGGTAATTTTTATACACATTCTCTTACAAAATTGCTTCATTTCACAATGTAATATATTTCTAGTTGTAGAGATATTTGCATATTCGTATGGTGGCATATAAGTTTGTATTTTTCCCTTAAGTCCGAAAAAAAAATAGTCTTGGACTAAAAACAAATTATTTGTCTATAAAAATTTATACGAAGCAAATATTTACTTGTGGAAATAAGATGAAAAATCAAAATGAAAGGAAATGGATACGGATCGCTTTCAAAATAAACACGTAAATCCTTTTCGACCATCCTACCCTTCAATAGCAGGGGATCGTAAAATATCACTTGTACTACTATTATTTTATTACTGTAGACTATTTGTTTTCATTCATAATGTTATAGAATTTTTTTTTATTACATTGTATAAATGCTAAGAAATGTTCTTTAAAAGATGGCATAGAATAAGTAGGATTAACTTTTTATATTATATTTATATATTAAAATTATAAAACAGCATACTGAATTTCGGTGGATATGATTTTATTAATATATAAAATCATAACCTACTTTAATTAATAAAAAATCTTTAATGTGCTTTGTTTCAAGTCACTTTAAAGGACAAAACACCTATTGACTCTCACACAAAATGTACTTTAAAATAATATTTATTCATTACTTCGTGAGATTTAAAATATATCAATTGTATATTGATATCTACCTACACTAGAACTATTATTTTATAGGTAATCCTATATATCTTTTTTTATCTCTTTCTGTTTTTCTTTAGCAATTTCATTCCCAGGGGCCATTGCGGAGTCTTGATGGACTTTCGTGGGTTTGATTTTTACTCACAGGAAAGATCATAATTTAATAATTGTCATTTGGCTCTTATGACATGACAAAGTACGGATTGAGGTTTTCCACTCAATTTCAGTTTCAAACACAGCATCTCTCATATTCAGACAGAAAGTGGAGACCGGAGTGTCTTGACACTGGGTATGTCAAACTAAGCTAACTTAGCATATACCTAGTGTGAAGTAATATTTAGAAGATAATATATTTTTTTTACGTAAAGTAAAATACGATGTAGACTTTTAGTATATTTAATTGCAATACAATTATGTATTTTTTTATTATTCATGTTATACAAACAAAATGGCGGTCGTGGCACAGTGTAAATGCGTTGATTATGGGTTCAATTCGCATTAGAGGAAATGATTAAAATATTTTTTTCACCTTTATAGTAAAGTACATATGAAGTAGGATGTAACTGAAAAAAAAACATTCTAGCTTGTTGTAGAAACTTGCAAGGTGCAACTAAGTCGCAATGTAGCGCACGTGTCACGTTTCTAGTTACAAGATGGATTCTGACAAGGAAAGATTGCTTTAAGTCTCCTGAGTTTAAGTTAAAATGTAAGTTAACTTTTTCTTAATCAAACAAGTGAAGTACTTAGCGATATATAAAATAATAATATTTTTAGATGTATTAGTTTTAGAAATTGATCAAATCCTGAGCGACAAAAGCAAGTTTTTGCGAAATTATTAATTAAATCACAATTCAGACGTATTCATTTCCTCGCTCTGCTAAGATAAAGCGCGGCGTTGAGTTACGCAATGTCTCAATTTCAGCCGGGAAACGGAGAACGGCATGATTTGATATCAGATTTTAGGATTGTCCTGCTATTTGGAAAAAAGCGTGAAGCTGCATTATATGAAATAAATAAACTATAAAAATGTATAAATATATGTATATAGTGAAAGTAATCCTCATTTTAATCACACGTGTGAATCACGTTAAACATCGATTACAAAATAACAAGCAATAAAACAATATTTATTACTACTTTGTTGTTATTGATTATACACGTCATATTATTATACATATATACGTATGTAAAATACATACATACACGTTCTCCTCTTACTGAAATTGAGACATTGGGTGTTGATTGGCGAAACTGAACGCCACGGGTTTTGATATATATATATGTTTATACCTATGTACGAAAATGATTTATAAAATACATATATCTGCTTTTCACCTCAACCAATTAAGTCTGTCTGTTGTTAAAAATACAAAACTTATATATTAATTTTACGTCACAAAACACAGTTAAGTAGATTCCCTCTCTCTCACACGACAGTTGTGGGTTTGAACCCTATTAAAAGGAAAGCTTATATAAAAAATCATATCCTTGGCTGCTTACCTTTATCTGCTTACCTTATCAAGTATACAGGTGAAGTGCTCCTTTCTGAAGTAAAACTATTTTAACAGGTTAAATCGAGTATATTTTTACATCGTGTCGTATATCGTGTATTCGATACATTTTAGAAACCCGACGCGACACTTCGTACATTATTCAGTAGTGGTCATAGGTAGACTGAGATGGCAATTGTCTGTCAGTTGATACAATTATATCAAACTACCGCCAACGATTTCACAATTGTCTCGCGTACTGCCATGGATTCTTGTATAATCAGTTGCCTGATGGACTGATTGCCCTCTGGTGTGGTGGGATTGATACTTTATTTTTTTTAGGATGAGACCTAGATGGCAGAAAGTTTAAAAAATGTATCAAAATCGCGAAACCAAAAGATCTTACTAAGGTCCCCTTTTTTAATGATCAATTGCTTAAGATTAAATTTGTTTATACACTAGATAAATAATGTTTTAACAATAGATTTTCCCCATATGTTTAAAAAATTATGTTTAAAAATTCAACACGAATACAAGCATTTACTCCGCAAAATATAATCAATTTCTTCGTATTTGACGTAATAAGATTGTCATTTGACCCTGGGTTAGATATAAAAAAAACATATATAAATAAAGTATGAGATATTGATATCAATAAAGACATTGAATGCTTGTAAATTACTAAATATATAATATTTATAGTAACTAAACTAAAAATACTAACATTTTGCTTTTGCTGCTTCACGCTTTTAGGAGTAGTAAGAGAGAAACAAATGGAAGAAACAAGTAACTAAGCAGTTATTTTCCATACGACGAGACAATGCACGTTGAAAGGCGGAACTGAACACCGCGCTTTGTCTTAGTTATTAGAGCGGAGAATTGAAAATAATGTAAATATAATTAATATTTAATATTTTCATTTTGTCCGCTCTAGTGTCGAGGCAAAGGGTGGCGTTAAGTTCCGCCACTTACACGCAATGCCTCCGAATTCGACGGAACGTGGGTAACAGCGTGTCATAACACTAGGTTCTCTCTGCCTACCCTGCTGTGTGCGGGATATAGCGTGAAGCTAAAAAAATAATTATTATTATTACTCCGCCGAACCCACAACCAATCGCACTCATATTCAGACGCTCATTCAGACGCTGTCCCATGAGGCCACAATAGCCTAGTGATACGTGATTTTGAACTCTGTTTTTTATTGTTTTCCTGCCTACTTTGTCCATTCAATGTAGAACTCCTTTACATATGTAAAAATACTTGTATTTTTTTAATATATGTTAAAGGACTGATCACACCTATTACATCTACTTAAATCTATCATAACAATTTTAAAGACTTATTGCTAGTTACATTATTGTGGATTTAAACATACTTTTATATTTTCAAAGGTTATTCATAGACTCAGAAATTGAATAAACACATTAAACCCTCCCTCTTGAAACCCAAGCTAAGAAAACTAACAAAAATAATTGTACAATTCCTTGAAGATGAATTTGAACACATAGTCAACACGCCCAATTCTAAAATCATATAATATTTTTTTTTGCTTTACGCTTTATCCCACCCACAGCAGGGTAGGCAGAGGGAACCTAGTGTTAAGACACTTCGTTCCCCACTTTCTGACGAATTGCCTCTGATGCCAGAGCGAAGGAAATGAAAATATTAAATATTTCCACTCTTCGAGTGGGAATCGACCCCACAACCAGACGTTTATAGTCACGTGCCACTGCGCCATGACTGGCCCCAATAATAATAAGTCGGTAAATTCACTTTGCCAACAAATAAAGTCGATTCTATTACAATTATTATATTTTCTTTGTTTCATACCATTTGTATACAATCTCATTAATAAGAACTCTTGTGTATGATAGGGCACGGCCTAAAACCTTTTGTACGAAGAGAGAACTTTATGCCGATGTCACTTATAATATTTATTCAGGACTGAACGTTTCTTTCTTTTATTTGTATTATCATAAGATTTATATATTTCTTCTCGTTCAAATAAATACGTTTTAAATGTGTATTGCGACATGTTTGCTTTCGTATAACTTCAATTATATAGATTAAATATGAAAAGGAGCTTGTGTGTATAGTTCTATGAAATCTATGCGAACGGAAATGTATATAATTGGACCTACCTTCGTAGTCTTTATACTATGGAAGAATGCCTTAAAAGAGGCAATATTTTTTTTAGTAATTTATACTATACTAAAGAATATATAATTCATTGAACGTTAAATACATTATTAATAAGTAAATAATATTTTTGACGTTCATATATAATCATTAATATATTCTTTTATTACTGACAGACAGCGCCCAAGCTCAAACTACTAGCCACAGGAAACTCAAGTTTATCATGCACGTTCCGTACTAAGTGTATTAAAAAAGGATATATCTTGAAATTCTTAGGGTAATAGGTAGCTTTATTTTACAATAACCTATAACAATGACAATTAAAAGTGTCCCACTGCTTCAATATTAAATACGAACAATACTTTAAGGGCAGCTTAGCACGGTGTGGAAAGTTCCACCTCTCAACACTTCCGTTCTAGGATTCGGGCTAAAAGGGGAGAAAGCACATTAGGACCTTTCTGACTACCCTGCTTTACGGAAAAATTCACAAACCCTAAAAAACAGATACAACTATATGTAACAAAAACGTCTTAACGAACATTGTATACTATGTTACAAGAATGTTCAATGAAACTTAAAGCAATTTAGAAATAAAAGACATTTTTTGGTAAAACTTTTACAAAAGAAAGCTAGTTTCAATACAATTCCTCTCATTAAAGACAACGTAACGGTGGATTTCGGCCTCGGGAATGAAAATAAACGTATTTGTTCTAGTCAAGGATTCTTTTACTGTTTGCTGCGGGATTCCTTTTAGATGTTTGTGGAATAGTTCAAGTGGTATTTCGGCTTCCCCCAAATTTCGTATGTGTGCGTTTCTTTTTCACTTTAGTAGAAAAAAGGTCAGAATTATTAGTGTAAATAAATTTTATCAAATACAGTCAATTATATGTTTGAAACTGAATACACTTTATTTAGTGAAAGTAAAAAAAATAAATTTGCTAAAATAATGAAAAATTACACATACATTGTATTAAATTTTACTCTGATCTGTTTGATCTAGTATTCTAGAATATAAAATTTCTACAATGTCTACTTTTTAATAAATAAATTATCATCGTTATATTAATACGTAAGGTTTGTTCCTTACGTATTAATATAACGATGATAAAAAATATATTACAACTGAGTTTCAGAAAATTAAGTATACAAACTAGTTTAAAAGATGTCTAACTTAAACTTTATGGGAAAAAAATACAATCATTATTTATAATAATGGCTTATAAAATATTTCGTTAATAAAAAAAATGTCAGACTACTATCTCCTTCACTTATAATTTTGTATAAAGTATACATTGTTAAGTAACGTGTACTTTACCTATATGTCAACATAGTTACTCATTGTTTTTAACTGTATCCCACTGTATTCCACGCACAGCAGGGTAGGCAGAGGGAACGTAGTGTAGACACTCCACAGCAAAGGAAATGGAAATATTAAATATTTCCACTCCTCGAGTAGGAATCGAACCTACAACCAGTCGTTTATAGTTACACGTTCATGCCACTGCGCCACGACTGGCTCCTGTTACTTATTTACTTCACATATTATTCATTAAAGGTATTTATTTTATAAATTCTGTCAACACAAGCTGAACTAACTTAATTATTAAAAAAATATTTTAAATTTTAACATAGTTCCGTGGTCGTCGCTTCACGTGACGTTTTAGCTTAAAATTTCCCACCCATCACTTTAACGCCTACAAAAATTATTTTAAAACATCGCTAAAAAATATAAATTTGTAAGCGTTTTCTCATATTCAATGTATTTTATTATGCTTGGCATAATTTTAACAAGTAATTCTTTACCACAAATTGTGATTTCAGAAAATGAAATGATATCACGTACGTATGTTATTTATCAGTTATTTTAATAGTATTTCACTGTCATACGTCCATTAGAATATATTTATTTAATTATACTTTATTATTTTATTACTTTTTTGACGTCGCTGTAGGCGCGGTGAGGATTGCAAACTGAAATAAAAATTGGAGTGTTAATTTGTTTAAGTACCACGTACTACATTTAGCTACTACTAATAAAACAAATAAAATCTATGTATTTATATTATTATTGATATATACACTGCCATGCTGTCGCAATATGGCCAAAACTAACTTCAAGCAATATTTGTTAGTAAAAATTTCATTAAGAAAAAACATTTATAAGTGATTTTTTCATTTGCTGATTGGAAATAACGAAATGTTCCGCCAATAACAGAGCACAAGGTTAAATGATATGCAGCTGAGTTTTCTGCCTATCTAACAAAATATGGAAAAATAAATATAGCTATTATTTTTTTGTATATTTCATCAGTTTTAAGCTTTTTCTCGCATAGTAAGATAGTCAGAGAGAACCTACTGTTAAGATACTCATATCTCCTCTTTCCACCCGAAATCGAGACATTGCGTGTTGATTTGTGCACCCCAATGCACGATGTTTGGTTCACCAGAGCAGAGAAATAATATTTAAATTATAATCATTTACTGAATGGGAATCAAACCCACAAACAGTCACGATGACATCCCGTAGTAATGTAAACTAAACTTAAATATTTATACAAGTAAATATAGTAAAAAATTGCTATACACTAAAAATAGCTCACCGCTTTAGAAAACTTATTAACTTGTTCCCCGAGGGCAGTAAAAATAGGTTGGAGTTGTTTTTCGTCGACTTCACTAACAGCGGCCGCCAGTGTCTTGTCCACGCAGTCGCGGAGTCCATCTATGCTATGCTGGAACGAATCCACTATGCTATTCGATGTGGTCGACATTACATCTCGTTTAACGAAACCGTTTGCCTGTAAATAAAATATAGGAGATTTCATATAAATTTAAAGTATATTCATTTATTTCATATATTTTTATTTACTTTTATTTTATGGTATGACAGCGTGGGTAGAGAGAACCTAGTGCTGAGACTTTGCGTTTTAGACGTTTTCTACATACTCTTATTTGAGATATTTTGAAAGAAACAAAAAGCAATTTAAATTCCCCCAATGAAAATTAAACCAAGAGCCACCCCCCGTTTACAGGAAAGCACCGTTCCACTGCGCCAGGACGCCATCACAATTATTTTTATCCTTTCACAATAACAATGTACATATCAATTAATCAAAATAATATGAAAAACTCCTATACGCCTAAATTCTGCTACATTTAAGTATCATACGCAATATTCATATTAATTATAAGATTTTAGTATATCGTGTCATTGATTGTGATTGCAAGGGATTTTCATTTCAGAGAAACGATTATATTTAAATCTAAGCCCAAGCGTGGCGTCGAGTTGCGCCATTCAACACGCAATGTCTCGATTTCTGGTGGAAAGTAGATAATGGAGTGTTTTGACACTATGTCTTTTTCACTACCCTGCGGTTACGTATGTGGGAATGATCATGAAAATTTTTATTATCATATAAACAAGACTACAATGAGCTTGTAATTCCACAAAATTGTCGTCCAATTACTACCAACTTCTAAACAATGAATTTATTTATGTAACGCTGAGATAATTGTAGGTATTAGCTAAATTCTGAAATTACATAGAGACACTTCAATTTTGTATAAACACCTCAAGGAGATGAATACAATGTGAGATTGTATGAAGTATTTTCATAAGATTAAGACATGACATCAATTTTATGCCTTTGTGTTAGAACTCATATGATTAGAAAAAAAAATGAAAATTATATAGATAAAGTCTGGCATTTTTCATAATAATACAATACAAAGTACATTAAATTAATAAAACGCATACAAGTATGTTTGTATTAAGCACACTTTTAGAAAACGTGTAAAATATTAAAATGCAGCGGGATTTAAACCTGCGCCTCTTGGAAACATGACTCTCTCTCTCTCATCTTGGACGGTCTTCAATATGATGGAATTTCTTAAGTAGTAAGTAGTTTGAGTAACACTTTAAAATGTCGAAAATATATATTCAATACTCTACTTTGTGTGTGTGTGCCAAGTGTTTGAATATTTAAGCAGACGTTGCCATGGCAACACGTATTTTACGCATAAACCGGTCCTTTAGGTATTTTTTGATAAATCAGTAGAACAATGAAGTCCAACACAGCTGCTATGGTGATGTCATATAGCATGTTGTTAGAAGATAGCAGAAGTGACCTTTCAAACTTATCACTATCTAAACGTTGATTGATGTTAACTTTTTATTATTTATTATTTAACTATTTAATTTTCTTGGTATTTTGCACAATAAATGTTATCAAACATGACTCGTATCTATTTTATTGACTGAGAAGAAGTATCTAGGAGGGAATTCAGAGGCATTGCGCGTTAAGTGGCAGAACTAAACGCCGTGCTTTCGTGCCGTGCCTCGACACTAGAGCGAAGAAAGTGGAAATATTAAATATTGCCACTCCTCGAGTGGGAATCGAACCCACAACCAGTCGCTTTACAGTCACACTTTGTGCCTTTATGCCTCGGATTGACCCCAACTTATGACTTAGAATATTACAAAAAGTGATTTATAACTAACTGCTCATAGCATTGAATACATAACTATAATAATACATACATTTAGCTATAGTTCAAACAAAACTGTCAAAACTGAATGTTCGGATTTTAAGGTCTAATTTTAACTGTGCCCTCAAAACTAAACTAATTGAATTTAGTGAACATCGTCAATGTTCATTTCATCTATACAAATAAATAGCATTTGGGTGTCTATTTGAAATACTCTAATACCAGCTTTTTGCTAAATGCTTATTGTGCATGTGTCAAAATAAGTATTTTTACCATTTTCCTCTGACTGTCTGTTTTTTTCCGGCTAATCGCTGGAATGGCTGGTCCTAGTTCGATCGAACGCTTACTATTTTTTTTTTTTATGGAATAAAGGGGGCAAACGTGCAGAAGGCCCACCTGGTGTTAAGTGGTTACCTTCGCCCATAGACATCCCCAACAATAGAGTTATGGATGCGTTGCCAGCCTATAACTACCCACTACCCGGGATAACTTACTATCAGATAACAAGAAGTATCTAAGGCTACTTTTATTACTACTTTAATTCTACAACTTAATTGTTAAATTACACGCGGATAAAGAGATAAGCACACTAATTTTTAATATATTAATGAAAAATTGAACAGGAATTACTTACATTTTCTAATGCCAGGAGAGCACAAAGCAAAATTATTTTGCAATTCATTGTACAGTCGTAAGAAAATGACTTCACACTGATGATGGCATACTCGTACCCTGTTTTATGTACTAAATTATGTATTACTTTGTTTAACAGGTAAATAAATATTGTATATTGCCGTTCAATTGCTATGATTTCCATTAAGTGTAGACAATATTTATTTATCTGCATGCATCTCGCGCATGATGAACGAATTTAATATAAAATAAAAATGCTACTTCTAGCCTTTTTCCGAATAGCAGTATAGTCTGTTAAAACGTTCTTTTCTCCATTTTCAGCCCGAAATCGTGAATCATTGCGTGCTAATTAGCTAAACTTAACGCCTTCCTTCGTTGTACCAAGACAGAGGAATTAAAATAATTTAAATATAATCATTCCCCGAACTTCCAACCTACTGCGTATAGTTAGCTTTCCCACGGCACCACGGTGGCCTCAACATCATTAATTTTATTTTATCTAAACCTTTCCCTTATATAAGCTTTGAGCCTCAAATTCACTCTTTTACGAATAAATATTAGAAGTCTAAAAGAACGAACTTAAGGTTCATAAAGCTGAATTTGACGCCTAAAGGGATTTATTTAGTAGGGATTTATTCGCAACCTATATACCAAACATACAGATTTTGCTCTTAGTACTAATAATATGGCTAGCCAAATAAAACAATATATTTAACGATAACTATTAAAATGCAATGATTACAAATAAATTGTTAAACATTTTTTACTTATATTTCTCCCAAAAATAAATTTCAAAATATTGGAGCCTTTTATAATACTAGTAATAATTTAGTTAGTTTTTAGGTTATGTACTTTATTAATAAGTTTCAATAATTCAATACAGAAATCAATAAAAAAATTAACGCAAATTTTTGACATAGAATGAACAAAATAAGGAAACAATAATTATAATTTATACTTTATAATGACATAAAAGAACTCTAAAAACTATTTATAAACATTAATATATAAAAAGCAATATTTTTTTCCTTATTACAATATACTGTTAATAAGAATTAAGCTGCAGCGACAGCGACAGCAGCGGCAGAATCATCTGCGTCGCTAGAATCATCGTCTTCAGAATTTGATGATTTTTCTGGTACTAACTGGATGACCATGTCATCAATACATTCACTGTCTTCGTCTGACTTGGGACCTCCGAATAAGGTGTCCATCTGTAAAAAAGACAGTATGTACATTTAGTAAAATAAAATGACAATTTAAATTGGTATTACTTAAAGAGTTGATATTCCTTAAAGAATCTGAATCAATTTTTAAACCTTATGGTTAGAATCAATGAAGATTTCGGTCATATATTACGCTATGATAGATACGCTAAAAGTGACTGTTATGTTAACAATTTTGATTTTTTAATTTTACTGTAGTTCTGTTAGTGTAGTTAAGTTTTACATGCATACATGTTATGCGGGAAGAATTGTTAGTTATTATTACTAAGAACGTAGCGCCTCTACTTGCCGCCCGAAATCGAGACATTGAGTGTTAAGTAGCTTAATTCAATGTCGCGCTTTGTCTTAAGTACCAGTGCGGAGAAATAAAAATGGAATAAAATCGTTCCCCCCATTGGAAATTGAACCCATAACGATGATCTCGATTTTGGCCGATAAGTGAAGAACAGAATGTCTTGACACATTTATACATGATTATATGAGCGTAAATGGATATAATATCTAATTATAAATCATAAACTTATCTCTATATATAATAAAAGAGTAGAAAAGTCAATTCTGTACATGAAAAATTTCAGAAAAATTTTAATTGGGTGCGTTAATATATCGATAACAGAGGCCAAAAATCCACTCAGTAGAATTTTTGTCTGTCTGTCTGTCTGTCTGTCTGTCTGTCTGTTAATTTGTTCGTCAATCACGCAAAAACTACTGGATAGAAATGAATGAATTTTAGTATGGTGATAGCTTATAGTCCAAAGGTACATATAGGATAGTTTTTATCCCGGTATCCTATGTAGTTTTTTTGGAAGAAATAAAAAACCGATATAAGTAAATCATTTGTATATCGGTATCTACCGGGTAGAAATTAATGAATTTTTGTATGGAGTTAGCTTAGAGATCAGAGCAACATATGGGATAGTTTTCATCCCGGTATTCAACATAACTCGCGCAGAAAAATAAAATAAAAAAAAACATTCAAATTATGTCGATAGTTCACGAGTGAAGCTAAATTTGTTTCAATATCACTAATTAAAATAATTATAAAATAAAATATGCATAACATTTATTAAACATACATTTGACCGGTCTATAAAACTTTATATAATCTATATATTTATATAATCTATATGACAACAGATGTCACTACGTTTTCTGCAACGGGTTGATTGAGCGCCATTTGTTATTATATAGTTGACATTGTATTAGACATATCCGCACTCATTAAAATTATTATTATAAAAATGCAAAAATCTGTATCTCTTCTATTTGTTATGTTTTGACGGGAATTCGTAAAGAAGATTGTTGAAGATGCAGGGTCATATAGGCTACTTTATAAAAAATCAAACCCTAGGAGGTTGAAACAGTGGATGAAACTTATGTATGTTTAGTATATAGTGAGAATGAAAGATCTAAACTCCTTGACTGAAATGAATGAATTTTCTCAGGAAAATAGTTAATGAGGCAAGGCCAAACATAGGCCATCTCTCTTTTTTTAAAAATTACCCTGGTATTCAAAACAGTTCCCGCAGAAAAGTAAAAAACTGGCAAAGTCAAATTGCATTGATTATTTGCAAGTAAAGCTATTTTTCAATATCAATAAGTAACACAATTGTAAAATAAAAAGCTTAAAGTTTATTTAAGATATTATGACCGGTTTATAATACTATATACCAGATGGTATATATGTACGAAATCTACTATCATATGATAGCAGATTTCGTACGTTTTCTTACTAGAACAGTTATCGTTATATGTTATCAAATAATATAGACATTGCACTAAATGTATCGATGATTTTCTCATGAACATAATTAGTGACGATAGTCAAATATAGACTACCCTCCTTTTATAAAAAAAAAGCAATCCCAAAGAGGCAATAGAGGATGAAAGTGGTAGTTCACGTGGCGAAGCCGCGAGCGGGTCGCTAGTAACCTAATATAGGGAAGGCAAGGTTTATCTTTACATAGTATGTACATACAAGTGTATGTGTGTGTATGTGTATGTATGTGTGTACATAGTACATGCATAGTTTCAAATAACGAGTCGCTAACGCGTTTGCTTTTATGTTCGAGCTAAACACTTAATGGATTTCTATCCGATTAAAATAAACCATTAGCCGGCTTTAGTACCGACACGTACAATAAAACACTTACAAAAGCCCAGTTTGTCCATTCAATAGTTTTTAAATAGATTATTTTGTGAAAGTATTTGAAACTGAATTAAACAGAAGAATGTTCACACAAACTAAAATATAGATTTTCGATATCATAATCTCTGTGCATGACACGTCCAAAAACAGGTATTTCCCAGAGATCCCAACTCAAGGCCTATAGTGAATTGTCAGACTACTGAACTAGCAAATTAAAAATATGTCTTTTTTTAATTATTTAATGCAATTATAAAAAGTATATATTTTTATACGTTACTAAAATTCCTAAACAAAAACATTACGTTTATATTTTTTAAATTACGAATAATTTATTTATCATCAATCAAGTAGTAAAAAGAATAATTCATAAATACATTATCTAAGCGTTAAGTGTCACGTGATAAAATATTATCATTAAATGAACAAAATTTTACTATCCATACTTATATTATAAATGCGAAAGTCCGTCTGTGTGTCTGTCACGCTTTCACAGTTAATCTACCGGTCCGATTTGGATGAAATTGAGAAAGAAACTGGTAAATAATCCAGAGTCAAACAAAGATTACTTATTTTTTTACAAAATCAACCTCTAAAGGCCTTAAAATAGGGGATGAAAGTTTATATGAAAAATCTAAACAGCGTGTACCGTTCTTAATCAATTTTAAAATATATAGTTGATAATCCATAATTAGACATAGGCTACTTTATTTTTCAAAAATCCACCCTCGAGGGTTGCAATATAACGCAACAGCTATGTAGTTCTCGCAGCGAAACTGCGAGTGGGCCGCTAGTGCCTATATATTTTTATATACAACTAGTGGTGCTCGCGACTTTCTCTGTGCGGGATTTGAAAAAAAAAAATTAAAAAAATGTTACCTAAGTTAGTCTTTCAGTGAAAGTTCCGTCAAAATTAATCCATTCGTTCCAGAGATTAGCCGCAACAAATAGACAGAAAAACCGACAAGCAGACAGACAGATAAAAATAAAAAAACGTTATTTTGATATATGTATTATGTATATATAAATATGCATTTAGTACAAACTGTTATTTTAAAATTACAAACTTTAAATAAGACAATGAACTAAAAGCTTGAACCCGTAATATAAATCTGCCTACAAAAGTCTGAGATAATGTATGAAAACAAAAAAATATCAATACTATCAATATAGACGTAACACAAAAGTTCGTTCGCCTATAAATTTAAGTATCTTTGTATTTCTACTTATAACTCATTAGAATTTCAGCAGGAAAAATAATGTAGCCAGCGTATTTAATTTCACGTAACAAATCTTTACAATAAATGAGATTTTTTTAAAAAATAAACACATCTTACTTATATTGTAAATGCGAAAGTCTGTCTGTCACGCTTTCACGCCTAATCTAGCGGACCGATTTGGATGAAATTTAGAATGAAAGTAGTAAAAACCCCAGGGTCAGACATAAGCTACTTATTTTTTCAAATATCCACCTCTAAAGAGGTGAAGTAGGGGATGAAAGTTTATATGAAAAACTTAAACCGCTTGACCGATTGTAATTAATTTTGGCATAGATAGTTGCTAAAAAAAAAAATAGTTGCTAATCGATGGTTACACGTAAGCAACTTTATTTTTTATACCCGAGGGTTTTCCCTATATTCTTATTATTAAAATAAAAAAACATATTTTACGCAAACCCTTTAAAAAAATATATGCAAAAAGATTAATATAAAATATTTCATTTCTATCTAAGAAAAATCTGCTTGTAAAAAAAAAATTATGTATGAAAAATTATGAAACGTAAAATGTCTATAATTTAATAGTATAATTGAAATTCTTAGTCTCAATTTATATTATAACTGTGGATTCAAATTGCCCAATGAAATATTAACCTAAGCCATTTCATATATTATTTAATATTGTTCAGTATATTATTCAGTATATTTCATATATTATTTAATATATTTTTTTTTAATATTGTAATGTCGCTTTAGCTAAAGGATATAACCTTTTTTCCTCATTGAGTTCTTAAAATTAATATATAGAACATAACAATTAAAGAGGTCCATCATACAATTTTTTCGATCTATCCTATTATGTGTAAAAAAAGACTGCTTATATTTTTGATCAAAAAATCAAAAAATTGCAAAATATGAAAATCTTCATAGTGATAAGAATGATTGATATACGACTGGGTTCGATTCCCACTCGAGGAGTGGAAATATTTGATATTTCCATTTTCTTCGCTCTGGTTAGTGTAAGTTCCGCCACTTTACACGCAATGCCTCCAAAATTCGGCAGAAAATGGGGAACGGAGTGTCTTAACATTACCCTCTGCCTACCCTGCTGTGTGCGGGATACAGCTTGAAACTAAAAAAAATATGAAGATTTTCATTTTCCATACCTAATTAGTGAATTAGGTACATTTCATACTAGTTGTTTGATACGCAAATGTGTTCAACTTAGTAATATAATGAATAGGAAACTAGTGTGTGGCGTATTTAGCGATAGTTAAAGTAGTTCCACTATTTGTGACTATGACCGAGTGTTTGCTTTGACCACTTAACTACAAAAGTGGTGACATAAATTATGGGCTATTCTGAATGGAAATTATAATAAACTTTGTTCTATACGTACATATTAAAATGTATGTTTAAGTGTCAAGCTGTATCTGTTTAGTTTGTAAAATAATATTAAGGCCGCCGTGGCGCAATTAGACTGCGTCTGACTGTAAAATTGATGGTTGTGGGCTTGATACCCACTTGGGGGAATGATTTAGTTATGTTTATTGCTTCGTATCTGGTACCTAAGACAAAGCGCGGTATAAGTTCCGCCATTCAACACGCAAATGTTTTGATTTCGGGTGGAAAGTGCAGGACAGAGTGTCTTGACTCTAGGTTCTCTCTGACTGTTCCGCTATGCAGGTAAAGCGTAAACTTACTTAAGCTGCCTACCTTCTATGTGAAAAAAACATGAATATAAAAACATTACTTACTAAAAAGTTAATATAAGGCAACAGAGCGTCCAATTCAGCAGTAATTTCATCTTCCATATCATCAATTTCCCTTCTAAACGGCGTTAGGTGGTAATTTTTAGTATCCTCCGAGTCCTTCACTAGAAGGTGCATTGCGCTAGACGCTGATGATGAACTGTCGACATCAACAGGTGCACTCTGCACCTGTAATTCGAAAAATATAGAAATTAATGACTATTCGAAAAATATAGAAATTAATGCACAGGGGCACGTAAGTGTGACTGTAAACGCGACTGGTTGTGAGTTCGATTCACACTCGAGGATTGAAAATATTTATTGTTTCCATTTCCTTCGCTCTGGTGTCGAGGTAAAAAGGTGTTAAGTTCCACCACGTAACATGTAATGCATCCAAATTCGACGGAAAGTGCGTCACAGAGTGTCTAACACTAGGGTCCCTCTGCCTACCCTGCTGTGTGCGGGATACAGCGTGAAGCTAAAAAAATAAAAATAACTAATAAAACTCTCATGGCGCAGTGAGTAAACGCGATTACTGTTGGTTTAATTCCCCCCTGGCGAATGATTATGTTTGAATTAATTTCATTTCTCTAATCTGGTGAAAAAGACAACACACGGCGTTGAGTTTCGTCACTAGCTCACATAATGTCTCGACTTCGGGCTGAAAGTGAAGAGCAAATTAGCACAGCACTAGGTTTCTCTATGAGCACCCTGTTAGGCGGGAAATAGCGTGAAGTTGCTTTTTGTAATAATACTTATTACAAACTACTGTCACACTCAATTATTATGTTTATGTAGTAAACTATTTAAAATCTTCCCGCGGATGCGGATTAACAATGTTTTAATAGCGAAAAGACAGGCACAGAGGTACAAAGTGTGACTGTGAAGCGACTGGTGGTAGGTTCGAAATATTTATTGTTTTTTTGTGATTTAGAATTTATGTAGCAAAAATATTTATATGCTCATATTTCTTTGTTGCGATTAAGAATAACAGCAACAAAGAAATATGAGCACTTTTTAACAATAAAACTGTATTTTAAAATATGACGGTTTTATCCGGATTATTTTTTACAAATTTTTGCTACTCGAAAACCTCATATTTAGAAAACCCGACGTTCCGGACACGACGATGACGCCAACTAAGAAATAGTTAGCGGTAGTTTAATATAATAATTGTATCAACTGACAGATGAATGCCATCTCAGTCTACATGTCACCACGGACTACTGAAGAGTGTTCAAAACGTCGGGTTTTGTAAAATGTATTTTGGAATACCTACAATTTACATGATTGATTAAACACGTAAAACGGCTAAAATAGTTTCATTATAAGACGTTTAAAAATCGCGAAAACAACAGATATTATTAACTACAGACCTGTTATTATTTAATTACAAGTCTTCTACTGAAATATAAAAAATATCTCAAAAAAATTGTAAATACTTACAGTCAAGAGCACGGATGCTAAAAGCAGAACAACAAATGTCGCCATTTTGATCAAACAAGTTAAGTTTCAAGCTAAACTAAACCTCCATGCATATTGCACCTGTTTAAATATAAATTTATTTTATTGTCTTTAAAAACATCAAAAAAGTCACGTTCTAATAAAATTATCTGTTCCGAACGCAAATGGTTTATTTCTAACTAAGACATTACGGGCATTGAAGTGATAACGTCGGTTAAGTGGCCGAAGAAAATTATTTACGTATAAACGTTTTCCATTTGCTTCTCGTTATTGTTCTAGAGAATTGCTGTGAAGATAATGTGAACAATATTGTTTTAGTGCTATTAAACTGAAATGAATTACTCATATATTATTTTTAGATTTCCTTTAAAAGAGAGATCCTCATCACCATTCTTGTTTGGTAGGTAGAATTTTCTGTTATTGGGTAAATATATTCTCTGATATTTGAATAAATGAAATTCTGACAGATAATTTATGTACTTTAAAGATATAATCCGTATTTTATTATATGCGTAACCAATGCGTTCAATGCGTAAGGTGATTTCTACAATACTACAAAGTTGTTAGAAGCAAACATCTTTTTTACTTTTATTTCCTATTTCGAAATCATTTTTAATGGCACCAAAACTTTTTCACATAATATAAAATAAGAATGATGGAAAAGCAGTTATAAAATATACGAGATTCGTAATAGCCAATTTCTGTTAAATATAAAAATGTCTAATTGATCTAATGTCAAATTAATTCTTTTTCAACCAAAATAACTTGCAATAAACAGTAATCATAATCACACATAGACCAATTTCTTAACAAAATTAAGGAATTTTGGAAGATATTAAGGAATATTTAAGATTTTTCAAAAATATACCACAAATTTCGTAGTTCCACACACATTCTACGAACATCAAGAAGTAAAAGTAGCAAAGTTACCTAAATGTGAGTAATACCACCTTTACACTTTACAACCACCTAGGAGTTCCGTGTACCAAAACTATTTACCCCTTCAAAGGTGTTTGCATGAAACGAAGAGCATACACGGCGACTTCCGACCCGGAAACTAGGGCGTATCAAGCATTGCCCCTAATGTGAGTGCCGCTTCAACCTTTTTCTTTAGTTGGAATGCTATGACGATGGATCATTCTTTTCTTATTTTTGTTTGATGTCAAAGATGTTTGTGTGACTGCAGTTTTTTTTAAAACGGCTAAATATGTCAAAAAATAGTTTTATTTTTTTTTAATTGTGTATACCTACGTTACGTCATAGAAACTATGTAGAATTTGTAGCAGAAATATCAATAAGTTGTTTCAAGACTTATTTCAAACTACTATCATTGGATATGCAGTCTTCTTTTCATTTTTTTTCTATTTAGAGACGTCGAATATTATTAGTATGAATATAATTTATGTTCCTTTACGGATTTGATTTATCAATCTTCTTCTTCACCTTTATGGATTTATATGCCTTATAGTACCAATAATCACAAGTGTGTATATTTTTATATATCTTTCAACATTTAATAGCGCCAACATATATAGAACCTACATATAACGAGACCGTACTATTATCAAGCGTTTCATATACAAACATTGGGTGTTAAAATGAGAATCTCAACGCCGCGCTTAATTTTACTAGAATATGAAAATAAAAGTATACATTTAAATATAAGTAAGAGTATGTGCCCACGACGAAAAAGCAAACTGCCATACATATATTACCATCCCACTGCGACACGCTAGCGTCACTTCTAGTCGTTTTATAATAAAAATACTTTTAAAACGTGACATTTTAAATAAATAAGTGAAAAGCATTTATTATGAAACTACAATGTTTTCGCCATTTATCTTAAAAGCACAAGCAAGACGAAACATTCTTAAAAGACGCTTCGTGCAACAAAAAGCCCCATGTGCTATTCCAAAGACATTTGTTTTCAAAGTGTTATTTAATGTGGACTTTATATCAGCGAGCTTCTGCTACATTACTTCAAAGTTTCTCTTAAGATTTTTTTTTTTATTAGAAGTCGTCAAAATTTTCTTATTTTTCTGCTTTTATTTCTATAGTATGAGAAATGAGGTGTAACTTAAAGCGACTGTATGAGTGGTTAAGAGTTCGATTCCTATTTGAGATATTTTTTATTTCAGAATTTATATGTTGTGTTATTAGCTTAATATGTTTGAACAATTGTATAATAGAATTAATAATAATACTTTGAGAAAATTTTCGATTTCGCATTGAAAAGTCACTCTTTTTATAAATATTTGTCAAAAACTTAAAAATATAAACTTTTTTTATTATAAAAAAATTTCAATCCAACAATTGTATATATTTGTCATATTCAAAAATGCACTTTAGATAGCCCTCTCTCTAAATGTGACCACGGACTATTAGAAAGTGTTCGGTTCGAAATCGTCGGGTTTTCAAAAATATATTTTGTAATACCAAATGTTTCATTTCAGTATATTTAAAACTAGCGAATTCAAAACATCTTATTAAGTATACACTTAGTAGCAAATTGCTGTTTTTTGAACTTATTATTAAAAAAGTAACATGGTAGTCACGTATCTCTTAATGCATACTATGTCCTAAAGCAAAGAATGTTAGCAAACTTGGTTAAAGTTGAGACGTAGTTTCACTGAGGTTTCGCTTACAAAGTCGAATATTCATTATAACAACAAGTGTTCTTGAATAGAATTTAAGAATTTCTTTACGCTAATTTCACAAAAGTTTCACTAAATAACCGGCTATTTGTTAAAAATACTTCTTTTATCTATAAAAATAAATAAAATTAGAGTCTATTATAACAATTGTACTATTGAATAGTATAAGTAATAACTAATCGCTTTTTAGTAAATGCATATATAAGTATATACACGGTACGTTTTGGCATCAAAATGGTATTTTTTACAATTTTTGTCTGTCTATGTTTGTTTCGGCTAATCCTTGAAGCAACAGATAACTAATATAATAAGGAGTATTACTATACTATTATTTTAAAATAATGATTTTTTTTAAATTCCACGCAGATGATGTCACGGGCACAGCTAGTAATAAAATGAAATAACTGGTAACTGAAAGTAACTTTTACTCTTTAAAAATAAATTCTTTTCATTGTCTCAAGCGCAGATAAAAATACGCTAAAAATCAGTATAAAAGAGCTATAGGCCCAATAATATGAAAGCACATTCTTCAAATTTTTGGCAATCTAATATTAAGTCCGACGGCGTAAACTAGCAAAACTTTTCAAATTAGCCCCGAAAGAAATATGAGCCGTAAAATATAAGAAATTCTTCTTGCGGGAAGCATTCAATCTAACATTCTGTAAAATAAGAAAAACAAGTGAATAAATCACGAACTATGATTGATATTTTTTTATTATTTCACGCTTTTTTCCGCTTTGCAGAGTATTCGGGGTAAAACCTAGTGTTAAACATTCCATTCTCAACTTTTCGCCTGTAATGTAGACTTTCTATATTAGATGTTTACATGAAATTAGGAACTTTTATTAATAATACTATACAATGGTTGTTATTTTATAATAGAACACTGACGTGTAGGTACTTGATGTGAGGGTTGAAAATTAAATTATTCCTACTATTATATCTTGTACAACATAACTTGATTAATTTGACAGACAGGCTAGTGATGAGAAACAAAAAATAACTAGTAGTCCAAAAATAACATTTTAAAATGACCTTTAACTGTGACAAGATTTATACTTTTCGACCCATGTTCCTTGGAAAAGTTACTAGTTCCCGTGATCTGAACCACCTATTGAAGGTCCAAGATAAATCCTGTATATAAAAAATAAGTTTGAAAAATAAAATAGTAGTTTTATAATTAATACAGTTTTTATAAAAGAAGGGGAGCACAGCCAAGATCATCATCGCCAGAGTCTTCGGAGCTTGTGTCATCATCTCGAACTTCAATTATTATTTCGTGTTCAATAAAATTGTCGAAGTGGATGTAGCACATCATTAACTATTATCGGATGTAACATTGTACAAGCGTCTATTACTTTCAGTGTTCCTATTTAAATTTTACTTTGAAGCAATAAAAGTTCATAAAATTTTCGGATAACGCTTGAATATTTAGGGACTTTTGTGTTATAAGTGTCTTTTTATAGATTTTTACAATTTTTAATATAACTAAATTAAGAAAATAGTATCCTCGTCATTACAAAAGTATGTCGATTAGAAAAAATAACAAGTGTCAAAAAGATCAAGCTATCTTGTACAAGATATAATTGGAATGTTAATGCTAATTAACATGTAGTATTCAATTACATCCTAGACAGATAGACCAAACAATATAGAACCTATCAACAGTTGCAAAGATTAGAATACTCTTAAATATTTTTATTATTTCATCATCTTCCACAAATACTTGCTTCATATTTTCATAGTATTTGTACGTAAGACTGAAATAATACCTCTAGAGACAAGCAGAAAGATATGACTTTGAATTACCAGTATTGCTGCTTCCCCGGCTCTTGCGTTATACTGAAGTGGCTTTCTTACACAACAAGTAAAAAAGTGAATTTTATAAATTGTTTTCAATTTGCTTATAGCAAACTTCTAGATGAACTGGCATCGACAAATGACCCCATATATTTTTGTAGGGAAACTTTTATATTCGTTGCGAAGCTAAGATTGAAGCTTTAATAAGATTTTCTCAGGACTTGCCACGTGTCTGAGGATACACAACCCGGCCAATATCTTGAGTTTGAAATTTGTAATACAAACTGAAGATTTGTTAGCAAATCCAACCGTTCCGATTTGAGTTTGTTCAACATAAACGAATTGTTTTAAACATTTTTGAAGCGTAAACAATAATATTTTGAATCGAATTCCAATAATTTACATATTTTAAATTTATGAAATAACATAAATGGGGCTTGAAAAACATAAATAAATATTATTGTTTTATATTTTTTTTGTTTATATGATTACATATTATACTTAATTTTTCATATTTCTTCGTTTTCTCATGTAAATCCATACTTGAAATCCAAAATCCACATTACAAACGGTGAACAAACATTTACAAAGCTATCCTTTCAGAATTAGTTACAAACAAAGGAAAAAAAATGTTTTAAAGGTAAAAATGTACTTTGAAAAATAAAAACAAACAACGCAACAGCTAGTTAACATTCTCTACAACGCAAATACAACCTTTATAAGGTAAGCCTTTAATCAACCGCAACGTTACCGCGACTTAAGTAAAGAAACCTGGCTTAGAATTTCTTTTAAGATGTGTACATTTTTCTTTGCACATAGGGAAATGTTAAGGAACTTACAAAGAATAAAATATAACCTAAAAACTTGGACTATAACAACTCTATTAAATAACTGCTGGTTTTAAGTTTACGTGTGCCTTATATGCCTTTTTTCATTCTTAAGAGACAAAGCCAGCTATTATGTTTGTAGAGACGCCTCAGCAAGGTCAGTATTCAGCATGATTCTATAGAATTTAGTGTCAAGACACTCCGTTCTCAAATTGACGACAAACGTTTAATTATTGTGTTGAGAAGCTATACATAATAATGCACATTGTCTTATCAGAGCAAGAAAGTAAAAAAAATTAAAATATAATGACTCGAGTAGGGAGAACCCACAATCATCGCATTTATAGTCAGACGCTGTACCGCTGTACCACAATGGCCTCAAATTTAATTGTTCACGTTATATATAAGATTACAAAAAATATACAAAAGTGTATGAAACATGCGCCAAAGTATCTTTAGACATAGGAAGCGAATCTTTCGTAATCACTAGTTCATGTCTCTCTTTCTGATCTCTGAGAGAAACAAGAAAAAATCTAATCTTATATACGAGGCGTACCTTATTTTGACAACGTTTTTACTTCTTTTGTTTATGATTTGTAACATTCTTGTTAGTTTATTAAAGTTGATATTCATATAGGTACCTACACCTATATGAATATCAACTTTCTATTGAATGATAAATAAAATATGACTTATTTTTTTAGGCTTTATACATTGATCTATTACCTAAGGTTTATTTAATTTACATATTATATGCAACTTCATACTTTCCGCATACCAATGTAGTCATAGAGAACCTAGTGTCAAAACTCCGTCATTCCCCGCTCTCCAAAAAATCTGGATTCCGTGTTAAATGGTGGAACTTAACTTCGCGCTTTGTCTTACATACAAAAGCGAAAAAATTAAAATAACATTTTTTTTCATCCACATGACAAATTGACAATGATACAAGAATTGGTCGTTTAAAGATATAAGATGGATATTGGAACGTGCCCTAATGTAAGGTTTTAAGTTCCTGTCGTGAAAAAATTACGAATGTACATATATAATTATATATACTATTTATATTTTTTCTTTATTTTGTAATTAAACGATCTTCTATCTCATTGTTCATCACTATTCAGGCTTGACTGACGGATTTCTCTAAGAGATAATTGCACCTTTGTATACTAAAAAGTCCTTTTTTTTAATTTTGTTTGTATTTTCCGTTATTTTGACCATCAGCTTAACACTAATTATCTATACCTACTAATATATAGGTAAATATTTTCTTAAGCAGACTTTTGGCTCTGTAGAAATATAATAAATGAAATAATATAGATACAATATCTTCTGGCCAACCTAAAACATGTAATTTATCAAACATCTGATAATTATAACTTAGGTTTTGTTCGGTTTGGAGTGTAGGCGGCATGTGGGTTGCTTAATAACATTTGTATTACGTTTACGAACAAATAATTATGCTTTTGTTTATAAATTCTCAATTACTAATGGAACTTTAACACGATTTGCCATATATCTCGCATTAAACACGGACTTATGAACATATTTATATACCTATAATTTACTATTCTGTTTCTTTAAGTTTGTTTTGTCAATTTGTTAAGTCTATCTGTTTCGCAAATCTTTTATTTTTCTAAGTATCGGAATTTAATACCGTGTTGTATTCTAGCTTCACACTGTATCCCTTGCGGGGTAGTCAGAGAGAACGGAGCGCCAAACGCTACGGTCCCTGCATACTTCTTTCGCCTCGTCCACAGTCATCAACCTCTTCATACACGCCCTCCGGGGGGTCCTCATGCTTTTTACGTGACCTTCCTCCAGTATCATCGATACTGTGTTTTCGAAGGTCAACCGAGGTCTCCCCCTGCTTCTATTTGTAGTCTATTTTTTATCACATAACTTCTCCATTTTCCACCCAAAGTAGAGACATTGTGTGTTGACTGTTGAGTGATGGAGTTTAACGCCGTGCTTTACCTTATATACCAGAGCAGAAAAGGAGATGAAAATAATTAAACTTAATTAGAGATTGCATTATCCATGCATAGTAAGTCAGCCTCACACACATATAGAAATGCAGGTAGACAAAACACTGCTTATGTCACTGTTATCCACTTACCATTTGAATTCATGATATTGCGAGTTGAGATACGAAACTTAATGTCGTCGTCGTTTAGATAGAACTAAATCTAATCATTTCCTGATAGTGACAATTCAATTAGAATTATATAATATAGATATGTGGGGAACAGAGTGTCTTAACACTAGGTTCCCTCTGCCTACACTGCATTGTGCGGGATACAGCGTGAAGCTAAAAAAATATATAATATGTTTATAATATTCCTTTTATTTTTCGCGTGAGTAGATTTTTCATGCCAATGAATAAATCGTTTCTGCTTAATCATATATCAGCTGCAGACGACAATATTTTACATGGTGTTGATCATTTGTATTGGGTTATTTAATATAGATTGATTTGAAATTTTATATTTTTTTTCACCTAAATATTGTATCATTTGTGACTTATTTAGGAAAAAGGATACCAATGTATTTTGCCTTTTTATAATTGTACGTATGTTATATTATGAAATATATAATTATGAATATTACTTTTTTCTCGCTTGACGCTGTATCCCACACATAGTTGGGTAGGTAGAGGGAATGTAGTGTTAAGATTTAAGGCTTTACCTCGATACTAGAGCTAAGATAGTAAAAATATTAAATATTTCCACTCCTCGATTGGGAATCGAACTCACAACCAGTAAGTAGCGTTTACAGTCACACATATGAGTCCCTGCGCCACGACTGTCCCCATTTTTAGATTGTTGTAATCTTTTTTAACCGCATACAAGGATAAATAGAATCAATAAAGAGAATCTAGTGCTAAAACACTCTTTTTTCTATATTCCGCTCCAACTGGTAACATTACATGCTGCGACGGAATTCAGTACTGCTCTTTGTCTTACGGAGATAAGAGTGAATCGAACTAAAAACCATCATGCTTACAGTGAGACGCTGTACCTTCGACCTAGTATTATTTTTTATTTATATATTAATAGACAAACTAACATATTAGAATACAAAAAATAGCATTCGTATTACTTCTTGGTCTATAGGTTTTGTATTCTTTAAAGCTTTATTTACTATACACATAAGACAGTAACAAGAATGGCCCTTCACGGGGCTTGAACTGAGATCACGGTAATCAATAAGAGAATAGAGCGAGCTATCATTTTCCATAATTAGCCCATCCAATCTCATTGAAGTGAGTCCGTCGCAGTGCAGTGAGGCAGCGTCTGACTATAAAGCGATGGTTGCGGGTTCGATTCCCACTCGGGGAAATACTATATTTATTTTTTTTTCTTCTTTTTCTTCTTAAGACAAGGCGCGGTGTTAAGTTCCACCACTAAATACGTAATGTCTCGATTTCGGACGTATAGTGGTAGATACTACCCTTGGCACTAGTTTCTCTTGGACTACCCCGCTGTACGGGAAAAATTACCAATCTGATTCATATTCAATATTTAAAATAACAAAACAGCAACTTAAAACAATTAAAAATATAAAATCATTTTACAGAACACTCATAACAATCTAATTATACGTGGCGCTAAACAAAAAGAATTAAAAAGGCACGTACATTACAACATCTGTTGTACACAATGTAAAAAATGTGACAAAACGCATTGTCCGTAATCTCCAAAGCGTATATTGCCGCAAATATTCCCACTTTGTGTATATTGTTGTATTACATCTTATATTATTAGGGATACGGTCGAATGTTCCGACTTAGCTGCTAGAACGCAGGTGTGTTTGCGTTTCATTACCGGCTACCTTCGAAGAGAAATTGTACATCACAGCGCAGTTTATTGTTAGCTGATATTAAAGTGCGCTCGCGACCTACTTTTTACTCTCACCTGGTTTTAATGCAGAAAAAGTAATTATTTACGAAAACGGAGGAAACGGGTAAACAGAGCTTAAAGTTTCAAAATTGGTTGCCCTACGATTAATATGGATGTGGATGGATGTGTGTTGTGTTAAATGTTTTGTATTTATCTTATTTGTTTTACTATGGCAGTATTTTAGGATTCTTAGTGGTTAGAATAATGGTTTAAATTATTTTTGGTTCTTTTTCTATATAGCAAGAAAAAAAGAGTGAAGCAAGAAACACTTAAAAATACATAAGTTTTAAGTGATATAACTATTTGAACTAAATTGAATTTTTGATGGTTTTAACATAGAAGTGGTTAATAAAAACATTACACTTTGTCTTCAGACAGGAAAAATGCCTACATTAAATAACGCTTAAAAAGTAATCTTTTTACTATTCGAGTATGTTTCTTTTTTATTTTTAATTTTTATTTTTAATGCAGTTAATTCGATCAAACATTGCATGAATTCTGAGTTATACTCAGTTACAAAGCTTAAAAATATTTTATCGAATATGAATTTGCAACCCTCATTAACAATTCTCTTTTAGTTATTAAAAACTAGTGAAAAGCCCAGTGAAGAACAAAATTTAAATGTACACAAATATCTTACTTACTTCAGAATACAAACGTAACTTATTGAGTGCGCTGTAGTTAGGACGTATCTCATTGACACTAATGACCTGGGTTCAAATTTATTACATAAGGTTATTTAGGTCGGAGTTCCGCCAACATGTGTTATGGCTCTATGGACGAAGAGTACAGTAATTTGCTTACGTGTATTCTAAAAGCTTGCTAATGATGAATTACGTAACTGTAAGTTATATAGAGTTCGGTATTGCGATAAAAAATAAAATACAATAAATATTTTTATAATAGTCCAGTCGTGGCGCAGAGGTACAAAGTGTGTTTGTACAGCGATTGGTTATGGGTTCGAATCCCACTCGAGGAGTGGAATTTAATATTTCCATTTTCTTCGCTCTGGTGTCGAGGCAAAGCGCGGCGTTAAGTTCCGCCACTTAACACGCAACGCCTCCGAATTCGGCGGAAAGTAGGGAACGGAGAGTCTTAACACTTGGTTCCCTCTGCTGTATCCCGCACACAGCAGGGTAGGCACCCTGCTGTGTGCGGGATACAGCGTGAAGCTAAAAAAAATATAATTTAAACTTATACATTCTATAAAATGTATGCATCCGAATTTATATATTTATCTCATAAAATGTTTCTCTTAGATTTATATCTCATTTACTACGGTCGGCATATTACTATAAACCGTGTCTATTGGTAATTTTCATATATTTAAAAACATATAAAGATTTTCGACACTACTTAATAACTAAATGAATCAATACGATCAATTTAGTTTTACGCTTATTCTAGTTAAAGACATGCTTTTTATTATACTTATTAAGAATAGTAGAGACTAAAAAATTTAAATGGGTAAAGTTGAAAAAGAAATTGTCATATATACATAAGTCTTTATGTGTAAATAAAATATTAGAAATACTATGTTATATTTAAACAATTGGTGAAACTTATTTTACTAATTATTTCGTTTCTACTTTTCTATACAAAAAATGTTATTATTTTCCATTCATCTCTCGTAATAGAAGTATTGCTTATTGAAGGCAATATCTACATGGAATTTGAAACCTCAACCATCTCCTCCTAACTATTTATTTCATATATTACGATTCATCACAATTTTTTTTTTTTTTTATAATATTACTAGCGACCCGCTCGCGGCTTCGCCACGTGAACTGCCACTTTCACTCTCTATTGCCTCTTTGGGATTGTTTTTTTTATAAAAGGGGGTATAAAGTAAATATATAGACATATATTTGACCTTGCGTCACTAATTATGTTCTTGAGAAAATCATCGATACATCTAGTACAATGTCTATACTATTTGATAACATATAGCGATAACTGTTATAGTAAGAAAACGTACGAAATCTGCTATCATAGTATATCTATATGATAGCAGATTTCGTACATATATACCATCTGGTATATATTTAAGATCTGTAGATTACCCGTGAAAACATAAAAGATATAGATATAGATTTTTGCATTTTTATAATAATAATATTAATGAGTACGGATATATCTTAACACAATGTCAACTATATAACTGGGATGGCTAACAGATGGCGCTACCCGTTCCAGAAAACGTAGTTACATCTGCTGTCATATAGATTATATAAAATTTTATATAATCTATATGACAGCAGATGTGTATAGACCTTTAATAAATGTTATGCTTATTTTATTTTATAATTATTTTAATTAGTGATATTGAAACAAATTTAGCTTCACTCGTGAACTTGAATGTTTTTTTTTTAATTTTATTTTTCTGCGGGAGTTGTATTGAATACCAAGATGAAAACTATCCCATATGTTGCTTTAACCTCTTAGCTAACTCCATACAAAAATTCATTAATTTCTACCCGGTAGATATCAGTATACAAAGAATTTACTTATATCGGTTTTTTATTTTTTCCAAAAAAACTACATGGAAAACCGGGATAAAAACTATCCTATATGTACCTCTGGACTATAAGCTATCACCATACCAAAATTCATCTATTTCTATCCAGTAGTTTTTGCGTGATTGACGAACAAATTAACAGACAGACAGACAGACAGACAGACAGACAGACAAAAATTCTACTGAGTGGATTTTTGGCCTCTGTTATCGATATATTAACGCACCCAATTAAAATTTTTCTGAAATTTTTCATGTACAGAATTGACTTTTCTACTCTTTTATTATATACTAGCGACCCGCTCGCGGCTTCGCCACGTGAACTGCCACTTTCATCCTCTATTGCTCTTTGAGATTGTTTTTTTTATAAAAGGGGGTAGTCTATATTTGATCTTGCGTCACTAATTATGTTCTTGAGAAAATCAGCGATACATCTAGTACAATGTCTATACTATTTGATAACATATAGCGATAACTGTTATAGTAAGAAAACGTATGAAACCTGCTATCATAGTATATCTATATGATAGCAGATTTCGTACATATATACCATCTGGTATATATGTACGAAATCTGTAGATCACCCGTGGAAACATAAAAGATATAGATATAGATTTTTGCATTTTTATAATAATAATATTAATGAGTATGGATATATTTAATACAATGTGAACTATATAATAACAGATAGCGCTACCCGTTTCAGAAAACGTAGTTACATCTACTGTCATATAGTACTATTATATAAAGTTTTATAGACCGGTGAAATGTATCTTTAATAAATGCTATGCTTATTTTATTTTATAATTATTTTAATTAGGGATATTAAAACAAATTTAGCATCACTCGTGAACTATCGAGATAATTTGAATGTCTTTTTTTAATTTTATTTTTCTGCGGGAGTTGTATTGAATACCAGGATGAAAACTATCCCATATGTTGCTCTCACCTCTTAGCTAACTCCATACAAAAATTCATTAATTTCTACCCGGTAGATATCAGTATACAAATAATTTGCTTATATCGGTTTTTATTTTTTCCAAAAAAAACTACATGGAAAACCGGGATAAAAACTATCCTATATGTACCTTTGGAATATAAGCTATCACCATACCAAAATTCATCCATTTCTGTCCAGTACTTTTTGCGTGATTGGCGAACAAATTAACAGACAGACAGACAGACAGACAGACAGACAGACAGACAGACAAAAATTCTACTGAGTGGATTTTTGGCCTCTGTTATCGATATATTAACGCACCCAATTAAATTTTTTCTGAAATTTTTCATGTACAGAATTGACTTTTCTACTCTTTTATTATATATAGAGATAGAGATTAGTTGTTATTATATAACAATAACAATAAACGTACATAAATTATATATACCTTACTTATTCGTCATTCATACATTTGTACTAAATAAGAGCGTATGTTATCCTATTATCTCTTAACTTCAATGCCAACATAAAAACGCTACAAAAAATAAAGTATTTTTTTCTTTATAGAAAAAAAATATGAATAGTGGTGATTTTATGAAAATGAAAATAACTTTGAGAGCGAAGAATCAGGAAAAATGTAAATTGTCCGCCGCCTGGAATGAAATAGTTTTCCAATAACACAAGTTTTTAGACTTTTTTATTCCTTTTTCAGTATCAATTGCCCAAGCTAAAGTGAGAATCTTGAAGTTAATACTGTAGTACTGTTTAATAAAATTGTAAATATGTAGTTTCAAGTTTTATCCTATATAGCAGAATTGGCATAGTAGACAAAAAACCTAGCGTTGATACTCTCCGTTCTTCACTTTTTGCCCTAAATCAAGACATTACGTATTAAGTGGTAGAACTCAACTTTTGGGGCAAGTCGTGGCGCGGTGGCACAAGCTTGTGACTATTAACGACTGGTTGTTGACTGTGTTCGATTTCCACTCGAGGGCGGGAAATATTTAATATTTCCAGTTTCTCCGCTCCGATGTCGAGGCAAAGTGCGGCGTTAAGTTCCGCCACTTAACACGCAATGCCTCCAAATTCCTCAAAATACCGTGCTGTGTGAAGCACTACACGTAACAATACAGCGTGAAGCTAAACTTCTAGCTAAAAAAGACATCTTTTGTATTCTTATTAGAATAGGCCAATGAAAATAATTAAAATATAAATATTCACTGAGTAGGTATTAAATCCACAATCATTTCGTTTACAGTCACATGATGTCCCATTGCACCATATTGACCTTTTTGTAATGTATTGTTTAATTAAAATTGTGTATTCATAATGCACTTTCCAATTTTTTTACTGCATAACGGAATTGACACGTTAGATGGAAAAAGAAGTCAAGACCTTTTGGTTTGTCGTCTGAAATAGATTTTGCCTTATCAGAGTATGATAACAAAAAAAGTGCAAATATAGTCATTTTTTCGACTGAGAATCAAACTTTTTACTATTGCGTTACAATCGGACGCTACCCTGATGATAGTATCAAAATAAAATGATTAGTAATCATTTATTTGGGACCATCGTGGTGCAGTGGGTATTTCGATAAATGTCGGTGGGTCTGAGTTTGATTCAAGGAAATGATTATATTTTAACACGCTACGTTTCGATTTAGGGCATCAAGTAGAAAACGGAGTGTCTTGGCACTAGGTTTTAACTGACTTCCCTGCAACGTGGGAAAAAACGTAAAGCTGTATTTTTATAACATACTTTTTTGAAGACTTCATGTATGTATGTAGTAGGTTATTATGTTTAGAAGTTAGTGAAACGAAAATGACATCTAGTCTAGCGGCATATATTATGTACATGAAAACATTCTGTCTGCGAATCCAGGGTCAAGTTGAAAGAATTATTTAATACACCTTAAAAGGTGTATGTAGATATTCATTTTTCGGCATTCTGTCTGATTACATTGATGACTTTTAGGACAAAACAAAAAAAATAAAAAAAAAAATAAATAGCTTCACGCTGCATCCCGCACACATCAGGGTAGGCAAAGGTAACCTAGTGTTAAGATACTCCGTTCCCCACTTTCCGCCGAATTCGGAGGCATTGCGTGTTAAGTGGCGGAACTTAACGCCGCGCTTTACCTCGACACCAGAGCGAAGAAAATGGAAATATAATTTCCACTCCTCGAGTGGGAATCGAACCCACAACCAGCCGTTTACAGTCACACTCTTGTGCCACTGGGCCACGACTGGCCAAAAAAAATATTTATTTTTATTAGAGGTAGGTCATCGTGGCACGGTGGAATAACAGCTTCTGACTGCAAACGGCATTGGTTTTAGGTTCGATTTCTACTCGGTAGAATGACCATAGTTCAATTATTTTAATTACTCCGTTCTGGTGAACAAGGTGAGTGGAACTTCTACGAGCAATGTTTCTAATTCTGGCGGAAACTGGAGAACGTAGTGTCTTGACAGGTTCTTTTTGAATAATCCTTTATTGTGGAAAAAAACGTGAAGCTGAAATGAAAAAATATGTATATATTATATATCTATCCTACTTTGCTTTGAGTAGGTACATACTTTAAAAAATAACATTTATTAATGAATCTACAATATTAGTTGAAAACAAAAGCTACCAACACATATTAAATAGGAAACACTCCTACATTGGTAGGCGTTTACATTACACAGTTATATAACGCAATGTTTAAGTAGTAAAAGCCCGTAAATCTTCCCAGACCGACCCAGCCTAGTTTTTTGTCTACTTACATTGTAAAATATGTGCTGTGGACAAAAAAGTTGATGTTGCCCAACAATTTATATACAAATTTAATGAAATTTAACTTATATCTTTAGTTGTTCACACAAATTTGCCACATTTGCGAGTTATACATAAAAAAATAAACTTTAAATAACACTTTCCATTTTAAAAGTCCAATCTGAAAAGCAATTTTTTTTTTTATTCAAAAAATTGTTTGTAACCAGCTGCGTCGCTTAATTACTAATTTAATTATATATGACAAAAGGCGTGTAGATAATATACATATTTCTTTATACCGTCACTTAAACTTACTTAACGGTTTTTATTGGTTTTGTCTTTTGTCGGTTTTTTTTCTGCTTCCCACTTAAGTCCTTGGATTTTTCATATTTTAAAAAGTAATAAAATACGTATATTTTTAAAATTTCAGACTTTTTTAAATTTTTTTTTCCTATTTTATTTCTAAGTGTGGAATAACACTTTAAAAATGTTTAAAGGTATATAATAATTGAGGAATTTAATACAAGATTTTATTTGACTTACTATATTCGTATTTCTTTAAATGGAATTTTACAACATAATGCCTTTAACCGATATTTAGTTGTGTGACGTCATTCTAAACATGGCGGAATAAATTTAAAAAGTTAAAAGTGAATAATATGAATCAAAGAGCTTACTGATAATAATTGAATAAATACATATTGTTAAACAAAATACAATAACATAATTTTACTGAGTTGAACCGAATTTATTTGTATAAATTATCGGTAGGTTCTGTACAAATTGAGATTGAAATAAAAAAAACCTATGTCTTATACAAATAGTAAGTGATAGTAAAAATATAAAGCCATTATATCAGACACTGAAACCGCATTTTTTAAAATCTTGTATATACGTAACTCGTAGCAGAGAGTTCTATAATTGCATACAAAATATATAATATACCAAATAAATTAATAAAAGAAGACGTTATTTTAAATAATAGACGCGTTTATGCTTCATAAACCCTATTTCATTTCACACATCACTGGTTTGATTTGGATTCGCAAGCACAGCGCCTTCTGAGAACGAATCAACTGTTAATAATTTAAATTTAACTTATAATCAACTGGATTGTTCAACGACGCTACAAAAGTAGTAATTAGCTAGTGCTATAAAATGATCTGTTCCGGGTAGATGAATTCATTAAAATTGATTTCATTTTATCATCTGTATAGTGGCCAGTCGTGGCCCAGTGGCACAAGCGTGTGACTGTAAACGACTGGTTGTGGGTTCGATTCCCACTCGAGGAGTGGAAATATTTAATATTTCCATTTTCTTCGCTCTGGTGCCAAGGTAAAGCGCGGCGTTAAGTTCCGCCACTTAACACGCAATGCCTCCGAATTCGGCGGAAAGTGGGGAACAGAGTATCTTAACACTAGGTTCCCTCTGCCTACCCTGCTGTGTGCGGGATACAGCGTGAAGCTGAAAAAAAAATCTGTATAAAAGACCGTCGTGGCGCAGTGGGACAGTACCTGACAGTAAACGCGATCAGTTAAGAGTTCAATTTCCTCTCAGGAAAAGATTATATTTCATATTTTTTCATATATCCGTTCTAGTACATTTTTTTAGCTTCACGCTGTATACACACGCCGCACACAGCAGGGTAGGCAGAAGGAACCTAGTGTTAAGACACTCCGTTCCCCACTTTCCGTCGAATTCTGGCGGCATTGCGTGTTAGAACTTAATAGTACATATATAAAAGTAAATAAAGATAAAGCGTGACGTTGAGTTAAGTCACTCAAATATTTTGATATCGATCGGAAAGTCATGGAATGAATTGTCTTAACTCTCTGTATATTCTCTTCGCCCAACTAAAAAAAAGCGCAAAGCTGTTTTTTAGTAAGCCAAAAGTGCGGCGTTAGGTTCCGCAGTTTTTGTCCCGCAACTGACATTTACAACAGATTATCTAGAAGTATTTAGAAATGTATAGAGTTATATGCACAAGATATGAGTATTTTTTTTTAAACATTTTTAAATGCTAATGTTATTTCACACTTAGGAAAATTGAAAAAGACATTTAAAAAAAGTATAAAAATTTGAACGCATTCAAACCCGCGCAACCTGAATACCGTCCAGGCGCTCTCACCACTGAGCCGTTCCCGATCCACTGCTAAAATTTTTATACCTTTTCTAAAGGTCTTTTTCAAATATAAGTATATCAAAATACTATTTACCCCTTTACTTAAGTTTAAGTATTATACAAGTTATAAACTCTTGTTATTAATGGTATATTTCTCTCGAGCAATAATACACTTTGCAAATTAACTTCGCATTCGAATAATAACTTTTTTTTTGTTTACATTTACTTTGCAAATTGTTAAGTCGAAAGAATCTGCGAAAGTATTTTCCGAAAAGTTTCGTTAATTAATTTACAACTGGTAACTTTGTGCGCTTTTTTTCCTCTCATTGTCGAGACTTGCTGTTGGAAAAATTACTGCAGTAAATTGTAGGGGAAATTATTAAGCTCTTTATAAGATACTTTTCCCGATTAAAAACGATCTACAGAATTATTATTTTCAATAAGCCCCAATCTTTAGTTTATAAATCTTTAATTATAAAAATTTTGATACTTTTGTAGTAAATAGATACCTATGTATATATAAGTTCGAAATTCTGTTTGTTTGTCTCTCTTCTGATTTTATAGTCTTATCGATTTAGATACAAATCCTGAAAGGCTTAAATAGGAAATGAAATTTAGTACGAAGAGTCTGAGCAGCCTGACCAATTTCTTTTCTTAGGAAGATTGTTAACGACGCAAAGGCTATAAAGCTTTCTATTTTTTCAAAATCATCTCCTATTAAGTTGAAACAGGGGATAAAAAATTATATAAATAGCCAAGAAGTAGCCATGGTTGTGTAGTTTACACAGACGAAAACGCAAGCAGGTCATTAGTGTATAATAAATTATACTTTTAAATATCTGAAAATAATTATGAAATCAGACAGAATGAATTGTCGGGACTTGTTGCCCGTCAGACGGAAATTAAGTCTCGTATGTTTGCTATTAGCGGATCTATGAGTATTTATGAAACACATCATTACAATACTGTTGTACCTTGAGCTATTATATAAATAAATTAATACTTTATTTTAGAGATCTAAGTCGCCAGCACCTAACGCCATGCTTAATCCCACTGCATCAAAAATATATCGTTTAAAATGTATACATACAAGTATTTACGTACAATTGAAGCCATTGTGTCTAAGTGAGACCCTTGGGGAGTGGGGGAAATTAACCGACTATAAATACGATGGTTATATGAGAGGAATACTTACACATTTTTTTAATTACATCGTCCTGCTACATAAGCCAAAGCGCGACCTTGAATTCTGCTGTTCAGCAGGCAATGTCTCGATTTTGTGCGTAAAATGGAAATCGGAGTGCCTTGACACTAAGCTCTCTCTGACTACCCTGGTATATATGAAAAAGCTTTAAGCTATTAAAAGTGTTCAGCTAGAAATCTAATCCATTAACATCACAAAGTCTTATTACTAACTATTCTATGATAAAGTGAATACCTAAAGGCTCATAACCAAAAGAAACTCGAGAATTCAATCTAAATTTATCCACCAAACAGGGAAAATAAAACTATAATACACACACCTAACTCCTATCTTATAGTAAGTGCAAAATAAGTCTCAAAATAAGCAATAAATCCTTGTAACATGATACATCTGTACCGTGATACCGTATAATATTTGGGAGCAAAGCATTACTTGCTCTCAACAAGGTCTGTTTATCTCGCTTTATCTACGTTACCTGCAAGCCAATTAACCTAGAAACCGTTGGATCCTCATAATTTAATACACTAAAGGGCATTTTATAACCTGACAGGGTGAAGGTAGCGCCGAAATAAACTAGCTTTTCTGGCACATTATGTTGTGTAAGGCTTGTTATACCTCTGTACAACATAATACTCAAACTTGAAACGAGACCGCTAGGTGTTTTTACTTAAAAATGGTTATTATGTTACTTGATATTTATTTTTATTATAAGTTTAATAAACGGGCATTAATATGATCTGTTTTTTGTATAAGCAACACAATTTATTGAAATAAATATTGCATATTTGTATGTACATATGTTTATAGACATGTATCTATTAATTTTTCTTCAAATTAGTTTTTGACTTAATACCTACTTAAATATAACTTACTATATAAATAGAATAACGAAATACCAGAAAATATTTTTTCATGATTTCAGTTACTATTTTTTCATGATTTCAAAAAACAAATAAACATTTCAGAATCAGAAATTTCTTCGTAACATCTAACTAATACATACAACTTCATAAACAAATAACTTGATCAAAATAAATTAAGCATGCAAATAGAAAAATTCCTTCCCTATCTCATACCTAACAACACTTTCATAACAAATATCGTTCAATAAAATATAAGTTTTTCCATAACATTCATTTTGGACTCAGTTATTAACTTTTTCAGGTTTGTTCGAGACCGAGGGCGTCAGGATACCGGGCACTGAATGCGACTATCAGTTCAGTCGGTCGAGTAACCGACCTTCAAATGGGAGACTCTACAGCCCGCGATATCCGTCCACGTATCCTAATAACGTACGCTGCTCTTATCATTTTCACGCTAGGTAAGGGTTTTTAGTATTTTTTTATCTTAAATAGCTTATAATTATTATTAATAAACACAATACAAAAAATATTTTAAGTAAAACAGAGTTTTTAAAGCAAATCTAATGTAAGGACACTACGTCATCCACTTTCCACCTAAAATTGAGAGATTGCGTATATGATTAAATTATTTTTAAATATAATAGATAATGAAAAGAACTGGTTGTAGGTTCGATTCCCACTCGAAGAGTGGAAATATTTAACATTTCCATTTTCTTCGCTCTGGTACCGGGGCAAAGCGCGGCGTTAAGTTCTGCCACTTAACAATGCCTCCATAATTCGGCGGAAAGTGGGGAACGGAGTGTCTTAACACAAGGTTCCCTCTGCCTACCCTGCTGTGTGCGGGATACAGCGTGAAGCAAAAATAGATAATACAAATATTGTAAGCCATCAGTCAATCTTCGCACACATTTTAGCGTGCATGAATATAAAGAAATACAAAGATTAAAATTAATGACGTCTTTATATTATATGTTAAAAATTTTGCCACTTTTTAAGAGAAAATTACTTATTTTAAACATAGATGTATAACCGCTGATAGAATACGATATTATAGTGATGTCGGTCTATTAACAATTTCAAAATATTTATTAATATTTACAAATAAACTACATTTCTTATACTATCTAAATATTTATAGAAAAAAAAACATATAACACTTCTAACACTTGACCTTGTCCCGTAAATCAATATGTTATACAGCCTCTTGTCGTTTTCAGACCAAAGGATCGAGTGAAGGTACTTTTTGAAGAAGTCTCCCTACAAAAGGGGGATGTAAGGTGCGTAGAAAATTGTTTTTTATACGAACATCGCTTCATTTAGCCTACGATGCGTATATTGAATTTGATATGCGTAGGTAATATACCTACTAGTTTGCGAAGAGTTCATATTAAATTGGTATCAATTTCAAGAAGAACGTGAGTGAATTCGTTCTTTTTAGTTTTTTGATAGTACAAAAAAAAATTACTTATAAATGATGAGGTTAAATAACCAAATACAAGGCGTTTTGAATAATTTGTGGAATAAAATGGTAATAATTTATATTTATAATCATTTCTTTTTTCTAGTAAGTCAAAGCGCACCATTGAGTTCCACGATTCAAAACATGATATATCTATTTCGAATGGACAGCGGAGAACGGAGTGTCTTGACACTAGATTCCTTCTGAATACTTTTTTTATACACTTTGATGACCTAATACACGTATTGTTATTTACTTACAAAGCAAAAACGGAGTTAAATGTTAAAAAAATATTTTTGTTAAAATATAAAAAAATACATGAAATATACCTTTAGGTGTCAATTCACCTTTTATATTATTTCTACCACAAACAACGAAACTTTATGAGTCTAGTCATAAAACATGCAATAGTCTGAGAGCAGTATATCATATAAAAATCATAACATTGTTATAATCCGTTCAGTGGAATAAATAAATAAAATGTTTGCACGAAAAATCTAATATAAACATGGATTTAAAATAATATAATACGAAAATTTTAGTTTGTTGAAGCTATCGTGTAAGCACAATGATTGTGGGTTTGATTCATACTCGGAAAAATTACGATATATAAATGATTTTCATTTCTCCGATCTTGTAAGATAAAGTGGTGTTAGGTTCGTTCCTTCAACATCCAATAATGCCTCGAATTGGGCAAGAAAGCAGAGAACGGGTGTCTGAGGAGAGAATTTGTATAACAAGTTTTTGCTTACCTTGCTATATGGCACGGAGCATGCAAAAACCATAATAATGATATGAACATGTGTTTAATTAAAAAGACATTTAGAAAACGTATAAAAATTTGAACGCAGCGGGATTCGAACCCGCGCCTCCTGTATAATATCGTTTATTATTTTTACACGTTTATACGTTTTATACGTTTTCTAAATGTCTTTTCAATTTTCCTAAGTGTGGAATAACACTTTAAAAATGTTAAAAGTATATGTTTAATTACTTTTTATACTACTAGCTTAATATATACATACTTCTTCATTGTTACGAATAAACTAACGATAAACTTTACTCATTATTTTAGTTATCATTTAATGAAAATTTGTAAAATGTATATAAACTCGTTAGCTTGTTATTTTAATTGTTACTTCTATAAAATTAGAGTAATTTATTTTGTAACACAAGTTTTGAAACATATATAAAACTATTAACATGTGTTTCTAAAATTTTAAGTGAAATAGATAAACCTATTATAGTCTAATAATTAGCTGAATACTCTTTCGCGCGCCATTCAATTTTTGTCCTTTAGTCGTCGTGTAATGGTTCAGAATAAGTTTTTGAGATAAGATTAAGACATTGAGAAATTGATTTAGTTTAAAAAATGTAAAAAATAACATTTCAACTATCCATTGCATAATTCAAATAAAGTTACGTAGACAGACACTTTTTATATCGACTTTTGTGTTAAGTATTCAAAGGTATGCTTATAATTTCTGACTGATGGATGAGAAGTTCGTGCGTGATACGAACAATCTAAAGCCTTCAAATGTTCTTGTTGAAAAGTTCATAATAATATATTTAACACTCAGTTTCAGCTTCATTCTCTTTTCCGTATAGCAGGGTAATCAGAGAGAACATAATGTACAAATATCGTTTTCCGCTCGATATGAGGACATTACGTTTTGAGCAGCGGAATTCAACGCCGCATTCATTAAGGCTCCATATTTTAGAAAAATATGTAAAAAAACCTTTTAAATCTATGAAAATGTATAATGATTCAATATTCACAATTCAATTACAGAGTTATTAGTTCAAAATCACTTTTCGGTCCATTAATTTATTATGGACCTAACTCATTACATACCGTTAGGGAGTGCGGTGTGCGGTGGTCGCGGCTGGCTCAACGTGGTTTATTTAATTAAATGTATACTAGTTTGTCTAATATATGTACTAAAATATTAATATATTTCTGAAAATGATATATTTTGCTTTAACCTAAGTAAATTTTAGATTATTTCAGTTTTCACATTAGTGTTGACTATGTATAAGATTGCTAGTATTTTTCCACCCAAACTGAGATATTATGAGCAAGCACGTTGGTTTAGTACATAGGGTAAAAATTCTAAAATATTTTAGTTATACATAACTCCCAATTACAATTATTTATAGGTTACAGGCATATTATTAAAAATAATTTATAAATTAAGCCAAGTAAATTTATAATTATAGAAAAATAAGCCGAAATCTTAATAACTTTATTTATATTCTTTGTTTAACAGCTTTTTTACCGCATGTCAGAGGTAAAGGCGTGCGACGGTACTCAAAGCCATCCTTTATATTTTTACTGTTAATAAATATAATTCAAATATAATCACTTCTCTGAATGGGATCAAACCTACAATGTATCGCCCCGTATTACAATTAGATGCTGTCCAACTGAGCCATAATGGTCAAAAATATTATTTTTAATCTCGTATAAATAATTAATAAATAAACCGAATTCATTCAATATTTGTTTCTCTGACAGTTGCATTCTGTTTAATTATATTTACATAAATACATATTGTTTATCCATATATTAATAATTACATTTAAACAAACTTCAAAGTTTATCTAAATTAACTCTGTTAGATTAACAATAATATTATATTTAGTAACGTAGATTCGTTGAGTATTCAACGTAATAAAGTTACTCCTGCCAGGCCTACGAACTTTCACAGAAATAGTCCATTTTACTCGCAGTTAACTAACTGTCTGTGCTAAGCTAGAAACAACAAGGCACAAATTCTGCCGGTTTGAAACTTAATTTAAAATATTTATATATTTTGGAATGAATATGAAATTAGATATTATAATTATTTAATTTCCCATCTTTGGCTTTGATATTTTTTACAATGAGAAGTCTAGCTCATAATATTTTCAGAAGATTAAATATGTTTTAAACACTCTTTATTTAAACAAAAAACTTTCTGTACGTACTTAAGACTTGTAAATGATGAAAAAAATATTTATCATAGCAAAGTAAGTAAAAAGGCTAAATTTGTAACGGTAGTGCAGTAGAATTTATAATTTTAAAAAAAATATATATTGTGGGCAGTCGTGGCTCAGTGGCACAAGCGTGTGACTGTAAACGACTGGTTGTGGGTTCGATTCCCACTAGAGGAGTGGAAATTATGTTTCCATTTTCTTCGCTCTGGTGTCGAGGAAAAGCGCGGCGTTAAGTTGCGCCACTTAACAGGCAAGCCTCCGAATTCGGCGGAAAGTGGGGAACGGAGTGTCTTAACACTAGGTTCCCTCTGCCTATCCTGCTGAGTGCGGGATACAGCGTGAAGCTAAAAAAAAATATATAGAAGCAAAAAAAAAACATAGAAGCAACGTTATTCTGTGTTTGACACACTCCTATATTGTTACTAGCATAGTTCATATATTATGAAAAACATCAGAGCTAAAGAGGAAAACCCATATTAAAAATTAAATATTTTAGCGAACTTCATTTAATTTGATTACAATTAAACTGAATGTTTGATACAGTTAATTAATCAAGTAGGTATTATATAACAATACTCATTTATAGCGTGAGCTCATTCGTTATTCAATTACCCTGATTGTAGATAGAACCTACATACCCGTATGTATTTGAATGTGATAAAGGCCATTGTGGCACAGTGTGAAAGCGTATATGCGATAATTACGGGTTCGATTCCACTCGGTGGGAATAATAATAATGTTAAGTGACATTATTATGTTTATATTATTTTCTCTGATGATTTCTTTAGATTGATTTCTGACATAATAAAGCATAGTGTTGAGATTCGGATTCGGGCAGAAAAGTGGAGACCGGAATATATTGATACTAGGTTTTGCCTTTCTCTGCGGGAAAAAGCATTAAAACAAAGCTGAATCTGATGTCTTCAATGTTAAATCTATAGAACTTCTTAAAGAGATCCCGGCTGTATACAATGCTATAAATATTGTATGGTTCGAATATCTTGCTAAGGAATACCTTTTTTCTTCAAAAATATCACAGTTACCATTTTCTGGCAAAATTAAATAGTTTTTTGGGGTTCCCCCATTTTAAAATCCAAGCTTAAAATAAGGAGCTATTTCACTTAATTTTATTCAATTTCAAAAATAAAGGACTGCAATACGATGTATTCAATGCTATAATAGTGGTTTAGAACGCAGGCTATTCTATTACTTGGATGTCAGTTCGAAAGCTTTACGTGCTTACGGTAATGTGATTTCGCTAACTTCCTGTCTCCAAACTGAGGTTTCCATTCCAACTCAATAACTTGTTTAGAGAATCTAACTCATGCCACTCAGGTATACTTCATCATCAGGCTTAGTCAATATTGGTTAAACTTTACAAAACAACAGAAATATATATCTATCTAAACTAATATTAATACATATTTTTTTACAACTTTTCGCTTTTCCCCGAAACGAAAGTGGATAGCTTTGGGTTCAATTCAACAATTCAAGGAAATAATATTTTTTTTAGCTTCACGCTGTATTCCTCACACAACAGAGTAGGCAGACGGAACCTAATGTTAAGACATCCCACTGGTGGGGAAGTAGCGGAACTTAACGTCGCGCTTTGCCTCGACACCAGAGCGAAGGAAACATATTAAATAATAAATATTTCCACTCCTCGAGTGGGAATCGAACCCACAACCAGTCGTTTTACAGTCACATCTTGTGCCACTGCGCCACGACTGGCCCCGGGAATAATCATATTTCATTAAATTTCATTATTTCACTCTGATAAGAAGACAAAGCCATGTTAAGTTCTGCCACTGTTGAGTGGCAATGCAATGTCACGATTTCGGGCGAAAAGTAAAGAACAGGATGCCTTGATACTTCTCACACGTTCTCTATGCCTATCCTGAAAAAGTGTGAATATTTCAAAAAAAAATACTATATACCAAATGTTTTAAATATACAAACATTTTTTTATAGCTTCACGCAGACACTCCGTTCCCCACTTTCCACCGAATTCGGAGTCATTGCATGTTAAGAGTGGCGGATCTTAACGCCGCACTTTGCCTCTGATACCAGAACGAAGGAAATGGAAATATGAAATATTTCCGCTCCTCGAGTGGGAATCGAATCCACAACCAGTCGTTTACAGTCACGCTTGTGCTAATCGTCACTTTCTGAATAAACACATACATCACAATAGAAAATCATTAACATTCCTATATTAATAAAACAAAATATAAACATAATAAGCACAGTATTTATCTCAGAAAAGAAAACTTACTAAGTACACGAAGAACTTTTTTACTGTAAAGTAGAATTAACTTATCGAGAACTCGCTTAGCTCTGATTTAATTTGTTATGTTGTAAGACTTTCTTGCTAGAGATAGGTAGTGATTTATTTTCTAAAAACATAATGGATGGTCTGCTACTATCCACGTTAAGTCGTTGTTAACTAACTTTTTAGTTTTCTTTTATTTTTTTTAGCTTCACGCTGTATCCCGCACACAGCAGGGTAGGCAGAGGGAACGTAGTGTTAAGACACTCCGTTCCCCACTTTCCGCCGAATTCGGAGGCTTGCGTGTTAAGTGGCGGAACTTAACGCCGTGCTTTACCTCGACACCAGAGCGAAGAAAATGGAAATATAATTTGTGCCACTGGGCCACGACTGGCCACAATTACACACTTTTTAGTTAAGTTCTTTTATAGTATAATTCCGATTGTAATTACATATATTGCTGGTTTTATTGCTCAACAATCCTTCTTCCATCCTTTCCATGTACAACTTGAATGTTTCCCTGTATGCATAATAAATTAAAAAAAATATAGCATTTTGTGGAAAAAATAAACTGGCATCCGTCAATACTTGATGTGGCTAAATGAGACCAAAAGGCAATGAAAAATAAGACAAACTTAGGAATAATACTCTCTTACTTAATTTACCTACCTAACCTTCTCACTTTCAAGTTTAATCTAAAAGCTATATACAGGCATTTGATTTAGCTATTCCTCTAAGTTGATTCATTCCTTATACTATATTTAAAAATCGTTACAAGTTAACATAACAATAGCTTATTGTTAATGAAATATTATTACGTCGGCATTTATATACAAGCAAACATTTCATAGCAAATATCAGAACAAAATAAACTATTATTTTAAAACTTATTATACTTCAACATTTCACTCTATAGATGAGACGATATTTTTAAAACGAGTATTAAATTTTGTACGCAGCATTATTCGAACCCGCACCTTTTGGAGACCGTCCACGCGCTTTCACTGCTAAGCTATGCGTTCTACTATCGACTGCGTCCAAACAAATGGCTTGTTACAACTTATTTTTGTTGTCAGCATCTAACGCGGATTCGAATCGGCTGCGCTCGAATTTTTTTCTTCTTCAATCAATTTATAGGCATTGATACTAGTACTCTAATAATTCGGGCTTTTGATCAAAGGTCAGTCAATATGATATGCACACTTTGAACGAAATTTAAATGCTGAAGTTTTTGAAGACTTTTAAATTAATTAATTATTATTTTCTTGACTTCTTGAAAGTGTTTAACAGCATCACACTTTTTCCCTGATAGCAGGACAATCATAGGGAACTTAATACGAAAACACTGTTCTCCACTTTCAGTCTGAAAACAATTTATTACATGAGTGACAGAAGAAGAATAAATAATATAAATTTTACCATTTCTCCGAATGAGAATACCCTCAACACTTATATTTACACCCCAATGACCCCAATTATTTAATATAAAATAATAATTTAAAAACTATTCAACAATAAAATTTCTAATTAAAACTAAACTAAGCCAATAGTTGACTACAAATTCCTAACTAGATTACAAATTGCACAGTTGCCCGTTGGCTATCGATTGCAACGTGCGAGTTTAACGAAGTTAATCTTAGCTTATTTGCAGTTGCCTACGCCGGGCGGATATCATCAAAGTGTTCGACGGGAAGGACACAAACGCGCCTGCGATCGCCATGCTGTGTAACGAGCTTACAGGTAAATGAACGGAATTCTTTTAGTTTTAAACGCTTTTATTGGTAAAATGCTGTAGAATAGAGGATGAATGTTAACGGGATGATTGTGGGTTCGATTCTCAATGGAAGGAATTAACATAAGTATTTCTTTTCCTTTTCTTCTGGGGGTCTAAATCAGAGCGTAACGTTAAGTACCGTCACTTAACAAGTAAATCCCGCTTCTATACATTTTCTTTAAATGTCTTTTTCAATTTTCCTAAGTGTGGAAATATTTAAAAAGTAATTCCTCGATTTCTGGCGCAATGTGGAGAGTGGTGTATTTTGATGCTATGCTCAGTCTGATTATCCTGCTATACAGGAAAAAGCATGTTTTTTCCTGTTCATGAACTGTTAATCATTACAAGCTTACTTAGCTTTATTAGTATAAAACTAGTGTTACGACATTGTCATCTGGTACAAAGTTTTATATAAATAACGAAGAAACACATAATAAAAATATTTATTTGATTTTAATTTAAACTAACCAATATCACTTTTAGCCAAACACATTAAAGGTAATTATAAAAAGTCTTACAATGAATGCAATCTAATATCATAAACGCGAAAGTCTGTATATCTGTGTTACGCTTTCCCGGCCAATCTACCAGCCTAATCTGGATAAAATTCAGATTGAAAATAGTTGAAGACGAGGGGTAAAAGATGACTACTTTTTATCAACAGTCAACCTAAAGTCGAAATTTTGTATGAAAAGCTGTCTAGGTACACACTCAAAGCCGCAAGCAGTCGCTAGTATTCTAATACATGTACGAGTATAATATAACTCTTTCTTTTTCTTTTTTTTCTATGTGAAGCTCACGCTGTATCCCACAAACAGCAGGGTAGACAGAGGGAACCTAGTGTTAAGACACTCCGTTCCCCATTTACAACTCATTTTATCGAAACCAGATGGTCAATCTAAGAAATAATTTAATACCTAAAACATTGTAAGCACTATATAAAAAGAAGAAAAGAGACTCTGAAGCTAAATACACTTTTGTAATTTAACGCTTTCTTCGGTAGAAAATGTATTGACACAATTCCATTGTTCCTTACATAATTAGTAAAATGTCAGGCAAAAACTGAAGCACAAAAAATAGCCTCCTTTGTCCAGAGAGTCTAGACATATTTTAATTTAAATTTATTAAAAATATTGATTTTTTTTCTTAGATACATAGTCCTTCTGTTCTTGAAAATATTTCTTAATAATTAATATTTTTTTTAGTACTATTATTTATAAATTAGACAACACTTAGTATTAAAATGTTTCTATATAGCTATTTGAAAATATTAATATTATTATTAAACCTTTATTTGAATAACTATAACCAATGAAAATAAGTACGTGTAGAAATAAACCGGAAACAACTTAACCGATTTAAGAATTTTAAACAACTTAACCGATTTAAATGCAGTTTACTATTTATTTCAAGTATTTTTTTAATTTAAATTGGTTCATTAATGAAAAAGTTACAACAATTTAAATTCGTGATGTATTTGAAAAATCAAGAACTTAATTTATTTTTATTTATTTATGATTAACGTATGAACAATCTATGCTATTACATAATATTAATAACTATTATTATAACGTAAATATTAATAACGAAGTGGCTATATGTATGTATAGTCATATAGTTCGAGCAAGCGAAACCGCGAACGGCTCGCTAGTGAAAATAATAAAAAAATATTAACATAATGAATAAAGAAAACCACAACACATGTTTACTTGTTGCTTTATTAGTTCCGACTGACTCATATTTGCATACATCAATGTGATATTGATGAGAACAAACAGATTTAACGATAATAATGTACTTTAAATTTATAATGACGCGATATGATACATAAGATAATTATTTATGTTTTTTTAATTTTTGTAGAGAAGATTTTAATTTATAACTTTTTTTGTAGCGTCACGCTTTTCCCGTATAGAGAGAGAGTCAGGGAGAACTTAGTGTCAAGACACTCCGTTCTACACTTCTCGCCTGGAATGGAGACATTGCTCGTTACTTGGCACTTTTCTTAGGTGGTGCCTAGCGGAGCGGAGCGGAGAAATAAAAATAATATACATACATATACTTGTAACATTCTTAAAGTGTTATTCACAAACTTAGGGCATTGAAAAAGATATTTAGGAAACGTTTAAAAATTTGAACGCAGCTGGATTCGAACCCGCGCCTCCTGGAAACCGTACAGGCGCTGTGACCGCTAAGTTATGCGTTCACATATAATCATTATCTCTTGTGTGAATCGAACACACAACCAGAAGTAGAGTATAGAGATATCAGAATATATCTTTTTTTTTATAAATTATAGTACAAATAATTAATTGAACAAAAGTTGTCAAATTACAAATTATATTAAAAAAAATACTACAATGAATTATTGTCTTGTTATCCGGTTCGCTCTGGCAAGGATATCAGTTTCAAGCTATGAAAACAATATTATTGTCATCGAATCCGAACACATGTGTAGATTTCCAAGGAAATCGGCGGCAATAAATGATGACCTTATTCCCCGTGGGGGGACGGGTTAAGAATACAATTCCCCCCCGCCGCTGGGTAGCGTCCCGTAAAAGGCGGGTAACCCAGTAGTTTGGTGGTAGGAGATTCGTTCTCCGACTGGCTCGCGACCACTATCATGTCAAAGACGAACCGCCAAATATCTTATGATGTGTTCCGGTTCGATGGCATGTAAGCCAGCTCTCCCTATTCCCACCATTCCCATCCTTCCTCTCTCCTTCTGTCCTACATTCCCAAGGCTGGCAACGCATCCATAACTTTAATGTTATGGATGTCTATGGGCGAAGGTAACCACTTAACACCAGGTGGGCCTTCAGCTCGTTTGCCTCCTTAATTCCATAAAAAAAAAAAAAAAAAAAAAATAAATGATGACCTAGTTATTGCCGCCATTATAAAGGTGTTCGGAGATTTTTTTTTACAAAACTAGAAAACGTGTTATGTTGCGTTGCTGTGCTGTGAGAAAGAAAATATTTAAGTGATATGTCACCTGTTTAATACATAATCCGGCAAATAAAAGTATAAATTCAATATTCCTATCGGGGCCAGTCGTGGCGCAGTGGCACAAGCGTGTGACTGAAAATGACTGATTGTGGGTTCGATTCCCACTCGAGGAGTGGGAATATTTAATATTAGATAGATAGAACTTAGTTACGTTACTCAATACGCTATGTATTGATTTTGAAGGAAAAGTGGAGGATAGAGCGTTTTGACACTAGTTTCTCTCTAATGATTGTGCTACACTGGTAAAAAGCGTGAAGCTGGTAAAAAAACGTTTTCACAGAGATTTATCTTAAAAATAGTATAAACAAATCTAATATAAGATATTCAACCCATAACCCATCACAAGCAATCTTTAAACAAATAACTCAAATTATTTAAAAAGAAATTACCTTCAGCAAGTCCACACCATTACCATCATATACCCCGATCTAAAGAACGCTAAAGAAGTTAATGTTCCATGAAAAGTTACCTCCTAACATAGAAATACTTTAAGCAGCGTGGTGTCTGGATAATTTTTCATAGTGACATTTATTGAGTTACCTATCTGCTGTAGCAATGCATGTATGGCACTCGGGGGAACGAAGGCAACTTTTAATATAAACTACGCCATCTACAAAGCAAGCGTGATCCATCATATTGAAGTATACCACTTTTATGTGCTGTTGAAATGGGTTAATAGAAACTTTTGTATTATTGGCTTTTGTTTGTATTATGTTGTGAATGTTATGGAATATGGAAGGTAGTATATGATTTGATCTTTACTGTAGGAGTTATTATATTTAATTTTTCACTTTATTAATCTGAGTTCATATGGGAAATGGAAAACGAAGTGTTTTGACACTCAAGTAATAGAAATATAACATTACAGTGGTATAGTCAGCTATAATTGCTAGTCATTGCTTCAAACACAACTAGCTCTAATGATTAAAAATAGTAACATGATTTCTGTATAATAATTGCAAAGACAACATGAAATCGAAGTGACTTATGCTCTACTGACTTGCTGGTCTTGGCTTGGCTTGGTCTGGTGAGTTAAAATATTTACTACCGATATGGGCACTGCAATAATGAATAAATTTAATATCTTTATCTTTAATTATATAAAAATATGTATGAGCATATAACGTACATTATCCGGCCAAACAAAAAAGAAATCAAACATTTTTGTCTAAAATAATTCAAAATATAATACGTATAAAAAATATTTAAACTAACATAACATTTTTCTCTACCATCTTAGAAGCACAATAAAATCTGAAAAATTTGAAATAAAAGTATATGACAGCGTCTATAAAACTATCATTTACATTTTGCGCTCTGAATCTATATAGCGCCTTCAACTTTCTAACTCCATTTCAAATTTTATAGTGGCGGTGTTTCCCTCCATACATATGAAATGAGTTATTCCTCGCAATATACTTTGAAAGCCGCGATTTCATTGTATGCCATCGATCGAGAAGCTTCTATAGATGCGACGTTCAGAACAAAAGAAAATGTAGAGATATGTGGAATGAACGTTTTACTTATATATGTATGTATAAAACCTATTGCTACTTTAAGTTGCATTCTTTCCGTCAGTATATATTTCAGTGTATAGTATATACTGTGATTCGAGAATTATGTCCGTCTGTAGTGATTGTGGATTTAACCGTTTCGTTTACGTTTAATCAAATTTTCAATAAAGGTGTCTAAGTTAGCGGTAGTTGGAGTATGTAAAATAAACTGCTTTAATTAAGCTCTTGCTGCTTACCAAAATTAAAATATATAATAAAAAAAAGAAAAAATATCAATTAGTACGGGTGTTAGATTTAAATAATATTTGCTCTGAAGCTACGGAAGTATACTTAATAATTAACATCTACATATAACATACGTATAATGTATGTATATATTATATACGAGTATAATATTTGTGTATTTATTTTTGTTCGTATATGAGAACGCAACCTTCATAGTTTATTTGAATTTGTAGAGATTAGCAACTTATATTGTCATCGTTTATATTGTTATCATCATTGGCATATCTTATAGAAGAATACAACGCAACACTGACGAAATATATATAAAAGTGACACTGAAAACTATTTTATTTAGCAATCCCGATGATCTCAACAATTCAAAACTTCTCAATAAGCATCTTGCGTAGATTGCGTGAAAACAAGCAATATTAAAATAACAAGTCATACAATAACGACATATTTAATTTTCTAATACTCAATACCTTAGTAACGTAACAAGATTCAATTAAATCAATCAATACATAGACGTTTCTAATACGTTTCCCTGTATGTTACTATTGGAGCGACGTCGCCTTACCTCAGTCGCAGTCCGCTTTTGAATGAATAATGCAACCTAGATGTAAAATCGACTTTTAGTTCGATAGGGCTAGGCTAGACTAGAATACTGTAAAATCAAGAAATGCCTTGGGAATTTCGGTTATAACTTTGTTTAAAGTTGTTTATACAAATATTGTGAGGTTATTCGTAGAAAGGCAAGTCAAATATATTATTTAGAATAAATTCGTGTTCAAATTTTCTATTTCTATCAAGACTGAAGGTCTGGTTGATCAATTAAATTGTCTCTGATTGAAATAGACATTTAGAAAACGTATAAAAATTTGAACGCAGCGGGATTATGATATTCCTAAGTGTGGAATAACACTTTAAAAATGTTTAAAAGTTTTCTCTGATATCTTGTAACTCATTTTTGCATTATATTTATTTCTTTTACTTAGTTTATGAATTATTTATTCAAGAAAACATGCTCTTATCTGCCTTAAACAAAGTGTTCCAACAAAGTTAAGAAATTGAAGAATATTTTTGTGTTATTCACCTTAGTTTTTCTTTTAAAATTGTAGTAGTAATTAAAAAACGAGGTGACAATAAAAATATGTTAAATTTTTAATTTATATAGAGGCACCAGTTTCCGTAAATAAAATATTTAAAAATACATGAAAACTGGTCTTAAAACTTCAAGCGTCGAAGGTATAATACCCATATCAAAGCCTAAAGCCTATAGTAACTGAACCGAAAAGCCTGTCACCTAGTAAGCCTACACTTATCATCGCACACCAGAAAGCCTATTATTTACAAATGGATAATTCAATAATACTCGTAGCGTTATTGTAAAATAGCTAATAAAGCTAATTATTATAAGATTAGGAGTCAGTAGTGGCGCAGTGACACAGACGTGTGACTTCAAACGAATGGTTGTGGGTTCGATTCCCACTCGAGGAGTGGAAATATTTAATGTTTCTATTTTCTTCGCTCTGGTACCGAGGCAAAGTGCGGCGTTATGTTCCGCCACTTAACACACAATGCCTCGGAATCGGCGGAAAGTGGGAAACGGAGTGTCTTAACACTAGGTTCCCTTTGCCTACCCTGTTGTGTGCGGGATATAGCGTGAAGCTAAAAAAAGATCATAATATACTATATTTAGGTTAGGAACCTATAACTATCGCATACAAACAGATTCATCTAGCTGCTCTATAATGGCCTTAACATATGTACATATGTAATGTGTGTTTGATGCAACATCTTAATCTCATGAAGATCAATATGGCCTATCGGATATACCTGTGTTTAGAACTAATCTAAATTCAAATTTGTAGTAACAACATCATAATATAAATAAATTAAGAAAAAATATGCAAAATTCTAGTGAATTTCTAGATATTAATGAATTTTATTATAAAGTTATTTAGCAGTTACCTGTTTAAAAATTAACTATATAAACTCATATTAATTAATGGAGCGCATAATATTACTTCTGTAACAATTTAAAACTAAATGTTTAAATATTTAATTAAATTATTACAAGAAAGGCCTGGTTTAATCATTAAAATACTAGAGATCGTATCGTTTTTCATACAAATTTTCATCTTTTATTTTAGCCCCTTGGGGGTGTGTAGGTTATGGTAGTAGTAGTACTAATTGGGCCAATAGATTAGCTATAAAAGCGTAACATACAGACAGACAGACTTTCGCATTTATAATGTTATTATGGATATAATAAATATATCTTTCTCTGTTGGTCTATGTAACACCTGAATTGTAAATTAATGATAAAAAATCCTGTATTTTCTTTTAGATGTAAAGCTACTATGGCCTAAGTAGGTCGTTTCTTTGTAAAGTGCTCGTCTAATTACTCTAATTAAATCAATTTTAGCTAATTTTCTTGGAAATTTTCTTTAATCATATTTAATCAAACAGAACATGAAAGACCTTAAAAATAATAATATTGTTTAACAATATAATTAAAATATATATTATGATCTTTTTTAGCTTCACGCTGTATTCCGCACACAACAGGTAGGCAGAGGGAACCTAGTATTAAGATACTCCGTTCCCCACTTTCCGCCGAATTCGGAGGTATTGCGTGTTAAGTGGTGGAACTGGAAATATTAAATGTTTTTTATTCTTCGAGTGGGAATCGAACCCACAACCAGTCGTTTACAGTCACACGTTCGTGCCACTGCGCCATGACTGGCTTCGTGTAGTATATTATGAAATAAAGATCTATTATGCGATGGTTCACTAGGAGTAATGATTATGTATTGTTTCGTTTCTCCAAGAGTGGACATGACAGTGTACATAAGATAAAGTAGCGTTTAGTTCCGCCTCTCAAGGTCGGAGATCTCGATTTCAGGCGGAAGGTGAAGAACGGTGTATCTTAACATTAAGCTCTCTCTGACTACCCTGTTATGCGGAAAAAAGCCTGAGGGGTTGAATGCTAATGGTATGTAGGTATATTAAAAAGAATATATTACCCGTATAAATGAAAAAATATATAAATTTGTTCAAACCATATAAACTTAAAACGTAAAAGCAAGAGTCAACCCTAAAAACACATTTACCCGAATCGCACTAAATTAAGATTCACGTCGTCGCTTCAATATCTAATTTCAGCTCCCTTTATTCAAATAATACTTGCTTTCATTAAGCATTGGAAAAATTTCGTCACGTACCTACGTGACTAAATAATTCTAAAAGGAATTATCTGACGATATTCTGTCAATCTTAGGTAATAATTGAATTGTTCGTACAATTGACTCACGTAATTGTGTGTGATTAGGGCATGTCTTTTGATTAAACGCTACTAAGGAAGATACTAAGGAAGGTTCTAGCTTTGTTTTCCTTGAATTAGGTGATTCATTTAGTTTTTTTAACGTTACTTATATAAGGATTAAGTAAGTAATGTACGTATTTCTGACTGGCTATAAATTTATAGAAAAATATTGTTTATTTGTTATGTAGAATTAGGAAATAAAAAATTGTTGATAGTTGATATGTATTATGTGTAATGTAGTGGCATTGTGCTTTACTGCAAGTAATCACGAGTGGTTGTCGATTTGATTACTCTACTAGGGGAAATTATTATATTGAATTATTTTCAATGCTAGTACGAAGATAAAGCGCGGCGTTGAGTTTCACCAAGACATACAATGTCTCGAGTTCAGCAAATAGTGATGAACAGAGTGTCTTAGCATTTGGTCCTCTCTGAAGCTGTAAAACAATGTAACACACGACAATGGAACGGAATTGTAATATTACTAAAAAACACTTTTTTAAAGTATTAACATGCCCCGATCTAACTTCATAATTTTGTGTAAAAAGACGAAAAAAAAATGAATACGATGAATTTAAAAATCATAAGAATAGCTGATTTTCACGTGAAAAAGAAATAATTTAGAATTGAAAAATATTATATGGGCAAAAACATATTAGAATATGGCATAAATGACATATTTCAATTTTTTAAGAAATATAATAATTATCCTACATATCGTTATAACACCTAAATCAAATTTTAATAATTTATTTCAATAATAGAATATGAAAAGAAAATAGCATCCGTATATAATTTATTTTGACTGAAGAGAACGAATTGTATCCCCATGAATACATTTCGTCAGCGGCTGAGTTGTGATTGTCCTCACTTCACTAGGTAATTGAGCCCGGGCGTTTGTTCTGTATTCAAACTGTGTAAGTGTTGCTTATTCGTTTTTGTCAGTGAAATACGATCTAGAGGCATAGGCTTGGGAGGATATCTTTTTTATATCCATGCTTCTCCTGCATACAAAATAAGGAGAGAGAACTTAGTAATAAATCATTTTTGTTCCAACTTTTCGTCTATGAAGATTGGTGATAGAATGTTGGACTTGTTAAATAAAACAAGGAAAAGAAAATCATCCGGAATAAATTTAGTTAATTCCCAACAACGATACAATACTAATATTATGTAATTATCAAAAATCTAGGACAAAAATGAATTTAAACAATATAAATAATTATTAAAAAAATGTATATTTAAATTATATAGGTACATTGATTTTATAAAGACCAATACGTATATTTGACCATCAACCAATAAACAACTTCTAGCTTTGTTATTTAAAATTCAATGCAATATTCTAATAAGAAATAAGTAAAAAAATAATATTTTTAAGAAATTTAGAGCTAAATAAGAACATGAAATATGATTCTCCTATTATTACAGTCAGTGAGAAAAGTTTTAGAAACTTACATACTTATTACATTAGTTAAATTAACTTATTACTCTTGTATCTTACAACCGTATATTATATTAGTTTTATACATTTTGTTTTACGTCGTTGTCCTTATAATGTGGTGGTTGCATCAATCCATATTTATATTATAAATGCGAAAGTCTGTCTGTTTGTCTGTCACGCTTTCGCCCCGACGAAATTTAGAATGGAAGTAGAAAATAGTTCAGGGTCTAACATAGGCTACTTATTTTTTCAAAAATCATCCTCTAAAGGATTGATTGGGGGTGAAAGTTTATATGAAAAATCTACACCGCTTAACCGATAGTAATGAATGTAGGCCTAAATATAGTTTATAATACAAGTTTAAACATAGGCCACTTTATTTTTCAAAAGCCCAATTGCAATATAACGAAACAACTATGGAGTTCACGTGGCGAAACCGCGAGTGGGCCGCTAGTATAAATATAACGATATATGGGAAAAAATATAAATTATTTATCAATGCAACAGAACCCAAAACAATCATTTATGAATAATCTCAGAAACGGGTGAACCGATGTAAATGTAAATTTGACTATAGTACTGCGATGGGCTACTAGTATTATAATATGTTAAAGTATAATAATTCTTCAAATTCGTAACAGTTGGTCCATTCCAGATTCATACATCACTAGGACCTAGATCTTCAGACTTGAGACTGACCACAGATATAGAGAGATCTAATTATCGACCTTAGTCTGCTTAGTAAGAATTTTATTTTTAACTTAAGTAAAAATATAACATATAAAATGTATTCAAATATCACATATCTTGACAATTAAAATATCATTCATGTTAACATATACTTATAATCCACATACATATACATCAGTTAAAGCATAAAACTTGATACACTAAATTTCTGATTTCTACATAGTAAAAGATTACAATATATCTATTTTGGTTTCTAGAAATGTACTGCTATATTACCTTTACAGATGTGTGGCACGACCTAGTTAACAACCGCCACCTAAAATTAATTAGTTCAAAATTCGTCTAGAGTAATAACGTGAGGTTTCACGATACAAGCAATAAAGTGCTACAACGTATTACGCTATGGTACAGTTGGGACTTGAATGGAAGCATACGCTGGTTAGAGATTCATATTTCACTAGGGAATTGTTTATCTTTTCGTTTGCCACTTTTCGCGAAGAAATTCAAAGTTATCTTTTACTTAATAGTCAATATCAGAATCAAATGCGTAGAAATCAAATCCGTTTAGTTTCAGTAACAAAAACATAATGTATCAAATTCAGGGGGGAAAACGGAGAATATAGTGCCCTTAGCACTAAGTTTACTACCTAAACTAATGTAGGCGTGAAACATGAAATAAAAGAAAAAATATATAAAGAATAATAAATTATATACTTTAGGTTCTTCCGCAAAATATTAGTAGATTAAAGCTACTTTAACATTAATTTTCCTATACGCTCTTAACGACTACATGTCAACACGGGTTTACAAGCGTCCACTGGCCAGTAAAACGAAATGTATAAAGGGTTAACGATACACCTGTACTCACATATAAAATCCACGTCTATGCTCTACATAAATAAATATTTATAGAAATTTTCAACTTGGCTGAAAGAATTATAAATTTTGACTACATACATAACTTTCCTTAACCCCAGTGGAGTAGTCAGAGAGAACGGAGCGCCAAACGCTACGGTCCCTGCATATTCTTTCGCCTCGTCCACTGTCAACAACTTCTTCATACACCCTCCAGGTGATCCTCATTCTTTCTACGTGACTTTCCTCCAGTATCATAATCTTGAGTCGAGTTTCAAAATAAAATATAACCAGCAATATGATATACGTAGCAGTTGTTTGTATATATCTACTAAAATATCAGTATAGTGGAAATATATGTAGGGGTAATGTTGAGATAAAACGAATATCCAGTAACTGTCTGTTCTGTATCCGGCATATCCGAGTAATGTCAGTCAGATTTTTTTTTATTCTGCCAGATGTCACCAGTCCACTGTTGCAAACAAGGATGGAGAAGAAACAGAAAATCGTTAGCGAAATCATACCACCGTATATTATAAACGCGAATTATTTCTATACTAAATTTACAGCACAAAGTATTATTATTGACCAAATTGTATTGACTACTGACTACGATTAAAAGGAAAATTAACAGGTAATAAATTGTGACGATAAAGAACTGAATTTTCCGCAATTGATAGTAACAAGCGACTTTCCTTGGCTTCGTAAGCTAGCTTAGCTTTAGAAAACAGCTTTTCGATATAAACTAGCTACCAAGTGCTGGAAAATATCTCTAGCAATTGTTACTAAATGCGGCTTCTAGGTACATACACACCAAGCGTAAGGGTCATAATTATTATCAACTAGCGGCCCGCTCGCGGTTTCGCCGCGTGTACTGCCTAAATGTTTCGTTATATTGCAACCTTCGGGGATGGATTTTTGAAAAAAAAATAGCCTATGTTTAACCTTGGATATTTTAAATTGAACCAAAATTTATTACAATAGGTCAAGCGGTTTAGATTTTTCATATTAAATTTCATCCCTTATTTCAACCCTTTAGAGGTTCATTTTTGAAAAAAATAAGTAGCCTACGTTAGACCCAAGGTTATTTACTATTTTCATTCTAAATTTCTTCCAAATCGGACCGGTAGATTAGACGTGAAAGCGTGACAGACAAACACACTGACTTTCGCACTTATAATATAAGTATGGATTCGAAACTCTCATAGACTATCTTTGTGAGAAGTTGTTATAACACGTAACGCAACAAAAGGGCCAATTTGCGGTTATTGGGCTTCAAAGATTGCTGAATATCCGGTATTCGATATCCAGGCCGACTACTATCCGTTTCATGTATAATTCAATGACGTTTTTCTTGGCGTTATCAAACACGTTTTTTACCGATATTATATAATAATCGTAATATCTGAAAGACGCTTATTTTATTGAATAGTTTTTTCAAGTCATACTCGTAACTTAAAGTCATGCTAAAGATATACAGTATAGGCATATTTTTCAAAAACAATACAAAAATAGTATGAAAGGCAATAATTTAATATCAACTAATACTATATTAAAATGAGATTGATTATAAAATAATATTAAAGGCAATATTTAGTACCGTATCGTAAAAATGAGGTGAGCGCTATTTATATTATAAAAAAAATATAAAAGTTACATACATGGTTGAATCATACGATCGAGGCCACCGTGACGCAGTGTGGGTTCGATTACTACTCGTAGGAATGGTTAAATATAAATTATTTTTATTTCTCGGCTCTGATAATGAGAGCTCTGTGTTGATGGGTGGAACTCAACGCAATTCTCACCTTCAATATGAAATGTCTAAGTTTCAGAAGTAAAGTGGCAAACAGGGTATCCTAACATTAGATCCTCTCTGCTTACTATGTGGGAAAAACAACGAGAAGCTAAAACCTATAATACCATATATAATTCGGAATTTTCTTCATTCACAGGTTACGAGGTGTTATCAACAGGCCCATCCTTACTTTTGCAATTCACAGCAAATTCGGCTTCACCGGGCCAAGGTTTTGCAGCCACTTTTCACTTTCAACCACCACCAGATTCCACTGCTGCAGGTAAATTTTTCAAGGACTATATTTTATATGAGAAGCTTTTTATATGTAGCGGCCGTCATGGTATAGTGAAACAGCATCTGACTGTAAACGCCATGGTTGTGGATTCGATTGCCACTCGGAGGACACTCTGGTATATTAGACAAAGCGATGTCGATTTCAGGCAAAAAGTGGAGAATAGAATGCCTTAACACTATATCCTCTCTAACTACCCCTGTAATAATATAAATGTGTTTGTACATTTGAATGTTGTTATGTACTTTGAAAGTTCATAATTCAAATATGTTTATAATTTATTTTATATATATGTACCAATCGTGGTTCTGACAAAGAAATGTAGAAATACCTTTTTATATTTTAATCAACTGTCTGCTACAACCAGCATTGTAATTGAATAAGGTTCTTGCTTTGAAGTACCATATGTAAGGGACGTTGTAAAAGAATATTTAATTAAATATTTAGGTAAAATTACATACTCGTGCATACATGATATATTGTAGTTATTCGTATATATATATATCCTCACGTTGCAAAGTATTAAAATGTCAAGGCACTCCGTTCTTTGATTTTGGCGTAGTTTGCCTTACAAACAGTTAAATTAATTACAATTGTTAATTGTGTTTTTCGCATGAACAAATGATCACTTGTAAATTTTAAATTGTTAATTTACACTTAAATTTTCCCCAACACTACTTACAAATAATGAAAATAAAAGGGGAAATATATATCATAATTTTACGGAGTGTGAATATAATCCACAATCATCGCATTTACAGTCAGATGCTTTTCCTCTGGACTACTTCTTCTAGTTAGCTAATAATAAAACAACATTGAATATAAGCGGCGTTAAGTTCCGCCACTTAACACGCAATGCCTCTGAATTCAGCGGAAAGTTGGGAACGGAGTGTCTTAACACTATTAACACTAGGTTCCCTCTGCCTATCCTGCTGTGTGCGGGATACAACGTGAAGCTAAAAAAAATATTGAAATTACGCACAAAAATCAACTTGAAATAACCAAATCCGTTTAGAAGTATAACATGCAAATATTTTAAAGATTTTAAAATACACCTATATTTCACACTATTTTTTATTATGAAGCAGACTAAGAGTCACACAAAACAGTTTAATTAATAAAGGAAGAAATAGTTCCAATCAAAATCTGCAATTTAAGTACTATTTAATATTTTGTTTTTGCACTGAAAATGCAGAACATCCAGAAAAATGAAATTGGAAATTACTTTGCTTAAAAAGCTATAAATAGATAAAAGAGAGAAAGAAGCTATTTATTGGTTGAAAAAAGTCAAAATATTATTACTAAAATATTAAACTCACATATCAAACAATATATTCGTGTGTATTCGTCCAAGTGTGATATACAATCACATACGTAATATGAGCCAATACTATCAAATTTCAGCTTGATTGCATTACAAAAATAAAGGCATGAGGCAATTGCAATACAACTGTACCTGGGTGTATGATTTCTAATTATTAATTAAACCAATGTTATAAAAAAATAATCATTACGATTGTCAATTTATTGTAAATAATAAATGTCATAATAATAGATGCCATAGTGGCGCAGTGGACCAGCCTTAATAGCAATACGATGGCTGTGGGTTCGATCTCCACTCGAGGCAAATATTTCTTTTTTTTAGTTTTTGCAACAAAGTGCAAGTTGCAACAAACTTTGCTGTGCAACAAAGCGAAGAAAATATGAATATTCAATATGTCCATACCTCGAGTGGGAATCGAACCCACAACCAGTGGTTTACCGCTACACATTGACCAGCCCCTTATATTATTATTAGGCAATATTATTTGATTTAAATATATTTTTTATTAAACATTTTACCAGCATGTACAGCAGAATCTTAGATTTAAGTCCAAAATGTTACTAAAAGTGCGGAAATAACTGACTAATCTCTCTCTATAAACCTCGCAAAGTACCAACGATAAAAAGATTAATAAAATGGAAGCATCATAAAGTGTCCAAGCTTTCGTGATGAATGTATGTTTGTGTATCTTGCTAACATGGCTTAAACGGTGTTGGCGATTCTCCAAGCGAGTTACACTTTCCTTAATAGCTTATAACTTGAGTTTACATATTTTAACCATTTTATAATGTTTTATGGTTATGTGGCCAATCGTGGCCCAGTGGCACAAGCGTGTGACTGTAAACGACTGGTTGTGGGTTCGATTCCCACTCGAGGAGTGGAAATATTTAATATTTCCATTTTCTTCGCTCTGGTGTCGAGGTAAAGCGCGGCGTTAAGTTCCGCCACTTAACACGCAAGCCTCCGAATTCGGCGGAAAGTGAGGAACGGAGTGTCTTAACACTAGGTTCCCTCTACCTACCCTGCTGTGTGCGGGATACAGCGTGAAGCTAAAAAAAACATATGCGCTTAACATTGGTCTTGGTTAGATCGCATGGACGGTACCTAAGAGGCGGAGGTTCAAATCCCGCTGAGCTTAATTTTTGTAGGTTTTCTAAAAATGTTTTACAATTTTAAATGTTAATAACAATTTTAAATGTTAGTAGTTTTTCGTTAGTAGTACTGTAATCACATAATGTTTTCCAATAATAAATTGTAACGCTGTTAAATTGCAATGTCAAAGTAATACTTTCTATATAAAATACCAACCAACCGCTGCACATTTTTGCTGAGCTGCTCACAATTAGTTACTTACTTACAATAAATGCTCTTTTAAAATAATTGTTGTAAATATAATTGGTTGTGGTTTCGTTACCCACTCGGTGAAATGATTGTATTTAAATAATTTTCATTTCTTCACTGCAAACTAAGACAAAACGCAGCTTTTAGATCCGCGACTTAACACGAAATGTCTCGATTTCGAGGGGAAAATGGAGAGAGAGTGCGGAGTGTCTTGATACTTGAATCTATGCGGAAAATACGTGAAGCATTTTTATTGCTAGTATATATAAAAAATCAAATATTCGAAGGGACTTAAGTATATTTCATTTACAGCGCCATCTAGTCATTCTTTTATACACTACAACGTTTCTAGAGTCTACATTTACCTTTACCAAATAGTACGTAATGAAAGCACTAGATGACGCTGAAGAAATATTTAACTTTATATTTTTACCACAAGATGGCGCCTTATAGTATTTAAAAAGAACTAAATGTGAATATCTTTTGCAGATTCTGATCGTCTCTTGAAATTGAGCTTTGGAAAAGCTTTTGAGTCTCTTGGACCGGAAGTGAGTGCAACAAGTAAGTGGAATTTCTTTTTAAAATGTAAAAAAGTATATATGCAAACTTTGTGCTTTATTATTAACTAGCGGCCCGCTCGCGGCTTCGCCGCGTGAACTATTTCGTTATATTGCAACCCTCGGGGAAGCATTTTTAAAAAATAAAGTAGCCTATGTTTAAGCTTAGATTATCAACTATATTTATGCCAAAATTCATTACAATTGGTCAAGCGGTTTAGATTTTTCATATAAACTTTCATCCCCTATTTCAACCCTTTATAGGTTGATTTTTGAAAAAATAAGTAGCCTATGTTAGACCCAGTCACTTTTACTACTTTCATTCTAAATTTCATCCAAATCGGACCGGTAGATTAGCCGTGAAAGCGTGACAGACAAACACACAGACTTTCCCATTTATAATATAAGTATTAATGACTGTTTTGAATAAACCTAAAGCTGGACTGTAATATTATGAAGCGGAATAAATGAACCTGTTTTACGTTTAAATATTTAAATAGGCTGTTTGTGTTATGATAATAATATTTATGTGTGAGCTTTAACGTTTTAAGTAATGAAAGTTGTTATAAATTATTTACTCGTATACGTATAGTGAGTAATGAGTGAAATAATAGAAAAGGCTATTATAGACTATTATTTTTCCCTTCTTTTATATAATAAAAAAAACGAAACAAAATTTTGAACCCAACCAAAAATTACATCAAAATTCAATTACATTAAATTTTCTTATCAAAAATATATTGAAGCTTTTAACATACTTATTAAATAACTAATAACCTTGGCCTTACATCCTCAAGAAGGGAAATCTACAAAAAATATAATAAAATAAAAGAATAATTTACCTATACGGTACACTTAATAAATTATATTTTCAATCCCATTGTGAGGCCTTTGTGAGGCAGTGGAACAAGTTGTGGATTCGAACTCCATTTGGGTACTTATAATTAAACAGCTTTCCAATTTCCGTTTATTTCCGCCTTTAACATATAATGGCAGAATTCAAGCAGAGAGCTAAGAACAGGGAGAATCATAAAGAATCTTGACTCTAGATTCTTTATAATTATGCTGCTATACGGAGAAAGTCGTGAATCTTTCCAATTTTTTTTTACCTTCACGCTGTTCCCGTTCACAGCAGGGTGGGCAGAGGGAACCTAGTGTTAAAGACACTCCGTTCCCCATTTTCCGCCGATTCCGAGGCATTGCGTGTTAAGTGGCGGAATTTAACGCTGCGCTTTGCCTCTGATACCAGAGCGAAAGAACAGAAATATTAAATAGTCCTCGAGTGGGAATCGAACCCACAACCAGTTGTTTATAGTCACACGTTCGTGCTACTGCGCCACGACAGGCCCCAAGATTTAACCTGTTTATCGCTGGGAAATGCAGTTAACGCAGACCATCCGTACGTAATTTACTTACTTACACAAAGTTCTTTGGGAGCCACGGACGAGCCTGGTACTACCCATTAAAACTCTGAGAAACCTTCTCTACCGTCATGTGACGTAGCAGGTTCACTTGCTCATTCTACTACACCGCCTGAGATGGCCCGCCCATTGCGGGCCACCGTCGCCTTCAGGGTGCTTTGGGGGTATCTTCCAGATTTTTTCCATTTTCCAGAATTCTTCCAAAATTTAACCAATAAAGTATAATTTCATTTTCTATCTTTAAAATTAAATTAAAAGCATTCATATTTAGGTGTATCTGTTATAGTTCATATTTTATCTTAAATTAGCAAAACTACGATAAGATCATACAATCATTTCTTTTTACTAAGAGAGCATACATCAATTGAAATTGATCAAAAATAACCAAACTAAGGTAGAGGCTATTGTTTTCTTAATTTTGAATAAGTACCTGTTCAAAATTAAGAAAACAATAGCCTGTTCTCTACCTATACTAAAATGAAAAATATAATTTGCGCTATTATTATAAGCAGTGGCTTTATACAATTTGTATTCGTATTAAAAAGTCCGTCAAAATCATATAAATATTCATTCATTAGGAAGCAATAGGGTTGGGCAAAAATTTATTGTCATTAACAATTTAATATAAATTAATAGGTCTTAATTTGTGCACCACAGTTAACAATGAATTAATGTTAATTGTGATTTTCAAATAAACAATTATCAATTCTTAACCGTATGTAACTGTTAATTGCAATTAAATTTTGCTCAAGACAGGGAAGGAAGCGTTATAGCCATTGGTGTACCTACAATATATTTATACATAAATCGTCACATAGTATTAAAAAACAAAAATTCATACAGACAGGAGCCAGTCGTGGCGCAGTGACATTAATATGTACTGACTGTAAACAACTTGTTGTGGGTTCGATTCTCACTCGAGGAGTGGATATATTTAATGTTTCTATTTCCTTCGCTCTGGTATCAGAGGTAAAAGCGCGGTGTTAAGTTCCGCCACTTAACAAGCAACGCCTCCGAATTCGGCGGAAAACGAGGAACGGAGTGTCTTAACACTAGGTTCCCCCTGCCTACCCTCCTGTGTGCGGAATACAGCGTGAAGCTGAAAAAAATATACAAAATATCAAAGTAAAACAAATCTTAAATACTAAATATAGCTCCGCTTATATAGACATGAAAGCAATATTTCTTTTGTAAAACAACTTTTTAAAAACTAGTTCGCCGTAGATTCTTAAAATTAACTCAGAAGTCGTAAAATCTAGAGACAGTTTTGCACTAAATTGCATTTTTCAATTACTGAATTGTCTACCGCTCTCGGACGACAATGAAACATTGGAATTATTGAATTTTAGTAAAGTTTCAAGATATAGAAGTATTATATTGCAAATACAATCAGCTAGAAATGAAAACAATTGATTTGAAGCTGGGTTTTGTTAATGTTTTTATAGTAAAATAATTAATTAAGTATTCGTTCATTATTAGTATTATTGTAATCGTGCAATCATCTTGTAATTTGTACCATACAAATTCAAATCATGGAAATAATAATACGGTGTAGTAGTGTTATAGTATGGGGTTCACATTTCATACAGAGGATTTTGATGGTAATATTCGTAAGGACTCTCCTGGTTAGACAAATAACAAAGTTTTTTAAATTTACGAAAACGACATAAAATATTCATTTATCAAATTACTTTAATTAATTATTATACTCGTAATATTTATACTCGGTACCTACCTGGATATTTTTTCCAAAGCTAAAAATTACTGCATATCAATAGTAAATACATAGGATAAAACTTGGTAATACGCCCCACTTTTTTTTAATCTTCAATAAAACCCAAATAATCATAGATTTAATTATTTCTTTTATTCCTGGACGTTAATTGGTTCGTTAACAATAATTTTACAAAAGCTTATTGTAATTGGAACGATGGTTAAAGATCTATTTCAATTTTTTTGTAGACATGGAGTGGGGCGTTTTATCAGGTACATGTTACCTAATACGCCTCGTCTTGTATTATAAAATGCCCCATGCAATTTAAAATGTCCTCGTATATGTCCATACCTAAATTTTATCCAAAACGTAAAAAGGCACAATATATCAACAGTTTAATAACTTACAAACATAACACAAAGGTAAGGCAAGACTTAAAAGTCCTTAAAAGCTCTAAATAAAAAAAAACATTTTCATTTGTAAGTAATTAATTAAAGGAAAGGTTGTAACATTAAAAAAAACATCAGTCTTCTAAATAAATGATCAACATAATAGTCTTTGCAATTAACTTTGACATAAACCAAATTAAAATCATCATAAAATAGTTGAATAGAATAAAATCAAATCTTGCTGCTTTTAACAGCTTCTCTCTCAGCTTTCTGCCCATAGTTGTTACACAAACGTGGTACCCTGAACGTGTCAAACTTGAATCCAGTCTTCAGGAGACTTTGTTATGTAGTAATTTTCTGTACATTCAACGCTTTTATTTATGTCCATATCCGAACAGTTTTAAGGTGTTTCTCAAAGATGGAACTTTGAAGTGCTTTGAAGCTTCATTCTCTCCCATTTTTTTACTTCATACAGATCGCATTGCCTCCAAGAAGCTCGAAGAGTCTTGCGTTTATATTTACGAAACATACTCTGTAATAAAAATACAATATAAATTGGTATCTATGTAATTTCAGTACTGGGGCATTTTAAAAAGCATGCGGTGGGGCGTATTGCAAATTTTGCTTTTTAAAACGCCCTATCAAGAAAAAAGCCTCAATTTCAAAGTTATCACGTTTAACGAACATTTATAATAAAGTGTATTTATGTTTATTTTCAACAGTTAATATCAATTTAACTTAAATTTAATGAGTATTAAAATATAAAAAAATGTTTGCAACTTACCACAAATTGTAACTTCACTGAAACACTAAATTTATTAATATTTTTTAACGGAGCGTAATAAACCACACGTGCACATTAGCTATGTTGTTTATCAACTTATGGCTACTCTCCGTGCAATACGTGTATCATCTAGCTTTCTTAATGTGCCTGCTAGGGCTGTGGGGCGTTTTGTCAACTGGGGCGTTTTACCTAGTTTTACCCTATTACAAATTCTACATTTTTTCATAATATGAACTATCAAAGAAACAGGCATTGATTTTTTTAGTTACTAGGTGAGTAACAGACTAAACACATCCGCAACTATAAAGTGAAGAAAGCTAAAGTTGTCATGTCAGTTCTTTGGGGACACTTAGAAAGAACTTCCGGAAATTCTTACTAGAATAGAAGGATTATACGTTTAATAGCCAAGAAAATAGAAGATAGAAATGGAAATAGTAAGAAAAGCAAGCAAACAAAAGCAAGGTTCAAATTGTTAACATAAACGAAGCTACATACACAATTAATTAAAACCAAATAACGATGTTACATAGTAAAATATTTACTAGACGGTAATAACAATTCAAAGTAACTTCTTCACAAAATCTTAAACCACTCTATATGTATAACTAACTAAAGCATTGATTTCGAATTCCTATAAAACAGAAAGTCGTAGACAGCTGCAAGTGAAATAAAATATGTTGGAACGAGCCATATTTATATATTTATTATTGCACCCTAACCGAGGGTGGATTTCGGGTCAACCTTCACTGGATTTTATGTGTAAAGTTAATAAATAACAAACTCATCGCATGTGAACGTTAGCTCTGAAAATTTATAACGTACAAAGAAATAAATTATTAGAAAAAGAAATTAAGTATTTCTGAACATATAGTGTTGGGCGAGATTCAATTGCAATTAAAAATTAAATATTAATAATAGTTTATGATTAACTAAGAATTAATTTTTTATTGTGATTTTTGCACAACCAAAGGATCAATTGTGGTATAAACTAAAATTTAAATAATTCGAGTTAAAACATTTGTACCTACAGCTTCACGCTGTTTCTCGCATAGCGGAGAAGTCAGAGAGAATAAGTTCTCTCTATATACTAAGGTATAGATACACTCTGTTTTCCACTTTCCGCCAGAAATCGAGACATTGCGTGTTAGGTGGCGGAACTTATAGTAGTGGCTTTTCTTAGGTACCAAAGACGATTCTTTAACAACTTCCCTGTCCCATGAGTTTTATATGACTCATAGGAACGTTTTCTGATAAGTCCATGAATCATATGTGAGTCATTTCCCCATATAACTTGAATGAATGAATGAATGTAATACAATATATTTTGTATCAGTTTCGGAACTTGTGGGAAAATACCTGAATTGTAACTTAAAAGACGCCATTTTTTTTTTAAATGCAATAAATCGAAATACTTGTTTTATTTACAAATTCTCTAAATACACCTGTTTCTTAAACTATAGTTAAACAAAAATATTGGGAAAAACATCCTACACAATCTTTTTTGTGAAAAACATCAACGTAAAAGCGAATAGACACATGTGCGGAATACCTACTGGACAGCCAAAGCCACATTTTCATATTACTTTCCGAAGTGAAATGTGAATAAATAACTTTTAGACGTTTTAATTGTAGCATGTTCTCGTTGAAAAAGTCCATGAAGCTGAAAGAATTTATCTTTTATTTCGAAATTGATGAAAGAAAAATACATCTAGTTGCGTTGCAAATGGATGCATCGCATACTGAACCTAGTGGTAGTGAATTCGAATACATAGAAGAAATAAGGTGCTTGGTTATGATATACAACATACAATCATTAAAGATTTTTTTCTGCTTAATAAAAAAAAGTTTTTCGTAAAATATTTTGTTGTCAAAGTCTTTAAACTTAAAAATAGAAACATTAAGAAGACTTCGTGTCCCAAATTGACAGACTAACTTTAAAAGTTTCTTTTTGAATGCTATGCTATGTACTCACCATTATTATTTCAATAAACTTAATGCTAACAGTATTTACAAATTAAGACAAAAAATAGAAGAAATATGGATAACAATTAAATAAAAAACTAAAAATAGCCTTAATAAATATCTATCTAAAGAGTACCAGGCAGAAATATTGCTAATCGAATATAACCACAGTAGTTCAGTACTGGCATTAAGTGTTATCTTATAGAATCCTGACCAATAACGACTTTCGCACGAATGACTTCAAGTAGTAACAATAAAGTTCACCTACTACTACTACTACTTGGGAGAACATTTATAGGTTTACATTTATAAAGAACATTTACAGCTTTAACTCTATCGTGGTGCTAATGCTCTTAACTTTTGTGGATTCTTAATATAAATACAGTTAGTCAGTCATAGTAGTAAAATAAAACGTAAAGAAATTCGTTAGTAAGTTATTGTTGTTTATTACAAAATAGATACCAGAATTGGTTGTCATCTTTAATATTTTATGTACTACTATGGAAAATAAAACTTTATTTATTTTTCATTCATATAAATTCTAAATTTTCATTTGATCTATGTACTATTTATTTGTCTTCAGAAATTTCCAAAATTGCGTGCTGAAACTGCTTACACATTTTGTATTCATATAGAAATATGATGACACCATACACCTATATTTGTAGTATAAAAAAGCAAAAAGGCAGCTTTAAGCTTTTTTAGTCAATCCGTCTAGCAGTAATCAAAGAAAACCCAGTAGAACCCAGTAGACCCAGTAGACCCAGTAGACTTTGTTCTTCACTTTCGACCCGAAATCGAGAGAAGACGCAGCTCAAAGCCTAACTTTTTTTCTTACTAAAGCGGTGTAATATTAATTCAAATGTAGTCACTCCCCAAATGGGAATAGAACCCATAACCAATCGCCAATATATTTTGATTAAAAATATTAAAATTCAAGATGAATTTGAGTATTTTAAACCCACAACTTAAAGTCAGCTAAATTCAATCTTCTCAGCAACGGCATGAGAAACTATATCAGACATATATAAACTTTATAACATATTATTTTGCACTGGAATTGCACTGGGCGTAATAACACGGAATAAAACATCTGAGACTTGCTAAATAAATAATCAAACAAGTTGCATTGAGCGTTGCATTAAAGATGGCTGAACAGGCACGAAATGCTCGTATCTAATCTCAAAGTACGTCATCATTGTGGCTATTTATACACATTTAATTGTGGACTGTTAAGTAAATACATTGTTATTATACAGGTTTAAACGAAGTGTTTTGACACTCGGTTTTCTCTGAATATCATGCTATGCGAAAATAGTGTGAAGCTGAACGAAAAATATTAAATGTTTAATTTCATTTATAAGATTAAATCAAAAATATATATTTTTTTCATCTTCACGCTGTATCCCGCACACGGCAGGGTAGGCAGAGGGAACCTAGTGTTAAGACACTCCGTTCCCCACTTTCTGCCGGATTCGGAGGCATTGCGTGTTAAGTGGCGGAACTTAACGCGCGCCGCGCTTTACCTCGACACCAGAGCGAAGAAAATGGAAATATTAAATATTTCCACTCCTCGAGTGGGAATCGAACCCACAACCAGTCGTTTACAGCCATACGCTCGTGCCACTGGGCCACGACTAGCCACAAAATATTTTTTTATTGTAAAAAATATTTATTTAATTAAATCTAACTACTCACCCTTTTGACGCGTAAAATACATGTTGCTATGACAACATGTATGACAGTAGCAGTAGCTAAATAAAAACCGATGTGAAACATGATGATAGTGTGTGATATAAATATTCGTCTTATTAATTTAATATTTCTAATGTATTATTATGAACACAATTGACTTTACTTCATCTCGATTTGAGCTTGAATTACGTAATTTTCACTACCGTATTTTTTGTATAAATTTTGTAGAAAAAAAGAATTAACTCGGATTTTTTTTTTATAAATTATTTTTCATATTTATAACTTTTTCATTTGAAGAACTTCGCACATTATAAATCTATACTTTTTGGTCGTTTTATAGCATTCGTTTGTGGAACCAGATGACTTATGTATTAAGCATATTTTTTTTAACTTCACGCTATATCCCGCACTCAGCAGGATAGGCAGAGGGAACCTAGTGGTATGACACTAATTTCTCCATTTTCCGCCGATTTTTGGAGGCATTGCGTGTTAAGGGGTGGAATCTAACGCTGCACTTGACCTAGTTACCAGAGCGAAGAAAATGGAAACATTAAATACTCCTCGAGTGGGAATCGATCCCATAACCAGTCGCTTATAGTCACACGTTTTTTGTCACCTATTTTGTGCCACTGCGCCACGACTGGCCCCTGGATAAGCTTAAATAATAATAACAATTGAAATTCTAATATTCCTAACTATTGAAATTTCACAGATTTTGTGGAACATTTTAAAATTATATTACTAAAATCTAAAACTTAACTTAGAACGATAGAAACTGAACTAAAAGTTATCTTTAACTTTCATAAACGATTGCCAATTGATAAACGGGGGACCTTCATAACTTGGCAGTACGTCGGGGGCAGAAATTTTAAACTTAATATTGTATTATACTTCTAGTGATTCATAACTTAGTGTCGCTTTTCCAAACTTTTCCATTCGTATTTAAAAGTTCATCGGGAAAGTAAATTGTTTTTAATGACTTTAGATTTGGTTGGTTTTTGTTTCTTTTTGATCTTCACGGTTTCTCCGTTTAGTAAAATAAGGAAAGAGAACCTACTTTTCCACTTTCCGCACGAATCTGACACATTACGTATTGAGTAGCGAATTTCAACGCCGGGGTTTGGTTTGTCTATCGTGTAGAAGGAAGAAATGGAAACAATTTAATAAGAAACATTCCTACAAGTGGGAATCGAACCCACGCTCATCGGTGATACATTCAGACACTGTAACACGATGGCCTAAATCTTTCTTAACCTAATACTTGATTGATGATTATGATATTTATATGTGCTTAAAATACAAGGGCTAACATTTGATATATTTTATCTACAGTTACATGTGTTTTACAAAATTCTAATATTTCTACTACTATAACCAAAAAATTGGTCACTGTGTTCTACTTCTCGCCATAGTCAAAGGAGAAGGAAGTTACCACCTCAAAAAAACAAATTAGAATACATTGCGGGACTTAACGCCGGGCATTTATATAATCTGACTTAGGTATGTAGAATTGTTATTTGAGACCACACTCAATATTTTTAGTTACGCATATTTCAGCTGTACGATGTCATATCTAACTTGTTCGACACAAAATTATGATTCCAAATTTGCTATCATACATGCAATAGCTATTACCAGAAAAAAGCGAAAATCACTCCCTGCATATGGCAAACCGCGGCGTTGGGTTCCGCCACATAACACGCAATGTCTTAATTTCGGGCGGAAAAATGGGAACAGTGTCTTGACATTACGTTCTCTCTGACCTCCCTGCAACAGAATCACCTAAAACTGACAGTATTTCAATATAAAAGGGTCTTATTGTGCCTTATAAACCAACCAAGCGATAAAGTTAATTACATTTACTGTTAAAGTAAAGAGAGAAAGCTATTGTTATGAAGAGTAATTAAAACATACTCGCGTATAAATAACACTCTAGTAGGTTATTGATATAGGTTTATCTTAGCTACACATCTAAGTTACTCAGGCTTATTACTTTGCTTCCATACAGTGAATAATACAACAAGAGTTCTAACGTTTATGGTACAGTTGCTTAAGTGCACCTCGCGCATATTTTAACAAATTTCTGCATTACATAACTAAAATGGACTACTGCATAATTTATTATTATGAAATAGATATAAAAATCCATAGATAAAAATAAGGTCAGTCGTTGCGCAGTAGCACGAACGTGTGACTGTAAACGACTGGTTGTGGGTTTGATTCTCCCAATCAAGGAGTGGAAATATTTAATATTTCCATTTCCTTGCCTCTGGCTCCGAATTCAGCGGCATAAGCATAAAAAAATATAAACAAATAATATTTTTTGTATGTTACGTTGATCCTTATATCTATCTACATTGTCTGTAGTATATTGCAAAACATACTATAAACATTGTGAATAGATCTTAGGATCTGTCCCTGACTGCCTCCACAAGCATTTAATACGAAGCAAATATCGCAACATTTTAATAGTTCCATATAAAAAAATCTAAAATATAAATTAAAAAACACATAACGATAAAAACAAATAAAAAAATCAACATCCGCTGCCTCCTATCGTTTACCAACAACTTATCCATTTGTATTACTTCCCGTTCCCCCACACTGTACTGCAGTCTCCAGTACAATTCCGTGTTTATCTTTTCATCTCGTGTTCGGTATTGTTATTGGTTTATCTGTAGTTTGCTCAGCGAACCGTTAGAGGCGACGCCGACGGTCGATCGGTAAAACCTTTAAAATGACTTTACAATTTCACGAATGATTACGCTGCAGTCAGTGTTTGCTCGCAGAATAGGGGGAATGTTTGCTTCATATCCGTTTTTAGGTGGAATCAATGTTTATTTAACGTTGGATTCGTTTGGCGTGAGTATCAAAGTGCGTGCGCTAAGTTTTTTGTTTTGTTGCTATAAGAGATGAACCATGAAACGGCATAGTGTGAAGTATGTATGTATATAGTCTTTTTTACAGTGGGTATTTTATATATCTAATTTTCAACTTCTTATTATGTGTTATTTCAAATTATATTTTTAAAACATATGTAGGATTTGTTCGTTAAGTCTGTAGAATGTTATAAATAGTATAATCGTTGAAACATCGTTGTTATGTGTGTGATTGAATGCTATGAGTGTCAGTTCAGTCATAAGTCATTTTGCTCGTGGGGGGGACGGGTTAAGAATACAATTCTCCCCCGCCGCTGGGTAGCGGCGCGCTGGGTACCCGTAAAAGGCGAGTAACCCAGTAGCTTGGTGGTAGGAGATTCGTTCTCCGGCTGGCTCGCGACCACTATCGTGTCAAAGACGAACCGCCAAACTTCTGATGATGTGTTCCGGTTCGATGATATGTAAGCCAGCTCTCCCTATTCCCACCATTCCCATCCTTCCTTCCTCCTTCTATCCTACATCCCCGAGGCTGGCAACGCATCCATAACTCTAATGTTGTAGATGTCTATGGGCGAAGGTACGACTTAACACCAGGTGGGCCTTCTGCTCGTTTGCCTCCTTTAATCCATAAAAAAAAATTCTTTGACTATGTGTCAAAAAAATTGCTCAAATAAAGTTACATATAAAAGGCAGATATATAAAAAATAAAAATATAAATTTACAATATACCAAAGTCCGTTCATTCACCTGTAAATATTCTTCATTAGTAATTATATATTTAAATTGTGAAGTATTTTTATGTGCAAAAATATTTTTACCAGTCCATTTATCTGTTCTCCCTTGCAACCATTCGTCTCGATAAAAAATATTCATATAGTATACATTCATTAAGAGACATACATATATAACGCAAAATAGTGATGATCTGAATGTAAACGCGATGGTAGTAGGTTCTCTGCCCATTTAGGGGAATAATTAAACGCAACTACTTTTAAAAATTTTCAAAGTGTTATTCCACACTTAGGAAAATTGAAAAAGACATTAAGAAAACGTATAAAAATTTGAACGCAGTGGGATTCGAACCCGCGCCTCCTGAATACCGTTCAGGCGCTCTCACCACTGAGCCATGCGTTCTAAATTTTTATACGTTTTCTAAATGTCACTATTCGCCTGACTTCGTGACAGAACACAACGCTACACCTTGCTCTTACTATAAAAATAATTGAAATATATTTTGCTCCCGGCAATAATTAATTACCATAAAATTTATTTAGTTTCTTCGGCCTAGTAAGTCATAATATAGCGTTGGGGCTCGCCATTCAATACAAGTGTCGGATTCGAGCAGTAAGAGGAAAACATGTTCAGATAGTTTTTTTTATGGATGATGAGCACGTTCGACCACACCAAGGCTGATGTTAAACAATAAATAAATGTTGTCTATGATAACACACGCTTGCCTAGAAGGTACCTATTAACTCTCGATTTAAAACGTTAGTTGGATATCATAGGTTTTAAGACTTCTATCATCAACAATTATCTATGTGTAAATTATTTATTTATGAAGGTATTATTAAAAAGAACAAAAATGTCAAAGAATAATATGTCAACACATTAATAAAACCTAACAAATATTGTAAATGTAATCTAAATTTCACCTCGAAGACAAGTTAAACTAGAATATTTGGCAATTCTAACGAGTTCCAACTACCCACGGATATGAGCACAGCGATGCAATTAGGCGAACTCTCAATAGAAAAGCCCTAACGAGGCAACACGATTGCTAATACAAAGTTTGCTTTGCAAATGGAACGGTATCGCAGATTTCCAGCTGACTAAGATGTCACGTTTAATTTAATTAAATTAAAATTTTACCATGTTTGAAATATTTAAAATATATGTAAACTTTACCCGTATATTATTATATTTATGTTAATAAATTTATTTCAAATATAATATTTAATAATTAATTAATTTTAAATGAAAGTCATTTAAAAAGTTTAAAATACGTACGAATTTTGGATATCTATAGTATTCGACTACTACAATAAAATTTTAAAGCAATTAAATGCGGAAAGGTTTTGCTTTACTTTTCATACAATAATTAATTTAACAGTTAACATTTTTATTTTTTCATCCAATAAAAATAATATGCAACTTATGTGTAAGTTGATGCACACCTATTGATCTTTGTACGTAGATTTTTCATGTGATGTAAATGAGGACTAAGTGTAAGTAATTTCCATTTCCTTCGCTCTGGTGTCCGAGGCAGAGCGGGGCGTTAAGTTCCGCCACTTAACGCGCAATATCTCCGAATTCGGCGGAAAGTGGGGAACGGAGTGCCTTAACACTAGTGTTTCACTTTCCGCCGAATTCGGAGATATTGCGCGTTAAGTGGCAGAACTTGCATCTGTATCTCGCACCTAGGTGCGAGATATAGCGTGAAACTAAGAAATGATTTATAGAAATTATTATAGCGGACCGATTCATATAAATACTAGTACCGTGCTCGCGGCGTCGCTCGCATGAACGACACAACTATAGCTGTTATGTATTTACATCGACCCGCGTTCTCGGTGAAGTTACGCGGTTATAATTTTTTATATAAATTTTCATTCACTCTTTTAGCCTCATTGGAACTGGTTATTTTTTACCTTCCGTCATAAACTGTCTTTCTGAGGAAATTCACCAAACTTGGTCCAGTAGTTTAAATTTTTCGTACAAGCTTCATCCAAATCGGATGTATGTTTTAGGAGAAAGAGTAACAGACAGACCGACAGACAGCCTTTCGCATATATAATATTAATATAGCTGATATAAATATATCAAACATTAACTATTGACTTGACTAACTATATATAATAAACTGTTTGTCACATTGACAGTACATATTAGTATCAAGAGATAAGCATTTCCGTAAACGCGGTGACATGGCGAATAGAATTGCAAACGCGTTGAGAAATGATTACTACAAATTATATGTTGAACAGGCGTTAGATAATCAAATGGATTTCTCAGTGTCGCAGTGGGACAGTGTCTGACTGTATACGTATTAGTTGTGGGTTCGATCTCCAGTAGCAGTAATTATATTATGATTATTTTAATTTTGTCTCACCAGAAAGGCAAAGCGCGGAATTAAGTTCTGCCATTCAATAAGAAATACTTCAAATGTACTGTTATTACTGACTATTTTAAAGAACGCCAAGTTGTTGCAAGCGTTAGTTGAATATCATAGGATTCAAGACATATTGGTTCTGTCATTGCCAATTATCTCCGGTTAAATTATTTAATTTTGAACGTACCTGTTGTAAAAAAAAATATAACCTATTTATAATAAATTAAAAACAACATGCTATATTACTTAAGCTTTAATTCACATTTGGAGAAATATTTAGATTTAAATTATATTCACTTCTACATTCTGGTAAGACTGAGTGCGGCGTTGAGTTCCACCGCTCAATACGCAATATCCCGAATTCGGATAGAAAGTGGACAACGTTTCGACACTAGGTACTCCATGTTATGCACAAAAAGAGTTAAACTGAAAAAAAATATACTATTGGTACGAAATTAATGCATTTTAATATAATATTTTTATTTATTATCATCCAAACCGCACCTCAATCAGCTTAAGATTTATAGTAAAATTGTACAAAACTAGGTTATTTACAGCTAGAAAATTTATGGACCCATAGTGTTTTATTGTCCATGAAGTTTATGTCTACGAGCTCTTGCTACGTTACTGTTGCGGCATTATCGACTGAAAATATCATTCAAATATTATTAAATTATTGTTATTATAATAAAAGTATACATATGTATTAATATTTTTTGTTTTAATATCTATATTTTATATTTAATTTGGAGCCATCGTAGCGCAGTGGGACATCGTTTGAGTGTACGTTTAATTCGTTGTGGGTTCGATTCCCACTTGGGCCAATGATTACAATTATTTCTTGTTCATGTCTCCACTCTAGTATCTAAGACATGGCCTGACGCTGGAACATAAGTTCCAGCATTTAACACACAGAACCTTGATTTAAGGCAGAAAGTGGAGAAAAGAGTGTCACATTACCGAGTTCCCTCCTGACTATCCTAATATGCAAGGAAAATCATGAAACTGAAAATTAAAAAGCTATAATAAATTTTTTTTTTTCGTGTTCATTATGAGCTATTTCTCAATTGTACGTGCATATATGTATATCTATATAAGTGTCGCATATTCCGCGCGAGTTTGTTTTAAAGTTCCTGTTTGACTAGTAAAATAGGAAACGTAGCGTTGCTTTGTTTAAACTAACTTTGCATTAAGTAAGCTTCAAACAGCCGAGAATATAATGAAAATATTCAACTATATGAAATTTTACACCTACATGTATAACTTTAATAGCGATCTTTGTAAAAGAACGAAACGAACAACGTAGCGTAATTAAATAGTTATTAACGGTTGACTGTGAGTTCCATTAAATCTATAAGGAATTTAAAATAACAAAAAAAAATGCATAATTTATCTTTAAACTTTGAAATGGAAAATATTACTTTCTCTGCGTATATTCTACAAAAAAATACTTAACTTAAATTGGACAACCAAAAAGCTAGCAGTTCTTATATGTGACATTGATATTTAAGCGCATGCATCGATAATACCTAAGTATACCAATTTGCTGGGAAGCATTATATTTGGATAAGAATAAAAATAAGAGCTTATATAACGTCTATGAACCCATCAAACTTACTCGATCTGTAGCAAGTATTAAAAGCAGTTTCTCGCGTCTTCCTACGTAACAGAGTCGTCAGAGAAAACCTGTGTTAAGACATTCGGTTCTCTACTTTACGCCCGAAATCGAAATATTGTGTGTTTAGCGGACTCACGACAGCGGTTTGTGTCAGGTAGTATTATATACCATATTATTCCTCCGAGTAGGAATCGAACCCCTAACCAATCTCGTTTCCAGTCAGACGCTGTCAACTGCCCCATGACGGCCTCAAATAATAAATTGTATTCTTGCTAAGGTGATCGTCTTCATTTTTAAGAGTTTAAAAAAGATCTTAAGTGACCCTACAAACTTTTTTTTAGCTTAACCTAGGTTCCCTAGTTTTAAGACACTCCGTTCCCTACTTTCCGCCGAATTCGTGTTAAGTGGCGGAACTTAACGCCGCCATTTACCTCGACACCAGAGCGAAGAAAATGGAAATATTAAATATTTTCACTACGCAAGTGGGCATCGAACCCACAACCAGTTGTTTTACAGGCATACTTTGTGCCACTGCGCCACGACTGGCCCCAACGTCACTTTTTTCATATTCTAAACAATTTTATCTTCACAAAACCTTTTGCAAAATGATAGAAAATGAAGGTAGAAATACCGTTACTTTAAACTCGACTTTCCATACTTTGTCTAAGAAGATGTATACGGGGTATTATAAATATTTATAATATACCTAGATATTTTGCATTCATATTATGAATATTAATATTCCCTCTCGAGGAATTTGATTCCATAATCCGTCTTGCTAAGTGCGCCACGATGGCATTTTCATTATATACAATGTGTCCAAAATGTAAAATGAGATTATTAATTGAGATTGTAAAAAATATCGAATTTTATTAGTAAAATTTTAAAGTGTGCTTTCACACACTTTGTTAATTGAATAGTACTGTTAGAAAACTAAAAATAAATGTGTTAGCATTTACAAAAATAAATTTTGATGCCGGTCAAAGTGTTTGGACGACTTCCAAGGGCACAGGTTCAAATTTTCCTTCTCCTTTTTATACGATTTCTAAAAACACTACTAAGAAAAGAAAAAATACACATTTTTAAGAAAATTATGCTGATATGAGTAATTTGAAACATATTATAGTTAAAGTTTATATGGTTTTCCTTATAACCTTTAAGAGAGTAATAATATTTTTAAAATTTACCAAATTAATAAACACAACCAAGCGTTTGACATACGCTTTGAATAACGTTAATAAACTTACCTGTATTACTCGTCAAGGAATCCGGTAATAATTATCCATACTTATATTATAAATGGGGAAGTCTGTGTGTTTGTCTGTCTGTGGATAAATGGGGATGGGGATGTTTGTCTGTCACGCTTTCACGGCTAATCTACTGGTCCGATTTGTAGTAAAAGTGACTGGGTCTAATATAGGCTACTTATTTTTTCAAAAATCAACCTCTCAAGAGTTGAAATAGGGGATGAAAGTTTATATGAAAAATCTAAACCGCTTGACCAATTGTATTGAATATAGTTGATAATCTAAGCTTAAACATAGGCTACTTTAACTTTTTTAAAAAGCGCCCCCCAAGGGTTGCAATATAACCAAATAGTTCAAGCGGCGAAGCCGCGAGCGGGCCGCTAGTAAATAATAAGAAAAAATATATCACATGTTATATTATTTTTGTAACTCTGCGACGCGACGGTCTAATATAAAGTCAGTATCATTATATTTTATGTCGATTTCAATGCTTCTATTCGATCTACTGAGGAAATAGATATGTACGTAAAATTTGTAGATTCATTCAAGTCCGTACTTCTAATACAAGCACACAATTATTATGCCATGGAAATTCAAAACTGTATTTGTGCAAGAGCTAACCTAGTACTAAGCATAATAATATTTCAATTACCTTATGCCTATATAAAAGCGAATATCCTCGACTTCATTTTAAAATTAATATGTTTCCTTTTTTATTTTTAAATACTAATATTATTAGAGGTCATCATGGCATAGTAGGACAGGATATGACTGTATACACGATGGTTGTGGGTTCGATCTCCACTCAAGGCAATGATTGTATTTTATTTGTTTTCTTTCCTCCGCTTTGGTAACAAGACCATCATCAGCAATATCTCGGATTCGAGATGTAAGGTTAGGTTCTATCTGCCTACCCTGTTAAGCGAGGAAATATATAAAGATAAAATATAATTTATCATACATATCTGAATTTTAACAGAAGTCTTTATTAGAAGAAATTTCATATTTATACTAGGAACCGCCTCTTTGCTCTGCATGACGGGAAGAGCTGAGCGAAGTACATACGAGTATTTAATGTTATTACATGTTAAATGAGTTTGACACTAACATAACACTTAACGTTCCACAGCCTAAGTCTATGGGCACTCATTTACTTACCATTTATTCAAAAACTACAATTACAATTGTCACCAAAACTCTTCACAGCACAGGAAGAGTTAAACTACAAAGAAACACGCTTTTGAACAGTAAGATGATTGAATGATGATTGATGATTGACAATGATTTAATTAAAAGTATAAAACTTATTCATATAGTTTATGTTTATATATTTTGATATATTGAAATTGCAGGAAGATTTTATTTTAATTTTCTCTCTCTCTATTATGAGTTCACTCAATATTCTACTTAATAATTAATTGTGGGATAATAGTATCAAATCAAATTTAATTTTTACCTGTGTTATTTATGAAAAGTGAATTCAAATACAACATTTTCATACAAAATTTAAAAACAATACATTAAATACGTATTTTGTCCGTATGCTATACTATTATATATTATTTGCTTGAAAGCCTTTTGTGAAAAATTACAAAGCAAGTCTCGCTGAGGTCTAAAAATATTTACAAAATATATATTTTCTGACACTGTCTATTCAATATGCATTGAAAATTTGAAACATTTCACAAAATTGAATATTCGATTCATACTGAATAATGGAGCGACCTCACTATTTTGGGTTCATTTTTTAAGTAATATCTCTCAATCTGGGCAAGCTTTTGACGTATTGGGATTTTTATGAACTAGTTGACGCGTAAAATAAGTGTTGCCATAGTAACGTAGGCGTATAGTGAATTGATACTGTTTTAACCGGGTTAACTGGAGGCTACCTGTGTTATTCTTAAATGTACCTATATCGGAAGTCAAATTATATTGAATTAATTGATAGCAATTTAATTTAAAATGTTTAAAAATTGCGAAGGCCTTAAGAAGATATTAAACCGTACTCTTAGTTAATATATTATATACCTTTTTTATCACAATTATTTATTTCGTGGTAGACAAAACAGCATAATAACACTACTATCTATTTATATAGATATTTTATAGCTAATTTACGAAATCTAACACTGCAGTCTGTCTTAGCCGGAAGCGGAAAACATAGCACTTCCGGTTTCCATATAAATGTACCCTTGAGTATCAACTGTGCTGAGATAGCGTCAATTTATTTAAATTGCTAATATGTTATTAATGAAAAGGAAAGCGCGGCGTTGAGTACTGGCACGCATTATTTTGAAGTCTCTGCCTATTAAAATATACTACGAATTTAATTTTTAGTTGTTGTTATTACTTTGTTGACTTTGTTATTTAATAGTATAAGTAGGTATCATATAGATCATTGTTGGGCAGTGGGGCTGCGCCTAACAGTAAATACATTTAGTTATGGTTTCGATTCCCACTGGCGCAAAGGCACAAAGTATGACTGTAAAGCGACTGGTTGTGGGTTCGATTGCCATTCGAGGAATGAAAATATTTAATAATTCCATTTTCTTCGTTCTGGTGCCGAGGCAAAGTGTTCGTTAAAGGCGTTATGTTCCGTCAGTTAACATGCAATACCTCCAAAATTAGGCGGAAAGTGAGGAACGGAGTGTCTTAACACTAGGTAGGTTCGACCTCCCTGCCCTGCTGTGTGCGGGATACAGCGTGAAGCTAAAAAAATATCTTAATTTGATATAATTTATTTTATTAATATATATTTTTATGATTTTATTAATATAATATATAATTTAAATATCTGAATTGAGTTCTACCAATAAACACGTATTCTTCATTTAATTTCTTTATATGAAGAATGTAGGGACTTGACACTGTTCTTTCTAACGACCCTGCTATGCGAGAAAAAGCATAAATCTGTTTACACATAAGTACCTACATGAATATGTATATATCTTCCATCTGAAAAGCTCTATATGTAAATATGTTTACATAGTAAAAGCTTCCTTCTAACCGCTAACAAATCTCACCCTCACATTGGTTGAATGATCATATGCGCGTATGAGTCGAAGTCACTCACGCCTGAAGTTACGTTTGTGTTCAACGAACTGTAAGTACTTAATAACTGGAAAAAGTTACTTATTCGGTTGCCACTTAGTAATTAACTTAGATGTTTTACTCGTGCGTAATGTGAATGCTGTTATGTCTATATTATTTTATGGTTCTTCTTAACATTTTATTACTTTAAAGATGGATATAAGCCAGTATTTTGATAGAGAAAATTACGTTGTATATAGTTTTAAACATTTTTAAGGTGTTATTCCACACTTAGAAAAATTGAAAAAGACATTTAGAAAACGGTTAAAAAATTTTAACGCAGTGGGATTTGAAACCGCGCCTCCTGAACCGTCCAGGTGTTCAACAACTCTCACCACTGAGCTTTGCCTGCAACGTTCAACGTACATTATATAGTTTTATATGGATTAAGCTTTACGCTTATTAAGGACAGAGAGAACCTAGTATCATGAAACACCGTTCTCTGCTTACCGTATTCGAAACATTACGGTGAAACTTAAACATTTTGTTTTACCAAAACATTAAATTGAAAATATAATCACTTGGAAGTCGAACTCAAAACTATTTCCCTTGCAGTCAGACACGACTACTTAAATTGAATTTAATAGGCTTATATATTGCAAAAGATGCTTGCTTTTAAAAACTTTATTAGAAAAAATATGATGAAATATTCTGAACTATGTTTGAGTTTGAATTAAAGAAGCATAATAAATAAATTTGTGATTGATGTAGATACTAAATAACCATAGTATTAATATAATTTGAGTAGAAAGTGGAGAACAGCGACGCAAGATTCTCCCTGACTGACCATGCTATGCGCCAAAAAATGTTTCAAAATATTTTTAATACTACTAAATTTTATTACACATTTTTCTATTAATATACCTTTACCTGATGTTCTTTGTACTACACGTTATCAAGACGTATCTGTCATACAATTGTGAGGAACCCTAAGATATCGTCAGACAGTCAGCGCTTTATAACATACCGCCCCTTTAACTTTCTATACAAACACACAGGCATTGAAATTGGCATTCGCTATGACTTTTATTTGACTTTTTCCAAGCTTTTGTAAATTTTCTCTCTATGTCTACAATACACATGTGCTTTAAAGTTATAATTGGCAAGTCAAAGTTTCGTTTCGTTTCGAGAAGCATTTGAATCAGCCCGCCTAGCTAAGAATTGTTGGTAAAGTAAATATTGTCAGTTTACCATTCGTACTAACATAGACTCTTGTTACATTGAATCAACTTTCCTTGCCTAGTATGTTGAAACTAAACCCTTTGCTAATAATAGTTAAGTTATATATAACTAGCTGTGCTCGCGATTTCATCAGCGTCGAATTTAAGAAAACATTTATAATTGTAAAATCAAAAGGAGTTACGTCAGCGCTTTGACAGTAAAAATGGTTATGGTTTACTATTTTGGCTATAAAGGCCTACACGTAAGATATTCATATGTACTGTGGCGAGCTTTTTGTAGGACTATTTAAGATTAATATTTCAATCATACATTACATATGTGTAACTCTAGCGGTATTGGAAGCGCATACCAGAATAGCTCGCAGATGATAGATTTTTTCCTATTTTCTCGATATTTTGGACAGTTCACTCAATATCTTTATAAATTGTACCCTATGTGTTATTATGACGTATAAGCTATATTATTGTAAAGTTTCATTAACATCCATTCAGTAGATTTTACGTGAAAGTGTAACAGACATCCATACGTACTAACAAAATGCTGTTAATGAAATGGGTGTGGATTCGTTTTCCACTGGGGGAAGTGATTATTTTAAACTTATTTTAATTTCGCCGCTCTGGTATAGCGTTCTATAGCGTTCTACATCGCAACGTGTCGATTTGGAGCAGAAAGCAGAGAATATAGTATTTTGACACTAGGCCACCTTTACTACTAGGTCTAGGTCACCTTTACTGGACTACAATTACAACGAAAGCGTTATGAAAAAAGACATATTTATAACAATATACGAACGGCAAGCCAGCCGTAATATAAAAATTGAATTAACCTTATACACTGCACGATGAAAAATAAAAAAAGTCAATAAAAGGAAAATGTAACTACGAGTATGTACCAGTCCAGTTACCTGTAAAAGATCACTTATAATGATAAGGTCACCTTTGCATACTTCATTTAATTATGTTTGTGTTATTGTGTTTTTATCTGTTCTATTTTCTTTTATGTTTGTATGTGTTCAACAAAGATTTATATATACCTATCTAACTAATCAACAATATCTAATTAATAACATAAAAAATATTTTTAATTGAAAATATAATTGTGGCCAGTCGCGGCGTAGAGGCACACAGTGTAACTGTAAAGCGACTGGTCGTAGGTTCGATTCCCGCTTGAGGAGTGTATTTCCTTTTTCTTCGCTCTGGTGTCGAGGCAAAGCGCGGTGTTAAGTTCAACCACTTAACACACAATGCCTCCCAATTCGGCGGAAAGTGATAAACGGAGTGTCTTAACACTAGGTTCCCTCTGTCTACCCTGCTGTGTGCGGGATACAGCGTGAAGCTCCAAAAAAAGAAGTAATACTATAAAAACTCATGAAGACGACCGAAGTCGAATCACTAGTAACAAAATATATATTCTCTAATCCAGTCCACAGTAGTGGTATATCAAATTTGAATTAATTGTCCCGTTACAATATTAATTACACGTATTTAGAATAGTCGTTTAACAAAATACAAATTAAACGTCTAAACAGTGTAGCGTGAATATTTAAAATAAACAATTTCGATTTATCATTAATTACACAAGCGGTACCAACGAGATTAGTCTAAATAACTGATCGTATAACTAATTAGTAACAACATAGTATGAGGCGGCTTAGTTTGTATTTATAGTAGCAAAAGCTCTCGGCTTCGCTTGAATAAGTACACAACCTTACATACAAACCTTCATCCCCTATTTCAATCCTTTAGGGGTTGATTTTTGAAAAAATAAGTATCCCACATTTTACCCTCAATCTTTAACTATTTCCGTTCCGAATTACATCCAAATCTGACAGTAGATGAGCCGTCAAAACGTAACAGACACACCGACAGACAAACAGACACACTTTCACATTTATAACATTAGAATAGATTAGTAACAACACAGAATGGAGCGGCTTACTTTATATTTATATGTAAACATACATTAATACCATGTTTCAGTAGTGCTCCAATTATCTATGGAAATAGAGTGTAAAGCAACTTGTTCATTAAAATAATATGAAATTCTTTTGCATGTTACTTTGTCAAAAATGTGCTTCCAGCTATAGCCTTGGGCTGTTATAAAACGTTGTTTTTGTGCTTCGTATTTATATTTTCAATATTTTTTTGATGTCTGCAGACGGAACAACTCAAATATAAAATTTTAAGATATAGACATTTTTAACTTTAATTATGGTATATTTTTGAAATTAAACTTTAAAAACAGTTGGAAAGTCTTCTATTACTTACAAAACAACATTTTAAAGCTAATTTCGTTCCAAAGGTTATTAATAAATTTTTATATGATTTTTTTTTTTGTAATTGGGTTTGGTTAATTAATTATATCACTCAAAATTGTAAATTACTTCAGTAATAATATAATTTGGTCACAATTTACAAAAACATCATATATTTTGAATTATAACAAAAAACAGTCATCAAACTTATTACTGCCAAAAAATTAAATATTTTAACAATTTATTATCCTTCACTTAATTCGTAACACTCGCTCAGTTATTAACTCCAGAAACACTATATTGGACGAATATTGTGTAATACTTTCATACTTGTACAAAATATGTGCACGTTACATAAAATATTGAAGTATCATATTAAATTTACGAATAACGGTAACGAAGAGCAAATTTATATGTGCTGATCTGATAGAAAATCTTGTCGACTCCACAAGCGGAAATATTAATGACATTTTTCACTATATGTCATATTATTTATTTACTTGATGGTGGGCATAATGTGTTTTTTACCATACATCTTGGGGATTTATTAAAATGGGGTAAAACTAATGTCAAGAAAATAGACTACATAGTCTACATAGTCTATTTTCTTGACATAGACTAGATAGTCGATATGATAGTCGAGACTAGATAGATAGATAGTAGACTAGATATATAAGACTAGATAGCCTATTTTCTACCTAATTTTGAATCATCGTGTCTTTAGTGGTCAAACTCAACGCCATGCTTGCTATTTTCTCCTTCGAAAGGTTATTAAAGCCAGTAGTGGCATAGGGGCACAAAATGTGTGAAAACGACACAAAGCCGGCTAAGTTCGTAAGTTCGATTCTAACTCAAAGAATGGAAATATTTAATATTTCCATTTTCTTCGTTCTGGTGTCGAGGAAACGTCCGGCGTTAAGTTCTGCTAATTACACGCAATGAGTCCAGAACTCGGCGAAAAATGGGGAATAGAGTGTCTTAATACTCCCTTCTTATTCTGCTGTGAGCGGAATACAGCGTGAAGCTAAAGAAAAAGAAAGAACCAACATACATTACGATAAATAATTGGATAATATCCCATTGAGCCAAAGCGGCTTCAGACAATAATTGTAAAATGAAAAAAAAAATAATCACAAACGTTTTTTATAATAACATCCGTTAATTGGATTCTCATATGTCAATATTCCTCCTTTTATTGAAATCGCGAGTGCTACTCAATAACTCGATAGAATAGATGCTTTGAAAATTATTGGACAGATTGTTTGATTTGTAGGATCGTATCTACTACCTACGAGTATATGATAATAAAATCTGGAGCGGAAAAGTAATGATAAAACGAAAAAGTAATAATTAGTATTGCAAAGTAGTTTTAGATTGATAATTTTTATTGCTTCAAGTATTGGTCATTGTGTTTGGTTCATGATAGTACATTGTGACAAATTTTGACTGTAAATGCGATTGGTTGCGGGTTCGATTCTCACTTGGAAAAATGATTAAATATTTAAATTATTTTCATTTCTCTGCTTTGGTATCTAAAATTAAACGTATTGTTGAGCTTCAACACTCTACACGCAATTTCTGGATTTCTGACAGAAAGTGGAGGACGGAGAGTCTTGATACTAGGACCTGACTGATAACTTGCTAAGGGCTTGCTAAAACATTGCTATATTATACCAATTAATATGTATTTAAAAATGTTGGTTTTCTGCTAAATTACTTTTGTTAGTAAATATATTTTACATTTTTTTGCCTGTTTAATTACATACTAAATAACTTCAATAAAAGAACATATTAAAAATAGCTAGGTACTTATAACGTGGATATACAAGGGCGATGAAGTGCCTGTTTAATACTTCAAGAATATGCTGATGTTTTAGAGTACTTATATGAAAAAAAGGTTTACTTATATATTATTTGCAAAATTTTTTTACACCTTTATACTTTTTCCTACGTAACACAGATAGTCAGAGGGAACCTAGCCCGAAATTGAGACATTCTGATAAAAGATGGTGAAAGGGAATGCCGCGCTTTGTTTAAAGTACCAGAACTTAAAAATAAAAAAATAATATAATCATTCCCCCGAGTGGGAATCGAACCCACTATTACTTAGCAGGTAGACACCACGGTTACGGTCAAACGCTTGAACTACAGTATGAACTGTGCCACGAAGACCTCAAAGCTTTTAGTTTATAAATTTTTACACATCCCCTCTACATATATATATTTGTAAATATATATTATATATATATATATATATATATATATATATTTGTAAATTATTAAAAAGATTAAAATTATAAAAAATAACATGCGCTTATGCAACCTAAGTTGCCTTATTCACTTTAAACTCACTCGTTAGCTAGGCCTGGATCGCGGTTACGATCTAACCACCTAACCACTATATGGAATTGTAAAAAGAAGTTCTAAGAATTATTGTATATTGTTTGTGTTAAAGTACGATAGAATCAAATATTTAATACTACGGTTTCGAACTTACGACTAAGCTGTCCTGTTTCTTAATTATTTAAAAATTGTCATCTATATTCAATATTGTTTTTGAATTATTTTGTTAGTTATATAAAAAAAACTGCATATTTTTATTATGTATCTCTCATGTAAAAGTTTTTGCTGTCGTGTCAATAATAAATTATTTTATTTATTACAAATTCCTCTTTCCATTATAGTGGATTAGTTAAAGTGAACCTAATGTTAAGAGACAGACAGACAGGAAGGAATCTCCTTCCTTTATCGGCCCCAAGCTGAAATTGAATGTTGTGTGACCGTCCCTTCTCTCTGACTACCCCGCAAAGAATAAAGTGGCAGAACTCAACGCCTAGCTTTATCTTACCATAGCACGGAAAAAAATTAGGCAAAATATAATGTCTAAAATAAAAATGTTATAAAAATCATCTCTCCGTCAAGTAGGGTACTTGGAATTAAGTCATAATTAAACTATTAACATTACCAACTACATAACTAATTAGGTAGATTAAAGTAATATTATTAGAATAAAAGTAAATAAATATATAATAAATATCTGACGAAAATGCATAAATTTGTATATAATAAAGAAGCCAGCAATAATAAAGTTAGCGTCTAATTAACTTTTTATATGAGCTTATAATGCTCGAGATTTGCATACTTTTCTTCAGTTTTTGCTATAATTTTCCACTCATTTCATTTTTTACAGTACTTGGCTAAGTGTCGTATTAAGATATTTTAAATTCTTTTGCAGTGTCCTATTTCTTTATTCAGATAGTTGAACCCATAATTTATTTTATGTAATTTATTTATATTGTTATGTCGCTTCTTTTGTGAGATTAACTAGGAGTTACATATTTGTTATAGACTATAGAATCAGATCTCTATTAAATACTACAATGATTTTATATCAGTATAATAAACTTGCTTAAATAAAATCAGTAAACAGTAAAAAAATCTAAAAAATAAGAGAAAGTGAAAGATTATATGAAAAAGCTTACTAAGAACACAAAATAAAAATTGTTTTAATTATTCTCAGTAAGATCTTTCATTTAATATCCATGTCTTCTACACTTTAGTTTCACACATATATTTTTGAAGTCATAAAAATTGAAGATGTTTGCAAAATTTCAACTAAATCGTTTAAGTTGATGATTCAATATTCAGCTTCAAGATTCTAGTCTATACGAACAAACATAAGTATGTGCATTGCAATTTAATAGAAAGCTTATTAAAAATACTGTACTGTAAATACTATAAATTTTATATTTTTATGTATCAAAAATAAATATGTATAAAAAAGCATCGAAAACGAAATCAAATTATTAAGAAACATTTTGAAGAGATTTAATTAGTCCCTGATCACAGGACTACCTGTAAACAGCTGCAAATGGGTTTTTTCAAAATGTATTTTTCAATATCAAAAAATAGTTTTATTTTCAAAATATGTAAGTAAAAAGTCCATGGAAACAAAAGATCTTGTTAAAACAATATATAATATACTAAAAAGACAAAAACCGCTCCATCGTCAGGAACCAATAACTCTCCTGTAGACAAACTGAGGTGTAAAAAATTCCAAGAGCATTCTTTATTTATCGAGAAAACTTCTGTGCGGGACTTAGTATTTTTTTCCCACTAGCATCGTACATTCCGAGCAGGTCATACATAAATTCAGCGGTCGGAACTTGACTGATACAAGTACGGCGGAACGAGTTGAACCTGGAAGGAAATAACCAAAGTAACCGACCAACAAATTCAAAGAAACTCATTATACAAATGTATTTAGATTTTTCAAACAAAAGATTTTATGCAAGATAATTTAATAGCTCGTTTTTCCTGCTCTCGAAGACATTGGAGAGACTGACTACAACGCTAGATAGCTATTTAGCGATTCTTGCGATTATTCATTACGTTAATTTGCATATTAAAACAATATTTTCATAATATTTCTTATGAAGAATATTTTTGTTGAATATTTTAAATTTCAATAACAGATGTATTGTGAATGGTTACTCAAAATTTACAATTTAAATAACCAACAATGGTATCTACAAAAGAATACTTAAAGCGAAATATATATAAAAATTGAGCCAACCTTTCAATAAAAATGTTTCCCGAACTCCTTTTGCATGCCAATTAATAATAAAATACTGCAATTTAATTAATGCACATGTTAATTAAAATAACAGCATAATAATACAACAAGTAGAACTAAAATGATTCATGCAAACGAAAAGTAACTAACAAATTCGCTACTAAAAAGCTTGTTTAAATGAAACAGTAACGTACAGTCGGCATATTCTGCACTGCGCAGCGATATTCACCCGCCGTGAGGGTAGCAGTTCAGTCGGTGCTAGGGTGCCGAGAGCACTCGACCTTGCCAACTATTCTTCAACGTTTCTACCGAAGTATCAAAACACTAAAAAATATTTACAAAACTTTGACATGTGACGTGTGTTAACTTACGCCCGCATTCGTTGCTTAGTTATGAAGTTTAGACTTAACTAAAAAGTTTAGACGAAAGTGAAGCGATGATCAAAGAAACTTACCAAGGATTGTTCCTCAGCTTCGTTTCCCTTTCCTTTTGCTGTCAACTCACTGAAACTATGGCGAAGAGCGCCAGCAGATATATCGGTAAGTTAGAGCGGCTATTGTCAACATGTCATATAGTTACTCTATTATTTATGCATAATACAGTTCAAGAATAGATAGATGGTCTTGTTTCAAATAAAGTGGTTAAATAATATTGTTTATAGCCCGCCATTGTGATAAATCATTCAAGTCAATGTTTCAAAGCTGCAGGACGGTAAATAATTACCAAAGTTCTGCAATTTAAATGAATACTGACACCGTTGCGGTTCAATTTCATAAAATATTACTCCTGGGTTAACCTGTTATGACTTTTTTTAAATTTAATATTACTGAATAAGTTTTTTATTACAGTAAAAAAACATATTAATGTGGTACTTACAATGTTTCAATGTGTCTCAATAGAAAACAGAAATGGATCGCCCTCGTTATTTATCACGTGCTACAAAAACATCGTGAAGAATAACCGTTCACTCGAAAACTATTATGTTCAATCCAGAATAGATTTCTTAAGGTCTAATTCTATCCTTTCTCGCTTTCTCGCTAATAGCCAATTTGTGACATATAAAAAATATAATTGCCTTTATATTTTTTTTATGTCATACAAATAATCGGGAGGTATGAAATATATAAGCCGTAAAGTTTGAATATATTTAAAAAAAATAAAATGGAAGACAAATATATACAAAAAGCAATATGATCTATTTTCTAAACAACCAGACTAATTTGATGTAAGAAAGATGTTAAGAGTTTTAAGGTAAATCTTTGAGTCTTTGTACATATTATTTGCATATCAAATAAAAAAATAGTTTTACAAAGAATTGTTTAAAATTATCTTTACGCCGGCTAAGACATACAGATAAACAGCCTACATAAAAATAATTAGGCACAAAAACGTCAATAAGTCCCATAATTTTCAAAGAATACCTACAAATTTAACATATCAATTAAGAAAATTAATTTTACGCAACCGTCATATATTTAAATAGAAATGAATACGTTTTCATAATCACTCAAGCATTCCTCAAATTCAATTTAGCTAATACATAAAGACTACATTCAAATAATTATAATAAATGTGTATGAAAACCTTTTATTACCTAAATTCAAACATAACCTCACGTTCCATACGAAACCACAGAGATAAGTACTCTCTGGAGTTCACCCCAGTTTATACAAGAAACGTATTTAAGCACGCGACTCTTTCATCCATTCCATAGTGCCTTTAGAATCTGTTATGTTATGTCAGCTTTTATTACGATATGTACAATAGCTATGTCAGATAATGCTATTTCTGGATAGCGGGGCCGGAGAGGGTAAAGTGTTCGGATAGTCTACCCTCCAATTTCTGCCAGTAATCAAGACATGGCGTGTTGAGTGGCTGAACTTAACGCCGCGCTTTGCCTAAGCACGCGAGCGAGCGAAGAAAAAAATAAATATCGTTCGAGTGGAAATCGAACCCACGACGGTCGTTTACAGTCAGACACTGCCCTACTGTGCCACGATGGCTTTAATATACAATAACTGAAAAAAAAAGAGTTTAACACTTTTTACCGCAGCCGTGGTAGTCAGAGAGAAGCACTCTGCCCTCCATTGCCCTCCGCCTGAAATCGAGACAATGTCTGTCATGTGGCGGAATTCAACGGCGCGCTTTATTTTTGCTACCAGAGTAAAAAACTGTAAATTTCAATAACAGTTCCCTCGAGTAGAAATCGAACCTACAACCATTGCGCAGTTACAGTCCCTCTGCACCACGAGTTTCTCAAATACAATAACTAGAGTAATGTAAATCATTGTTGTTACAAACCATTGAATAAACATGTATCTTTTTGAAACATACAAGAATATTAATTTCGCATAAGAAATGATAATCGAGGTCAATTTCTGTATTTTTAGTAAAGAAACAATATTATTTGTAAATATTTACGTTGAATGAAAAATTGTAAGTTGGATATTTCCAGCAATTTTTATTTATATTTTTCTTATTTTTACGTACCGTTAACAATTGTAGAGGTTGAGTAGCGCTTGAATTCTTTTTATATATTTGCATAATATCAATATACCTTACCTACATATATTTATAGGTACGTATGTATATGTGAATGTAGTATATTTTTATATACATACAAGCGGCACGCACGCGGCTTTGCCGCGTGATACCCTCGGGGGCGCATTTTTAAAAAATAAAGTAGCCTATGCTTAGATTATCAACTATATTTATGCCAAAATTCATTACAATTGGTCAAGCGGTTTAGATTTTTCATATAAACTTTCATCCCCTATTTCAACCCTTTAGAGGTTGATATTTGATAACTAAGTAGCCTATATTAGATTCAGTCACTTTTACTACTTTCATTCTAAATTTCCAAATCCAAATCGGACCGGTAGATTGGTCGTGAAAGCGTGACAGACGAACACACAGACTTTCGCATTTGTAATATAAGTATGGATTGTATTGTTATATTTATATTCCCTACTTCTTAAAAGTATCATAAATTACACAATGTTATGTTTATTTTTGACAGCATTTGATAATAGCTAATAGTGCATAGAGATATAACTAAATGCATGACTAAAAATTAAATAAAGCGGAATTCGAACTCGCTCCTCTTGGAAGCTGTCAAAGCACTCTGACCACTAATCCATACGTTAAGGGTTCGAAGGGTTGATACAATAAAACAGATTTATTCATATAAAAATTGTATATACCAAGCTAAAATACCAGCTAAAATACTTAAAAATGCTAAAAGATTTCATAAATACGAATCATTGATTGATTTAATTTTTTATTATATCTATTGCCCTGCACGGAAATCAAACTAGTAACCGCTCCGCCATAGTTCATATAACATTATGACGCTGTCAACAAGTAACTGATCCCTCAATCCTTTTAAGTATTCACTATTAAGCTATGTGAAGCTGAAATATCTGTTTGTGAGCGGATATGAGTTATGTTTGTGATTTATATTACAGTATGCATCCACTAATATTATGTATGCGTGTGTATACGCCCAAATAAGGCACTTGGGGAGAATTAGGCACTAAATCTGTAAGATTTAGAGAATCTTTGTTCATATATATGTACATAAAAGCAATAAATTAATGTATTCATAAGTTAAAGTTTTTCGTATCGTATAGTATAGAATTTACTTAAAATTTTGAGCAACTTTTGGTTATTTATGCATTTTTTGTGATGACAGAGTGGCTGTAAATGCAGACGTATTTATTGTGGATTCGATTTCCACTTGTAGACAAAGTTTATGAAATAGTTTCGTATCCCTTATTTTATTTGACAAATGGCCAGTCTTATTTCGTCACGCAATATCACTAAAGTGGATATTTTTTTAGTTTCTTTCTTTCTTTCTTTAAAAATCGCATATAATTAAATAACTTTTAATCTTTTGGTCAATTTATAACATTTATTATATAAACTCATATGTTATGCAATAAATTTTATTAAAAAGTACTGTTAATTTTAATTTAAAGAATAAAAAACTACCTAAAAAGACCTTAGTAATTTTTATTATTATAATAAAAATCACTAAAGGCACTCGTCTGTAATATAACCCACAAGCCGATCTCATTTATATGTTTACCTTGTTAGACATAAAGTCGATAAAACTTGGCACTAAGCGTATTGAGAACAATTTACTGTCGTAGAATCAGTTTTGGGTTACAAGTCAATTAACGTTTGACAGAGAAGTGCTTGCTGAAAGCAGAAGCTTTTTTATAATGTAAAGTAAAGTAAATATATTATGTAGTTAATTTTTTTTTTATTATATTTTTTAGTTTAGTTTAATTTTTTTAGCTTCATACTGCCTTGTCCTTTTTTATATGTATTACGAATTCCTATACATATATTACGAATTCCTTAAATGTTATATGATAAATTCTAAATAAAAAACTTAATTTCAGTTATATACACATTAAATAAATGGCCATTGTGGCCAGTCTTGGCCCAGTGACACAAGCATGTGACTGTAAACGGCTGATTTCCATTTGAGGAGTGGAAATATTTAATATTTCCATTTTCTTGAAGCAAAAGCGCGGCGTTAAGTTCCGTCACGTAACACACAATGCCTCCAAATCCGGCGAAAAGTGGGAATCGGAATGACTTAATACTAAGTTCCCTCTGCCTACCCTGCTGTGTGCGGGATACAGCGTGAAGTTAAAAAAAAAGTGACAGATCATGTAGTAGCTTCACGATTTACTTTTCACACTTTATCCCGCGACTAATCTGAAAAAAACTAGTGTTATAACTCACTATTCTCCACTTTCTGCAGAAATTCGAAATATTGCATCGTGTAACTGAACGCCGCGGTTTGTCTCACCAAAGTAAAAAAAAAAAATAAATTTAAAAATAAATAAATCTCTCGCTTCAGAATAGAAATCGAATCCATAACAAATCGTCTTTATAGTTAGACACTAACCTACTGTAACACGATGCACGAAGTAATATTCACAAATCAATTTCCGCCCGTCTTATATACGTGATATAGCAATGCCTTACGCCGCACTTTGCGGACTACACCAGAATTACGATAATATCTTAAATATATACGTTTGTGCTCTTAGACACTTAGTAGGTACCTACATGATGGATTCTAAAGTCAATAATAAAATTATAATATAGTCAATAATAAAATTATAATGACTGAACTGAACTGACTTAATGATTATATTAAATGATTACAATACAACCAGTAACACTACTATTATAAATACATATTTTAAAAATTCATACGTAAAGATATTGGATTTTTTGTTATAAATAATAACTTCCTTTGTGCATAATCTCGTACTCAGAAAATAAATAACCCCTCAATTTTAACATCTATTACAAAAAATTGAAAGCTAAAGGCCAGAGTCTAAACGCTTCACCCAAAATGCTCACGAAAATCATGAAATAATGGCATTTTCAAACAATATCTAAAGCCATCGCTTTAGGCAGCTTACTTAGGACGCCATTTCGTATGGAAATATTCTCTTCTATTAGTAATATCGATGTGGCTTTTAATGGAGTTAAATTAAATATTTTATACAAATTGATCGTAGTGACTGAGGCTGTAAAGGCGACGGTTTTAGGTTCGATTCCTACTCGAGGGAATGATATTATTTTCATTTCTTCTTTCTGATACCTTATAAAAAATGAGGCGTTGAGTTTCGCCATTTAACGCGCAATATTTTGAGTTTAGGCTAAAACTGAAGACAGAGTGTCTTGATACTATGTTCTCTCTTACTACAACTGCTATGCAGGACAAAACGTGAAGCTGATAAAAAAAATACTAGTACAGAAACCACATTATTGCAAGCATTTTAACCCAATATTCAAAACTCTGATCCTAATTTACTATTGAAAATGTGATACACGTTCGGAAATTTTGAAATCGGCTATCATATATTTCAGCAAAATGTTCGCAAATTTCAAGCATTGAAAATTGTTGAATATATAAATATTGAATCGGATTTCGACATTGTGCTTTCGTTTTGAAAAGGATTTCTTCGTGGCGCAGTGCGGCACCATCTGGCCGTAAACGCAGTGTTTGTGGGTTCGAATCCCACTCTGGGGAGAGGATAAATTTAAATTATTTTAATTTTTCGCTCTCGTACCTAAGACAAAGAGAGGTGTTATGCCACTTAATACGCAATGTATTAATTCTGAGCGTGAAATGGAGAAAGGAGAGTCTTGACGCTAGGTTCTCTCTGACTGTCCTGCTATGCGAAACAAAATGGTTCTGCAGCTATCATTTTAAACGTGTAGCTGGTGCTAGTTTCAGAGGAATATTACAAAATTAGATAATTTGTAGTTACTGGGGCTTTACCTTAGCGAGATTTTCTTATTTAATTAAAACCAGTATTAATTTAACTTTACAATTAAATATAAGATTTGTTTATTATTTACATAACGTTTGTATACTTTCTCTTTTGTAGCAAATAATTGAGTTGAGAATATATTAATACATTCTTTTATTTCTTTTTAATTGTTATTCACACACTTCAAAACATTAAAAAATACATTTTCTGAGAAAGTATTAACAAAATAGCGGTCAAAGCGTTTGGGCGGTCTCCAGGCGGAGTGGGTTCGAATCTTGCTGCGTTCAAATTTTTATACGATTACTTATTACATAGTTGAAAAGAATCTGAACCAAAATTTAGATTCTTTTCAATTAAATCATAGTAACCAATACCAAAAAGTTTCCACATCATTTAACGTAATTGATAACAATAAAGGTACAAATTGAGTTAATCGTTTAAAACTACCCTTTTGCTCTTGATTGTCAACCTCCTAGCTTTCACCTTTGCCTTCGAATAAACTGTTTTGAAGTCCGTAACCACAAGGGTCGCAAATCCTCTTGTCTCCCACAGACCGACTAGAAATGACATAAAATCATTTTATAACCCACTTGAATATAAATTCGTCTTGCCGCGACACTATATTGGATCTTTTTGTGTTGAAATTTGGTTTTGCCTTTTGTAAAGATGGCGTCAGATTGCGTTTGCTTTTGTCAAACGTCAATGTTACTTTTAAGTGATTTATAAAATTGGTTTGGTTTGTATTTTCGTACGTTTATTATAGTCTGAAATTATTTAAAGCCATAAAAAGTAACCAAAATAATATAACAATATAATAAATATTTAATAATAACAATTGAATAATTACGTTTTAGTTCATATATGTATATGTATTTATATTTTTATTATAATAATAACGTAAAAAACATATTTATTTATTATACATACATGTTTTCCCTAATATTTAACATCTTGCTGCGTCTGGAAATTCGTAGTATCCTGGCTCTCTGACTATCCTGTATGGGCGAAAAGCGGAAATTTACTTTTTTGCAGCGTCATATTCTAGTAAAGTTTATTCCAATAGAATTAGATTCAGAGCAGGTTACTACATTTGTGTTAATTGTATGAAGTAATATCTAGTTTATTTTTCAAACTATAGATCTTACGAAAAAAATTTTCAGTGCTTTTAATCTACTCCCCAAGGAACTTTCATGCAAAATTTTGATACATAATAATTTTGGTTCCTTGTTCTGTTTGTCACTCAGTAACAAAAACAATTTATTTGAAAATTAGATATAATTCCTCTATATGTACATACGCGTAGTTCAGTCGTATCTATTTTTAAATAAATTGTGTTATTGAGATCTATCAACCCTATACAAAATAGTTTTAAATGCCTTAATATCAATATTCAAAGACTTAATAAATACTTTCTTAAACATATTAAAACCCTGTGGGCAAAAAGAAGATAAAAATGTAGTAATATACAACTTATGATTCTCTGTTCTGCTCTCTGGTACCTACGTAACACGTAACATATTATACAATATTTACAACTTTTACAACAGGTATCCTCTTTATAATTAAAATGGACGTAGCACCAACATTATTAATGATCACACTAGACACGCTTTCAAAGTAAATAGAATTTATATTTTAAATATTTCATTGTAGTCGATTGTATGAGCCGTAACTGTTGAAGTAAATTATGTCTCCAGTCGGAATGAATGAATGAAACGTTTAAATAAGATACAATCTTTTCAACTATGGAAGCTTTTGTCTACAAGTTGGTGGGAATATTATACGTTTAAAATAAAAGTTTATAAAATTATATGACGACCGTTGGTTTTACTGGTTAAGTTTTATTTGGAGCAATTTCATTCGTTTCGCGTCCCATCGCCAACCGCAACGCTATTGTAATGAATATGCACGAGCCACTGAAACATAATTGACACTTGTGACTGCTAAATATTGCGTAATTGTTACTAACTTGCCCAAAATTTTAATTGTCGTTATAATAAATACACAATAGAATAAACATGTAATACTCAACAATAGAAATTAATACATTATACCAAACAACTACAGCTATCAGCATTTTTGATGGCCTGCGTTCTCACTTTATTTTGTATAAAAGTTTTCATCCCCTATTTCAGCTTCTTACAGATTGATTTTTGTAAAAAACTAGGAAACATAAATTTTATCTTGCGTCATCAACAATTTTCCTTAGAAAATTCATTAAAATCGGTCGGTAAGATCGGTAACAGTTTAAATTGTTCACAAACTTTCATCATCTAGTTCAACATTTCAGGGGTTGATTTTGAGAGATTGAATTTGACCAAGTACTCGTATTCAACTGTTTTTATTCCGAATTCCATCCAAATCGGTTTAGCCGTAAAAGCGTAACAAACAGATAGACAACATTGGCATTTACGCTGACGCTGGAACGTGCCTGACTAAGATGTTCGTTGTAGACCAACTCGGGGCTTTATTTACTTTTACAATACAATTGTTTGAAATATTGACTTTCACCGCCAAGCACATATTGCCACTAAATGTCAGTTCAGTTTAGTTCTTTAATTTATAAATTTCGAACGTGCCAGTTGAGAACCCACATCACCAACGTCTCGTTATATGAAAAAAAACTAAGAAGGCAACTTTACGTTTTTTTCTGTAAAACAGGGTAGTCAAGGAGAACGGTGTGACCCTTAAGACAATCTGTTCTCCCTCCACTTTCCTCTTAAATCTAAGAAGGGTGAGAAATACAAACAATAACTATAGTTAGTGTACAACAATAATCTTAACAAAAAGATGAAATATACAGCTTTCAACTATGACAAAGCAAATGTCACCAACCGTCATTGAATTAATCCATATATCTCTAAAATTTCTCTGCCTACCCTCCTAACAATGCAATTAATTAAACGAACAATGTGACTAGTATTATTATATACATATGTACATATTATATAGAAACATCATATTTTTGGACATAACGATTCGTTATACGCATGGAGTAATATTAAAACATGAAAAAAAAAAGCGGGGACGGATTGTTATTAGCCTATATTCTGGGGTTCGTTTAACATATGTACGAATGTATCCCATATTGGGCTCCCATAGCTAGGATAAAATTGCAAGATTGTGCATGTTCATTTTTGTTGTAATCTCAATTATATTCTTTCAACAAATAGTTTCGTGAATATTCAATATAATTGGATCAAATATTGTATAGTATTGGAAATATACCGCTTTAGTACGTACTAATTTAAAGATAAAATTTTAAAATATTGAAACCATTCGAGGTGCAGAGGCACAAAGTGTAACTGTAAACGCAACAGCTTCGGTTTTACTCGATATAATTAAATTTTTCCATTTTTCGCTCTGGTGTCAAAGCAAAGCGCGGCGTTAAGTTTGGCCGCTTAACATGCAATGTCTCGGGAATTCGGCGGAAAAAGAGGAATGGAGTGCCTTAACACTAAGTCCCTTCTGCCTACCCTGCTGTGTGCAGAACGGTGTGAAACTAAAAAAAGAAACACATTATTTTATAAGGGCATTTTATTTTCAGGCAAAAATTGAGTTCATACTTCACCGCCTAATTGTTTAGCAAAATACTTCCACTTACTAGAAGTTGAATAGTACTTTTTATATCCACGCATTTCCTTTATTTTATGTTGCAGGTAGTTTGAAACAAGCGTTATATATTTTTACTCTCTATCTGATTGTGTATTGCTGATTTTGCCTTTTTTATAGTTAAATAAAATATCTTTAGGTTTTACGAGTGGAAATAATTATGAACAGAACACTGTATACGATAATAGTTAACCAAAAAAACTTAACTAATTAAATGGACAAAGTTTTCTCTTATGAGGTTTTTTGAAAATTCTACCCCAAATGTGTGTATTTTTTTGTAGGTTTTAACCGCTTTTTTCCCATTTTCCGCCAGTAAACACTTGTTTAAGTGACGTTTAGAAATATTCAAAATAATATTTCAGCTTATAATATTTATACTTAGTAAATTAATTATTCATATGAATCCGCAAACATCGGTCAGTCACAACAAGTAAGCCACGTTTGAACTACGGCTTCCCTACATTAGCTTCATATTCAAATATTTTCCATTATGAATTTATAATTGTGAAACACAAAGCGTGTCTCCCGGAAACATTGACTTTAATACACAAACAGAAATGAAACAGCAGCGTAAATATCGTTTTTAGTAAACAGAGATATTTCAGTGGTTCGAGAAGTCTATGTTTTGGGCAGGGTTCATTTGAGGTCGTCTTAAGTTATGCATGGCCGGCCCCAGCCTTGTTAATTATGACGCCTAGCCTGTATTGTACTGGAACGTTTTATGTTGAACACTAAGCTTCTTTTAATTTAATCTTTAAGTTGAAACTTCTTAATATTTTTTGTCGTCGTCGTGGCACAATGGGAATATGTTTTGCTGTAAATGTGTTGGTTGTGGATTCGGTTTCCACTCGGAGGAGTGAATATATATTATTTTCATTATTCCGCTTTGGTACTAAAGAAAATTCGCTGTATTGAGTTCCGCTATGTCTAAATTACTGACATAAAATGGTGAACGGAGTGTGTTTTTTTAATTTTTTTAGCTCCTCGCTTCTCCTAAATATATAAAAGTAAGCAAAAAGACATCAAGACATTCTGTTCTCAACTTTGCATCCGAATTTCAAATATTATATGTTGACAGGTAAAACTCTATGAATATAATAGGTATACTCCCAACTCTGTAGAGATCGAACTCAAAACCATAACATTTACAGTCAGAGGCCTTCCCACTGCACTCTTATGGCCACAATAATTAAATGATCTTTTAAAAAATCATTAATACTATTGTGCAATGCTAATGACCAATTAAGGTAGAAAAACAACTCGTGTTGTGAATACATGATGATTTTCTTCTTCGTTTAACACTGGCGTGAGCTTTTAATTTTTATTAGACTGAAAGTAATTGCCGTACACTTTCTGTTTAAAAAATGTAAACAATCTATGTGTGTATACTTCTTTTAATATTTATTTAGACGCTGATTGGATCTAAGTAATACTTAGAGAGATCTAAGTGTTAATTTAGACTAATTAGCTAAAGAGAATTGATCTAATAAAAAATAGTTCTTTGGCTTATTATATGCAGGTCTTTATTTCTTATGTACTTGAATACACATTCGAAACATTCATTGAACGAATTCTCACTCATGATGCATCAGTTGCTATATATATTATATTTGCTTATATAAGTTAAGATAGTAACAATTTTAACTTAACATAAGACACTAATGTAGACGTAAGAAAATCCTATTTTTTTTACATTCTATCATGAGCAATAAATCAAAAACATAAAAATAAGTCAAAATAACAGCAAACGCGATGGCTAAGGATTCTATCCTTTCTTGAAGAAATGATTATATCTACATTATTTGCAATTCTTAAGTCTGGTAAGGGCCAATCGTTGCACAGAGGTGTGACTGTAAAGCGTCTGTTTGTGGGTTCGATTCCCACTTGAGGAGTGGAAATATTTAATATTTCCATTTTCTTCGCTCTGGTGTCGAGGCAAAGCGCGGCGTTAAGTTCCGCCACTTAACACTTAATACCTCCGAATTCGGTGGAAACTGGGGAACGGAGAGTCTCAACACTAGGTTCCCTCTGCCTACACTACTGTGGGCAGGATACAGCTAGTAACTAAAAAAAAGGAATATCTGATAATTTTGAAGCTTCGCGACGAGTTCTGATTTAATGCCGGACACCGGATATGTGGAGATCGGAGTGTTAAGACACTAGGTTTTCTCAGCCTAGCCTACCATACTGGAAGTAGCGTGATTAACGTTATAGAGTTATTATCAATAATCATATAAAATTTAAATGTTTGGATAACTTTTGAATACGATTTTAATATTGTGATACAAATGTATTATTTTCGAACGATAATATTATTTCAGTCGTTATTGATATAATAATTATCATTAGTTCTGATTTTCATTAAGCGATTAACTTAATACACGTCGTAAATATAATAAAATTAAACGCGCTTACTGTGGCTGGATTTTTGTATTACATATCACCGTTTCGTATTACAGTTAGACGGCCTAATTGTGCGCTATAACAAATTGGTTAATATATCAAAGCGTATGATTGTATTAAATGTTTTGATAATGAATATTAAATTATATTATGTAAACGTTAGGTCTAAAAATATGATGGAAAATGGAGAATGGAATGTTTTAACATAGTGTTTTAGAATCTAGTTTCTTATAAATAGTTATATAAGTTCTTAGTCTTCTTAAGCAACAGAAAAGAATAATGATTCAAAAATAGTTAACAAACGATACCATTCACGTGTCTGTAGCGTTTAGAACAAAAAAACAGAAAATTCTTCAAGTGTTGATAAAATCATACCCTGTGTCGTTCTATAATTAAAAAATATATCAATATAATTATACTAATACATGGATGCAAAGCTTTCATCACATTAAGCTCCTAGATGCAAGTCGCTGCGTGTTCTTAAGCCAGGAAAAAATATTACCCTCTTTATAATGAAAATCTTAACTAAGATATGTAACAGTAGCATGTTACTAAATAAAATAATTGCTTTTATTAAAAAATATCTGAATAGCGGACCTCACTGCTTTATGTTACCAGAATTGACAAATAATAATAAGTTAAATATAATCATACGCCCGAATGGGAATCGAACTCGCAATCAATTGTATATGGATTACAGTCAAATACTATCCCACTATTCCCCGATAACCTCTAATTAAAATAAACCAACCGTTACATTATTCTGTAAACAATGTTAAACTATATCGTACTCATTTACGCTGTAATACCACCAAAGCTCAAATCAACAGTATCGTGAACCTAAAATAACATATTATTCTGATTAATGCAGCAGTAAATTGCATTTCTGTAGACGTACAGCTACTTCATCACTTCTCAACCGACTTGACACTCAATCTATCTTTGAACTTAATTTCTTCAAGAATCGCAAAATTTCGCCCGGTTTGCTTGTGGGCTAATACGTGACTGTGCAAGTTATGAGGCAATTTCATAGTGAAATAGTTGTTGGCTTAAAAAATATATTTGATTTTGGACACTTCTCTATCGTACCTTCACTATTTTAAATATAATATTGATATGATATTTTAGTAGCTAACTATAATAAACAATAATATATTTTTTTTATTAGCTTCACGCTGTATCCCGCACACAGCAGGGTAGGCAGAGGGAACCTAGTATTAAGATACTCCGCTCCCCACTTTCCGCCGAATTCAATTTGTTAAGTGGCGGAACTTAACGCCGCGCTTTACCTCGACACCAGAGCGAAGAAAATGGAAATATTAAATATTTCCACTCCTCGAGTGGGAATCGAACCCACAACCAGTCGTTTACAGTCACACGCTTGTGCCACTGGGCCACGACTGACAAACAATAATGTAATTAGAACATATTTATTTTTCATTTCGTAACATCACACTATCTATTCAACTTGTCAGCTCATTTAGATATACTAGTTAAATATTGGAAATCAACTGTAGCATTCTATTTGATTACATTCATAAAATATCTCAATGTTAATATTCCCCTACTTCTATTTCCCTTCCTGGTTAAACGTGGCTTTGAGTTTTGCTATTTAATACACAATATCTTAAATTCAGACATAAGCAAAGAATGGAGTGGATTAACATTAGATTCTCTCTGCCTACTTCCACCCCAGTCAATGAAATGATGCCCAACTATAAATGAAACTAATTAGTAAATGTGTACTAATTATCATTATATAACAACATCATAGTAATTTATTTTAATACAATGAAAACAACAGATTTCAATGAAAACAAAATTTCATTTTAACCAAAAAGTATATTATTCACATATTTCGTCTCGGCCGGTTTTCTATTTCATATAAAAACCGAACTGAAATGAGTTCTGCGCCTGAATAGTTGTGAGAGACACTTGGCTTTTAAAAAAAGATATGTGCGACAAGCTAGCTCTTCGCGACAGACAATATGCACCGGCAGTATCATTAATAGGTCAGTCTACGTCTGAAATATTTATATACAACCTCATTAAGTTTTATGAATAAAATGTAGGATGAAAATAAACCTGGCATAAATACTTTTAAGGAGTTGTAAATTAAGACTTTTTTGTAAGTTTCTTGCAGGTTTTGTACTTTTAATTTACTAAATAAGTGTAGCGTTATGTAAATAGTATATTATAATTATAATAATTATAAAGCATCTCACCCGTTCTTCGCATAGCAGAGTGTTTAAAGAGAACCTAGTGCCAAGACACTCCGTTCTGCACTTTCCGCCCAGAATCGAGTCATTGCGTGTTAAGTGACAGAACTTAAAGCCACACTTAATTGGGGAATCGAACTCACAATATCGCGTTTACAGTCATACGCTGCCCCTCAACATCACAACTCCCTCAGTACATAATCATGATTAAATTTTAAGTAGGTAGTCATTAAAACCAACTAAACCATCATTCATAGAAATCTTCCTTTCATAGAAATATTACATGCATTTAACGAGCTTAATCGTGGCTTGTTCTCGAAAAAGAAAATATGAAATTCCTGAAAATTATGATCGAACACGAAAATGGGTTCTTACAAGAATGTAGGTCACATTAATTGGTTCACGGCTTCACGGCCCAATCAACAGAATCGCAGATAAATGTTTAAATAGAGACTAAAATGATAATGACCCGATTTCGCTAATTGCAACTCATTATGTAAATAACGCTATGTGAGAAACGGTGACAAACAACGCTGCTACTTCGAGTTTTTACTGTTATACGTTGTAGTATGCTATAATGTTTTCAGAGTAAATAGTAAATAGTTATGTTAACTGTATGTACTTTATTATTTATATATTTGTAACTGATCGATAACTGTACATGGAAGATATATGAGAAAAAATATTATTAAGGACACAAATATGAATGTAATAGATTTTTGAAACTTCTTTCCTGTTTATAGGTTTATCTAATTGTCTTTGCTTTTGTACACCCTAATCTCTGAAACAGCTAAACCGATTTAAATGCAGTTTTGCCCATATGTTTGTTTTTTTACGTGTCAATTAACACGTTATTTCAATCGCTTCATAAATAAAGTTTTGTTTGATAAAATAACTTTTAATTAATCTCTCTTTTATACTTAATCTTTCCTTAACTGTTTAAGCTATCGCCACAAAAATATATTAAGTAAATCTTAATCCATACAATTTTATTAGACTATTTTTAAACGTCATTTCACGAGTCTTTTTATATAAGTTTAGATGAACTGGCCAGAAAATTGGACGTATACCAAACATAACCCACATTCTTTGCAGAGTTAGTCTACTAGATTTCATACATTATACGTTCCCATTTCATAGACCACGCCAAGTTCAATTACGTTGAAGAAAATTTTTCTAATGGCAAGAGATTTTGAGGCTTTTTGATTCACCCGTCTTTGATTTTCCAATCTTGGCCATAATGCTAGAGAAATATTGAAAGGCCTTTTTTAGAAACAATGTAATTTGAAATCTTACGTTAGAAATGTAATATGTAAAAAAACAAAATTAAAAATTTTGAAAAAACCCACGACGGTTTAATTGTAATTGTAAAAGGATAAAATAACTATAAATCCCCCGCCTAAAAGAATATATGTAACGAGATGATGGGGACGGCTTCGTCGGGGGCTGTCATTACTTTAAGTTTGCACAAACCTTCTCATAGGTTTTCTTGCTGTTAAAACAGTTTTGGCAAAAAAATTAAATATTAATATGAATTTACAGTTTTGATAACTGGTATTTTAAAAACTTTAAAACGAAATCTATACTGTTAGCTACTATATTTAAAATAGAGGTTGCAACTGGCAGCCCCCGACGAAGTCGTCCCCATGGCATATAAAAACACGCAGCAATTAAACCAGAACTTATCACAGAAAACCGCATCTAAATAGGTTTCACACAAAAAATAAAAGCCAATGCTTACTGCTGCGCCCCCTGGTAAGGTGTCACCATGACACATATACGAGAACACGCGCTAATTAAGCCTGATCCTATCTTTGATAACTGCATCCAAATCGGACTTGTTGTTTTAGCTTTGCATAATTAAATGTTTAATGCAGCGCCCCCTGGTGAGTTCTTGACGTAAAAAAAACCTAAAAACTTACACCAAGTAAAGGTAACTCTAATACTAAAAACTCTGCCTAATCGGACTAGTAGTTCTGGTTTTGCATTAAATATTACAAACAAACGTTTACTGCAGCGCCCCCTGGTGAGTTAACACGATAAAACATATCCAAGAACATGCACTAATTAAACTTGAGTTTATTATTGAAACTGCATCCAAATCAAATTCGTCATTTTATCTTTGCACAAACAATATTTTACTGCAGCGCCCCCTGGTGACTTGTCACCGTAATATAAATTTAAAAACATGCTTTAAGTAAAGCGGAATCTAATACTGAAAACTCTTGACAATCGTACTAGTCGTTTTGGTTTTACACAAAAAAATAGAAGCAGCTACTTACTGCAGCGCCCCCTAGAGAGTTGACACATACATGAAAATATGCACTAAGTAAACATACATGACACATATATAAAATAAAAATATGCACTAAGTAAACTTGAATCTATCATTGAAAACTGAATTCAAATAGGACTCGTAGTTTTAGTTTTACACAAACAAATGTACTTACTACAGCGCCCCCTGATGAGTGGTCACCATAACACATATATGAAAAGATGCACCAATTAAGCCTGAACCTTTCTTTGAAAGTTTCATCTAAATTGAACAAGTAGTTTTTGCTCTGCATAAACAAATGTTTAGTGCAGCGCCCCCTGGTGAGTTTTCCTCGTAACAAAAAAAGAAAAATCTTAAAATATGCATCAAGCAAAACTGAATCTTTTTCTGAAAATTCTTTTCAATCGGATCAGTAGTTTCGGTTTCAGACAAATAAATACAAAAAAAGTACAAACAAACGCTTACTGCAGCGCCCCCTGGTGGTTTGACACGATAAAACATATCTAAGAACATTCACCAATTAAACCTGAATCTATCACTGAAAATCGTATCGCAATCAGACTATTATTTTTTGCTTAAATGCTTACTGCAGCGCCCCCTGGTGAGTTAAGGCAATAAGACATATCTAAGAACATACGCCAATTGAACCTTAACCTATCATAGAAAACCGTATCAAAATCGGACTTATAGTTTTGGAAATAATTGACATAGTAATTTGCACAAACACACAAACAAACAAACAAACAAACAAACAAACAAACAAACAAACAAACAAACAAACAAACAAACAAACAAACAAACAAACAAACAACCTCTCACCCCAAACACATATACAGTCGCCGTTCCGTCGCGGGTAAAAAGACATTTAAAGAAAACGTATAAAAATTTGAAGCATTCAATGAAGCATGTTCAGTGGTGAACGCCTGAACGGTATTCAGGAGGCGCGGGTTCGAATCCCGCTGCGTTCAAATTTTTATACGTTTTCTTTAAATGTCTTTTTCAATTTTCCTAAGTGTGGAATAACACTTTAAAAATGTTTAAAATGTAATATGTAATGAAATTATTGTATTTTCGGCGACTGATGCTAATGACAAAAATAAGTTGTAACGTACACTATAAAAAAAATCTAGTTAAATAAGTACTTATAGCTTAATTGACTAGAGTTCTTATCAATTTCCAAGCGGCATGGGTTCGAATCCTGCTACGTTACTTGTTTCATTGTTGCTGCTATTTTTATATGTTTTATTATAGATTTCACTTCAAATTCACGATGCGAGACAGGTATAACGTAAAGTCGAAATTATTAGCTAGTAATGACATGTATTAATTTAAAATCTTTAAAATTTTTAAACTAAAACCCCTTAATAATATAGCCAACGAAACGAAATATACTGGGGCCAGTCACTGCGCCACAGTGGCACGAAATTGTGACTGTAAACGACTGGCTGTGGGTTCGATTCCCACTCGAGGATTGGATATATTTAATATTTTCATTTCCTTCGCTCTGGTGGCAAACAGAGGCAAATCGCGGCGCTAAGTTCGGCCAGGCAATGCCTCCAAATTCGGCGGAAAGTGGGGAACGGAGTGTCTTAACTCTAGGTTCCCTCTGTCTATGTGCGGGATACAGCGTGAAGCTAATAAAAAAAAGAACAAAAAAAAACTAGAGAACCCAGAATAACAATTCTTTATATAAAACTATGTAATTGCCAGATTTTGCATACAGTTTCACATTCCAAATACAAAGTAGCAAGTAAACGAAATATTGTCGTGCATTAGTAAGTCACAACCCTAGCGAGAGCCATTGCTGGCAAGGTCACCTAAAATTTTTATGAAAAAATTGGCACGCGGATCCAAGACCCGGCATGCCTAACCTATTTTTTTATGCAGGAAGGACTTTTATGCAATATTTGTTCATATAAAAATATATGGTTTCCTATTTTGTATTGTGTGTATTGTAATTTCTTTACGTGCTTAGTTTCTATTTTGTAATAATGTTTTTCGTTACTTAAGTAAAAAAACGGTTGTTTTTAAAGATTATGACTACTAGCTTTCGATATAAAATTATGTTCATAATCATATTAAAAAGAAGTCAACATTATAAAAGACTTAATATTTATTTTTTAATTAAAATTTCTTCATTTGATCCTTTAAAATAGATTGAATATAGTAATTACCAATAAGTATCATATAATTAAAAATCACTTAGTTACGTAGTTGAAATGGATAGTTCGTATATACTCGTATTTACGTTAAGTACGTCATACTAATTTGATAAATAATTTTCTTAAAGATATATATGTTTTCAGCATTATGTGGACACCATAACTTGTTCTATTAAAAATATGTGACATGTAACGTAACTCAACGCTGCATTTATTACGCCTAGTTAATGAGTTAAAAACTTAAAGCAAACTTTTCCCTTTGCTCTCCTTTTAAACACCTACGAAAGTCTTACGTGATCTTAGTTGCCTGGGACCGGAGGCTAAAAGGCTTTCCGCTTACTTTTTATAATATAAAAGCTGTGTAATAAAGTGAATAAAAAATGTAGCGTTTTTTTGTATGAGAAATATAATAATATTTTAGAAAAAATAAAGCTATATGTATACACTATGACTATGGTAGTTATAGAATAAATGTTTGGTTTTTGAAATATTTTTTAACAAATTGAAAAATATATGTATGCATGTATGCATACACAATGCGCCTTCACGCTTTTTACCATGTACCAGGGTAGTTAGAGGGAACATGGTGTCAAGATACCCCATGGTGACCACTTTCCACCGGAAAACAGGACGTTGCATGTTGGGTGGCGGAACCCAACGCCGGTGTTTGTCTCGAAGCAAAATAATGAAAATAATTGAATGAATTAAATCATTTCTCCGAGTGATAATCGGAGTCACGGACCCACAACCGATCGCTTTTACAATGAGACGTTGTCCCACTGCGCCACGATGGCCTCAGAAATGAATTAAAATGAAATTAAAAACGTATATGTAAATTGGATATTTATTGTGTACTAGCGGCCTGCTCGCGGCTTCACCGCCTGAACTACACAACTATGGCTGGTTTGTTATAGTGCAATTCTCGAGGGAGGGTTTTTGAAAAATTACCCTTTGATTATCAACGACATTTATGCCAAAATTCGTTACAATCGGTCAACCGGTTTAGATGTTTCATATAAACTTTCATCCCCTGCTTCAACCCTTTAGAGGTTTATTTTAAAAAAAATAAGTAGCCTATGTTTGTCCCTGGCTTCTTAAATACTTTCATTCCGAATTTCATCCAAATCGGACTGGTAGATTAGCCGTGTCAGCGTGACAGACAAACAGACAAATTTTCGCATTTATATAATACTAGCGGCCCGCTCGCGGCTTCGCCGCCTTGACTACCCAATCGTTTCGTTATGTTGCAACCCTCGGGGGTGTATTTTTGAAAAATAAAGTAGCCTATGTTTGACTTTCAATTATCAACTATATTTATTCTAAAATTCATTACAATCGGTCAAGCGGTTTAGATTTTTCATATAAACTTTCATCCCCTATTTCAACCCTTTAGCGGTTAATTTTTGAAAAAAATAAGTAGCCTATGTTAGACCCATGGCTATTTACTACTTTCATTTTAAATTTCATCCAAATCGAGCAGGTAGATTAGCCGTGAAAGCGTGACAGACAAACACACAGACTTTCGCATTTATAATATAAGTATGGATAAGTATAGATTACAAGAATTTGAAATCATCTGTTCTATTAAAAAGAGAATACAGTAAGAATATATATTTAAATCAATTTAACCTTTTGATGTGACTGACACCCTAAACTTTTATAGAGTCGACCCTTCTGCAGAGAATAGAATTTTACGAAATATCTTACTATTGTCAATTATAATAGATACTGTCAGATCGTAGTATGAATTTGCCTTACATCATGGTTGCGGGTTCGAATGCTACCCGAGTGAATGTCTTTATTATTATTTTTTAATTAAACGTCCCAATTTAAAGCCATCGTGTAAATGTAAACAGGTTTGATTGTACATTCTATTCCCACTTAAAATAATAATTATTTTTAAATTATTTTTTATTTCTCCGCTCAGAAAGTCTAAACATCGCCATTCAATCTACAATGTATCAAATTGAGTAGAGTGGAGAACAGAGTGCTTTGATATTGGGTTCTTAATAAAGTCACTACTGTACGGAAAAAAGCGTGTAGTTGTAAAGTGTTTTTGACTTGCTTGATCTGATTAAGTAGTTCTACATTGTGTTGTCTCTTAACATGTCATTTTACTTTTGAAGAAAATATAGTTCTGTCTTAATGATTATCGTTTAACCCGTTTTTTTAACTATATATAAGTAATTTTAATTCATGTATTTACAAAGTTTTGAGAGTTGTACTTAGAGTTTATGTTTTGAGTTCACTTTTGTTCTATTTTTTGTTTGAAGCGAAAACTTTATTGGCGTTGGTATTATTGTGTTATTTATATGCGTTTTTTGTTAAAAAGCTGCATGTTTTCCTTATACTTAAATAAATAAGTAAATAAAAAATATATTTAAAATTAATATAAAAATAATAACAATTTAATAAAATCATTTACACATATAATTTACCACATCACCCATACTAATTGCATACATTAGCCTTTACGTTAGATCCGAGCCGATAAGACATACGACTATATCACTCCTAGCTAACTAAGACTACGCAACTTGATTACCTAACTTTGGCAAAGTTTAATCGCATATGATCTATTAAGGTTTAATATTGATTAAGTTCTCAAGAAATTTGTCGTACAATATACTGATATTTCGAAATTACCAAAACCAGATATAATTACTGTAATGTATATAGAGGTGTAGAATATACAGTACAGTAATTATATATAGTTTTGGTATATACTTACAGGCTATATAATTTATTATGAAATAAAAATATATACATTCGTAGCGACACGCTCCCGGCACGCCGAGTGAATTAACGTTACGTTATATTGTTACCCTCGGGGATTTTTGAAAAAGTAAGTTAAATGTTTGACCCTGGATTTTTTACTACTTTCATTCTAAATTTCATCCAAATCGGACCGGTAGATTAGCCGTGAAAGCGTGACAGACCAACAGGCAGATTTTCGCATTTATATATTAATATAAGTATGGACAGCACAACAACACACAAGACATGTTGAGTGGTGGAACTCACTTAAGCAAACTTTGTATTACGAGTACCTGCATAGGTACTCGTAATTTGAGAGATATGAAAATATTTAAAATATCATTCCCTAGAGTGGAAACTCAAACTCACAAGCATTTTTTTCATTATAATATTATAAAATACATATCAATATTAGAAAAATCGTTTTATTTTTTTTATTTTTGTCTGTGTATGTGTATACTTTGCTTTAATATAATATTAATTATATTGAAGCAGATTATACATATATGAAAATAAATATTATGTAAATATTTATGAAAAAGTATGGGAAATTTTAAATATACGATTTAGGAAAAAATAAATAAATACTTCTTGATTAAATTCGATTTTGGTTCATAATTTAGTAATTTAATCAAGAAACAAAATATACAAGACTTGAATTATATTTATTTTATTATGAACAACAAATAACATATAATATATATCATAAAGTACAGTTAATTAAAATCTCATATATTTTTTAATATAACCCTTGACTTACATTTACAACTGACTTTAAGGAGATTAAAGGCGGCACTTTTACGTTTAGAACGCTTACGTTTTATCCCTTATAACAACGCTTACATTTGAAATTTCATTAACAAACATAGCTCATTTAATCTACTGATATTAACGTCGAGGGCCTCATAAAAAGGCGCTACATGGTTACTATCACCGTATATTATTTTTATATTACTTTAAGCTATTTAAATATTGCGTGTCTTTTTATACTGGACATTCATTTGTCTTCTTCAAGGTAGTTTTTTTAACTTTTAAATTTTTTAATTACATTAATATGGACTATTCATTAAAATATGTAGAAAAATATGTTTTAATTATGTGTAAATGAAACGTATCGTTTTTAAACAGTTTATACGGATAAAAGCCGTAGTGACACATTATATAGAAAAGAAGTGCTTTTCATTTTCTTTCAAAATAGAAATCCATTAAGTTAATTAAACAAACGTGAAATACTACGCTAGGTACACTTTTGATACTTTTAAACATTTTTAAAGTGTTATTCCACACTTAGGAAAATGTTATTTAAATGTCTTTCACACTTTTGATTTTTAACGTACAGGTTGCCAAGGCAACGCGCATTTTACGCGTTAACACGGCTATACTACTTTATAAAGATACCGTCGAGACACATTCATGATATTTATTTATGACTTAAGTAAGGATCCCCTCATTCTTTTTGAACAAAATGATGTATTGTTTATATCTCCTTATGTATCTCGCAAAAAATAAAGAATAATATGAAGCCAAAATTTACCACCGAATTTAAAATTGTAAACCTGGATTTTATATCCTGGCTTTTAAACTTTCAGTTTTAAATTGAGGCTAAATAAATTAATAGCAGATTTTAGAAATATTTACACACAAAAACTATTACAATGTTGGTACGAAATTCCCTTAGAGATATATAAAAAAGTTAATGAGAAAACGCAAAGTTTTTTGCAATATCATCTTTACGTAATATATTTATGAGACCCCATTCTTTGTACAAACGTACTTATCATCCTAAGAAACCTGCTGACGTATCGTAATCCTAACAATAATACTACTATGTTTTCAATCATAAACTCTTATTATAGTCGAGATGGGAAAAACAAATTATAGAAAAGGAAACGATTTTCTGCTTCAAAATACTCGCAATTACTAAAAGTTACTTTTTTGCCTCAAAGCAAAGAGTTGAGCCAAATTACGTCGACGTGTACAAAAGTCTAATTTCCACAAATGTTAGAAAGTTATAAACATGCATTCAAGGAGCCGTTACCGCAAACGGACATACTTGACCTGTTTTAGAAAATCTGTTCGTACTTTAAAAGAACATCTAGTTTTCGTTAGGAAAAAAGCACTAAAATAAATCGTCTCATTAGCAACAAAATGTTTTACGTGCCTTTTACGTTTCGTTAATGGCCGCTATCGAAAAAGTTTAAGACTCAATTAAAATCCGAATATTAGAAAACCGATAATGTTCTTTGAATAATTGCAATGATGTATTGTTTAGCGTTTAGTGTCTGATTGTATATGCGATATGGATATGGGTTCAATCTCTCCCGGAGAAATGATTATGTTTGAATTTCTCTGGTTCAAATAAATACCAAATAAAGCGCAACATTGAGTTCCGCCATCCCACACAAATTTCGAATTCGGGAATATGAAGAACACAAAAATATACTCCATCTTGACACTAGGTTCTCCTTCCTATCCTACTAAACAAGAAAAAATGTTTTTATAAATACGGAGAAAATGAAGAGCCTAGTCACTTTAAAAACACAATAAGTTTAATAATATAGTATACAAGCATAATTTCTGTACAACTTACTTGTACTTTACTTACTTTATAACTTCATATACTTTTCACATTTTATGCCATAAGTAAAATCAATCTAATGATGTATTGTCATTGTGAATCAGATCTTTTGTTGTATGAAAAGACACCATGTTCTTTCATCTCTTTTGTAAGTGATATCCAATGCCTTTTTTGTAGACCGACAAAATGCCTAAAATTCATTTAAATCATCCATTATTAATACGTTTAGTATAATTTTAAGTGTATTTAAAGGAATATTACAATTTAAGCCCTCAATAAAATGCACTTAGAAAACTTATAAAAATTTTGGACGTATGGCTTAGCGGTCAGAACGCTTCGGTGGTTTCTAAGAGGCGCAGGTTCGAATCCCGCTACGTCCAAAATTTTTATCAGTTTTCTAAATATCTTTTACAATTTCCTAAGGGTGTGAATAAAAACCTTAAAATAATAACACTTTAAAATGTTAGAACGTCCTCAATAAAATGTTTAACTATAGTAACTTATAACCTACCAATGACTCGACATCGAATGCAGAAATGAAAGTGAATACAAAAAATACTCAACAACTTTATTAACATTGTCGTTTAAAACAATAGCAACGAATGGGGACCCTAAAACGAGTTCTTTTATATTTTACAACGAACAAGCTTATTTGAGAACACGATCCACAGCTAGCTGGGAAATGTTAAACCTTTTTGACCCATATCATACACACTTGTGTATATGAACGTAATACAACTGATATAACTACAATAAATTGTTTTTTTTTTTTTTATTTTTAAAATAACTTTAATAAGAAAATTCATATTGAGACATTTTAAAAAATTTAACTGGATAGATAAATAAATTAAAAATTTTCTGGTCATCCATCTTATATGCATTAAATAAGCAAAAAATGATGAAAAGAATTACTCATCTTTTCATCATTGTTTTTGCTGAAATGTCTTTACTGCTGTAAAGATTTTTTTTTTCCCAAGTTCTGTCAATAAGTTGCATCGTTCAGAAGAATGTACAAAATACCACAAACTTCTTTGACTGGCACAAACATGGGTGCAACAATCCTTGCTAATGATAATTGAAATGACTACTATATATCATAAATGTGAAAGACTATCTGTCTGTCTGTCACTCTTTCACGGCTGAACTACCTGTCCGATTTATATGAAATTTGTAATAAATGTAGTAAAGTTACTGGGCCAAACATATACTTATTTTTTCAAAAATCGACCTCAAAAGATTGAAATAGGGGATGAAAGTTTATATGAAAAATCTATTCCGCTTGACCAATTGCTGTGAATTTTAGAATATGTATATAGTTGATAATCCAAGGATGAACGTAGGCTACTTTTTTTTTCAAAAATCCACCCCCGACGGTTGCAATATAACGAAACAGTTATGTTAGTTGCCCCGGTTGAGCGGGCCCCTAGACATAAATAACTATATCCCTAACTATAACCTTTCGAAAAACTTCTCCAAGCATTAAAAATTGGCAATCATGTATTTTAAAAATGATACATACCATCACTAAATGATCTAAACAGCTTCACGCTTTTTCCCGCATAGCATGGTAGACAGAGAGCAATTAAGAGTCAAGACATTCCGTTCTTCACTCCGAGATCGACATATCGCGTGTTTAGTAGCGGAAAATCAACGTCGTGAGACATTCGCAACTTAGAGATACAACAATTAAAATAAGTCACTTCCAAAATCTAGAAATAATACTCAACTTCAGCCCTTTTTACAATCAAATGATCGGTTTAGTTCCATTAAGCGAAACTTTGTGGAGCTCTCAATTCTACAAATTAAATTACCTGATTCGTCCGTCCGTCCGTCGATGTAATTCTATTGGTTAGATCTAATCTACTTTCGCTTCTGTTGAAACTCTAAAATATGCTTTTGTACGTAAGTAAAGTAGCTAAGTTATTAAATTTTACTTAAAACAATATTTGAGAAGTATTTAATGACATTTAAAATGAAATTGGTTGCAATAATATTCAATAAATAGCTCTATTCACAAATAATAAACTTATATCTTGTATTAAATTTAAAATGATACATAGATACACGATTTCTGTTTTAAATTATAAAAAAATAATAAAAATATATACTGACGCCATTTTGGCGATGAATTTCAAATTAGGAGTAAAATAGATGAATTTCAAATTTTAAAAATTTCAATTTATAAAATGATACCCATGGTACCAAAGCGTCAAGACGTTGGGTCAGTCAGTGATAAATGATACATATGTACTATGAAAATGTAGCGTTGATTTATTTGCTATAAAATTTATCTTACTTGATGGTGATTTCCTTACAATGCAGATAACAGGATTATTCAATAAATAAAAAAAAATATTTCATACAAAATAATTATTATCATAGTTTAACACTGTTCTTGTGAACAAGAACGGTGTTAAATTCCGCCACTCGACACACAATGTCTCGATTTCGGGTCGAAAGTTGAGAACGGAGTGTCTTGACACTAGACTTTTCTATAAACAGCTATTTTGCAGGAAGAAACGTAAATCTGCTAAAATTTATACATCATATTCTTTAAAATGTACAGCAATAATGTTTGTAAGCTGAGAAAAGAAGCTTACATGAAAATTTTCAACAACATAAATCTTGCACTTTATTTCTAATTAAACTATAATAAAAGTAGGAAAACTTGGTCTTACAATAAATTTCTTTAGTTTCTCACTGTTGCTGCGCTAAAATTCTAAATCCCCTTTTGAAAGTACCATAAAACTTGCAACCTAAAAGCGTCTATTAGATAAGTAGCGTCGCTCACTGCAACTTCTCTTTCAATATAATATTTTATACGTCCGCGTTATTTATCAAAGTTTCACCGGGCTCTGTATAAATGAGCAAAGTTAATTACAATAAAATAAGATCAAAGAAAAAGCCTTTTACTCAGTCTTCTCTTTTAAGATAATATTTTATTAGCTTTTGCTTATACGATATGATTTTATATTAACTTCTGCTTCACGCGTTTCCCAAAGTAGTATCTAATGTTAAAACACTCTCTTCTGCACTTTCAGCTTTTGTCAATAATAAAAGATATATAATTGCCTCCTTAAATCCGAATTAACAATTGCGTTAAGAGGCGTCGTTGTGCCACGATGATATCAACGATTGCACTTAGATATAAAAAAAATAATTTTAAAAATATATTTAATAAATAATAGTGTTAAAATGGCACTGTGGTAGCAATTAAACATGAATTAATGAATTACAATACAAATGTTTTATAGTTCTTTGAGTTTAGGTAAACCTTTCTAAAAATTGTTTATATATTGTACTTACTTACAGTTAAATATTCTAAATAGACCATCGCGACGCAGTGGGACAGTGTCTGACTCTAAAATGCAATTAGTGATTGTGGGTTCGATTCCAACTCGGGGGAATGCGTATATTCAAATTATTTTCATTTTTCTACTCTGGTACCTAAGACAATGTATCAATTACAGGTGGAAAGTGGAAAACGGAGTGTCTTAACATTAGATTCTCTCCGAAAATTCTGCTATGCATCTAAAAGCGTGAAGCTGCAAAGAAACCATTCTATATATATTGCAAACAGTTGTTTTATTATTTATTTAAAATTTCCTCACGTTCACGCGCATAAATTTAATAAATTTTAAACTTCATTCATTCCATAATGAACATAAGAAATGAAAGAACAAAGGTAATAACGCTTAAGCGATATTTACTGACTTTAAAGACTTTTATTTCAAATTATAACAAAAGTCGAGGAAAATCTTTGCTACTTAAACTATTGTTATACAAGTTATGTTAATGCCAATATACTATATTGTTTCCGCAAAAACTTTTATATATATTTTTATTTTTCTGTCACGCTATTTTGATTTTGAATAAAACTTCTAATTATTACTAAAATATAATTGGAATTACTTTTTTTTATGTATGCATGGTAGGCAGAGGGTACCTAGTCTCAAGAGACTCCGTTCCCCATTTTCCGCCGAATTCGGAGGCGTTGCGTGTTAAGTGGCGGAACTTAACGCCGCGTTTTATCTCGACACCAGAGGAAAGAAAATGGAAATATTAAATATTTCCACCCCTCGAATGGAAATCGAACCCACAACCAGTCGCTTTACAGTTACACTTTGTGCTTCTGCGCTACGACTGACCACCTAATAATTAATTATTTATTAGTAATTATGTTAAAATAAGTAAATTTTGATACTTGATGACGATCATTTCGTACGTTCTATTTATATATTAATTTAGACTTAAATAAAATGTATTGTAAAGGTAAATAAATAATTTTCTTTGATTCCACCATCTAAATGTACATTGACTATTTTATGATCTAGCTCTATTACTCGACTTGATACTAAATATTTTACAACTTGCGACATCAAACTGCTAACTTTGAAAACCGTAGATTAATAATTCAAACGCCTGTTGAATCCTTCATGGACTGGGTCTGCTTTGACTACGTCGAGACAGTATAATTATGTAGTACATGTTTATCAAAGTTTTGGAATTTAGCCTTAATTAATAGCTATAGTAGGTCTTTGTTACACGTACCTCAAGTGATTTATTAATTCAAAATTTTCACAATTCTAAAAGCATATTTTTGTTGTTATTTATTTTATTTATTTTAAGTGTGAAGTTCAGCACTATTTACTTTAGCAATGTCATATAGAACATGAGAAGAAGGAGAAGACATGATGCAGACTGGTTAATTATATTCTGAAAACACGTAACATACTAGATTGTTATTATTTTTATTTAGCTTTATGTTTTTCTAGGATAGTAGCAGGGTAGTCAGACTCCTGTCTGACAAGACACTTCTTCTTCCACTTTCGGCGCGAAATTGAGACATTGCATGTTAAGTGGCGGAACTCAACGCCGAGTTTTGTATTTGTCAGAGTGAAGAAATGAAATTTAAATAGTCATTCCCTCAAGTTAGAATCGAACCCACAGCTATCGCGCTTATAGTCAGACGCTGTCCCACTGCGCAATAACAGTCTCACATTTAAAACTGAAGCTCATATTTTTTGAGCTATTCAAAAGTATGTATAGTAAATTATGGCAGTTATATTACGATAGTTTGTTTAATTAACTCTTTAAGACGCCTTTATGCATAGTTTAAAAGTAAAAGGATTATAAAAGTTGCAAAGATTTTTCTAAGCATAATAATGCCATGCTATGCAGGAAAAGGTATGAAGGTTAACTTTGTCATAGGATAGTTAAAAATATTTTACCATTTAATGGGTAAAGAAATTTATAAAAATATTTAATTTTTTTTTTAATTCTTTCCCGACTTGAGTTAAATGAAGCGACTTTTGATTCTTTAGCCCTTTACTTTAATTAGGTACAAAAGGTTCAGCTTACGTATTCAGCATAGTTTTAACAAATACGCGACAGTAAAGTTTCAAAATTTCTTTGAAAAAGACACCCAAAGGAACATTCTTAAAATTATTCTCCCATTCCCTTGTGCTACAAATAGGCGAGTTTTTGGTCTAAAATAGTCTTGTAAGATTTTCTTCTTACTTGCTTTGTTTAACAAATACGAATAAATCTAAAGAAATTATGTTCGAAAATTATTAATACGAGTTACATTTACATAGATTGCACCTACACTTCACCAATATATGGGCATTTGCCCATATATTAAGAATTTTCGAATTTTAGTCTTCCAATATTAATTTACTGCCCGAAAGCACTCTGAATTTCAAGCGGCGTTCTTGGAAGCCAATAAAAAAAGTACGACGCCCACTGCAATGTAGCGGAAAATGCAATGTTCGTTCAGCATAATATTTTCGTGGCCAGATATGTATGTACTTTTACAGTCAATATTTTGTAATGTTTTTTTAAATACATTCTATATTAACTTCATATATCGTAGATAAGAAAAAAAATGATACCTTTTTTCCATTTTCCATCTTGTATAGCATCTAATCCCTCGTCAAATAAAACTTAAAGTCATTTTTAGACGAGTATTTGTTTAGTATATAATAATTGTCCTTAAACATAATATCAGTCTTGAAAATAGGTTTTTTCTGCCTACCCGCTGTGCGTGAAGCTTAAAAATTATAATTATAATATACGTAGGTACATAATATGTACCATAATATTATAAACTAGCTGTTACCTGCGGCTTCGCCCGCTTTGCCTATAGGGAATAAAGATAATTTCATTCTACCGGATACATGAGTAGTGCCTACACCGTGTAGGGTAGGTAAGGATGGATAGGTAAATAGTATATCATTAATTTAAAGGTATTAAAAACAACTCAAGGTAACATTAACCGCAAAGTGCACATACATGCGATACGCTTGTGCTTTAAGCTAACTTCAAACCTTAATGGCTGGTGGATCTTTTCAGTGCATACAGTCATCTTTAATACCGAGAGCGTATATGTGTGTTTCATCGGTACACATTGGTGTTATATTTTTATATGTGTACCGCTCTGGACGCAGCATAGATTTAATACGGTATTGTAAGATATATGTCTTTCTACTGGGGATAAAAACAGAAGATTCGAGAAATTGGGAGAAGCACAATCTCTTTAAGTTCATCCCCACTATCTTTAATATTTACTCTTGCGCTTTGTTATTGCTCCAAATATTACATAATTACATAATTTAAATTGAAATTATAGATCAGTAGCATAGTAGTAGTAGTAGCTTAGACATTAGTGAAATTTTCACCTCTTCTTACTCCGGTTAAGATGCTGGCATTAATTATATTCTATCAAAGTTGCATGATACAGTCTAGTGCCGTTACATAATCGAGGGATATGAAATTTCAAATAATTTTTACTGGGATACAGAGTAAATCTGGCAGCTCAACTGTGTTTAGAAACTCAACGACATATATAAAGTGCTCTGTTCAATATCTATAACTGTGATTGTGTATACAATGAACAAATTCTCTGTTCAAGGTATGTTTAGAAAACATATTAAAAATTTTGAACGCAGCGGGATTTGAACCTATGGCTTAGCCATGCGTTCTACTACCAGCTGCGTCAAAATTCTTATACGCTTTGATTACAATTTATTTTGCCAACAATTAACATTTTTGTAATTACCTAAAGATCGCACAGTCGTTTGGTAAGAGGGAATGCTATTTTTGATAGAAATTTAGAATTAAATTAATTGTATATTATTTGCTACTCCCCGTAATAGGTGGGAATAAAAAATATATTGATCTAAAGACTTCGTAAACACGAAATTTAAGAGAGACTAAAACATTGTAACTTTTAGTATGGATATGTATCCTATACGCATCATAATTTTGTTCTCACTCTCCAGCCCCTAAGTATCTGAAGTACTGATTTGAATTGTATAAATACGCAAAAAAAAACTTGGACATTAACGTATCAAAATATGAACTTATTCACGAAATTAATCAAAATTATGTTGGGTAGTTTGCAATCTATACAGATGGTTCTAAAGATATTTATGAAAATTGTATACATTTCCACTCTTAATTGGTATCTTCTGTGACAGCAAGAGTAGTATCAGTGGCGTATATGATATTAAATGAAATTATTAACATATATGCCAGAGATATAACTGTAAAGCGGGCTTTGGTAGAAGAGAGAGAGGTATATATATTTTCGGAAGTATTCGTAAAGTACAGAAAGGAAGTTAGAATTATTTATAAGGAGTATTTGAAAGAAAGATCTAAATTGAAAGAAATAAAATACAGAGTTATTTAAAATGAGCTTCCTCATATTTCATGGTTTAGTGAGAAGGAACTTACACGGCAACAAATTGCTATAGGCCTCAGGTTGCGTTTTGGACATTTTCCTCTAAAGAAGTTTGGTTTTCTTATGAAAAAGGGTATCTACTCCGAAGTGTGGATTATGTGGATATTCACAATTTCTTGGTGGAATGTGTCGGAAATACTGAGGCTCGTCAGAAACTAATCCATCGTTATAATTTGAATTTATTAGATGTCCATATTTTTCACTGTTTATTGTCTGAATCTAGTTCTGTGACTAAAATGCTGTATAAATTTAAGTGTATATAGTGTTTGTAGACTTAAGAGGTAATGTTATATTTGAGTGCTTTAAATTTGTTTTAAGGAACGATGGGGCTGACATTTTTGTATATTTACTTAAAAAAACCTTAAATCAAAACAGATTAAAAAAAACTAAAATATCAGCAATGTAACTGGTCTCCCCCCTTCGTCCCTTCATCTACCTCATCCCTTCATCGATCTGAAATGTTTGAAAATATATTAATCAAATCATGCCTTGGCTCATAATACGTCTGGTGGTTAGGACCTTTATTGTTATGTATGTAAGTAACTCAAGTTCTTTTTGAGATTCAGAGGTAACAGTGTTAGGAAATTCTACGTGTAATATATTAAATACATATAATAAGCCATCAGAAGGTAATGTTTTTTAATTATAATTGCCATCAGAAAGGTATTGACTCATTTTATATATAAATTAGCCATCAGAGGGTCTTCCTTCTTAATTATTAGTTTGCCATCAGAAGGTATAGACTCATTTATATATTAATTAGCCATCAGAAGGGTTCTAGACATGCAAGTATCTAACACAAACTATCCGTTGCAATCACCCAGAGCTCGTCCGAGGAAAAGCCCTAGGATCGTCTCATTTATCTCTCACTTACAACTATGCAAGATAGCTATATTAAGAGAAAAATGGCCGTGTGGCCCCGCCCCGCCACTTGCCGTGAGTTCCGTCCGATCGCAGACCTGACCGATCATATTGAACCCTCCGAGACACAACGAAACAGTTCACGTATATGATACTTACGATGCCTTAGCAAACGATCAATTATTAGTTAGCTGTCACGTCATGTTTGTTAAGTTTGTGTGTGATCTTTCTCAAAGGTACTTGTTACGCTTATTATATATATTTAATTAGTTGTACATTGGTTTGTGAGGCCAATGTAATTCGTCGGGTTGTGAAGCCGATATACGTCACTGGTTTGTGAGACCAATGAATTCGTCGGGTTGTTAAGCCGATATACGTCACTGGTTTGTGAGACCAATGGATTCGTCGGGTTGTTAAGCCGATATACATTAATGGTTTGTGAGACCAATGTCACTGGTTAAGCTATAAGCTATAAGCTACCTGAACCCACGACAGCCGCATGTCACACGTTATACCACAATCCGACTTTGTACAAGCATCGCTTACGCAACGCAAGACAGCATCAGAAAGGATACAACAAACCAACGTCGCTATAGCGGATCACTTTACCAAACATGTCGGCCTCGGTGCTGCAAAGCTACATTGATTGTGTCATTGACATCGCTTATCAGTAAGCTATAAGCTATAACCGAACCCTGACAGTCGAGAGACAGTACATGCATCGCCCCTGTACATGTAGTTTATATTTGTTTTTTAAGATTTACACATTCGTATGAGATCGTGCCAATTATTGCCATAAAATACCCAGCTATCAAACGCATTATATATTAATATCTTATTATTATTATTTGTACTACATGCATCGCCCCTGTACATGTAGTACATATTTATATTATTTTAAATTTCATACATTCGTATGAGAATATTTGCCATAAAATATGTTATTATTCAATGCATCATTTATTTTTATTTAATAAATATTATTTACACTCGCAACTTTCAATTAATTTATAAATTTATAATATTTAGGAAAATGTAAACTATAGTGTTCATACAACACTATTTTAAGATGGCGCCGCCATACGCCAAATATTTTAATTAATTTGTACTGCAAATTATACGTTTTCTTTTTCATAGAACTAATATTTAAAATATTTATTGCCTTTAATACTATTATATTATTTAGTTATTATTATTTAAATATTCATTTCAATATTCGCTTTTGTTATTTTTATATTATTAATGTAATAAGAACTCACCAAGAAATTCTTCATAATTAATAAATATGCATCTTACCAAACTTGATTATTATAAAATTATTATAATTCGATCACTTTGCATTTAATATGTTAAATTTATTTATTAACTATCCATTTCCTTGTATTCAATTTATAATATTTGCAATTTAATATCAATAATTTCAGAGCGTCACTTTTTCGACGCCACGCTCCCGCCATGCTCCCTTTCTCTTTCTATTCCATTTTTAAAAATCATAAACTATAATATGCCAGCAACTCATACAGCCAACGTTGCTTTTTTGGAAATATTAATAAAATATTTTTTTATTATTTGTTTAACCTATTCCATAAAATTGTATATATTCTTTTATTATTATTAAATTATATTATTTAATATTTTTTTTATATTCCTACGTTTATTTATACATAGTATGTATTGTTACAGCAAGCAAACGGATAATTTTTTCTATTTATAGTTTTAGGATACTTTAATTCACTATTAACCTTTTTGTGCACCACGATTTTTTAGATTTTAATTAGGCACATAAATCTCGGGCAGTGTAGGCAAATGTTTTAAATGGGCTCCTGAAGCCAATACTTGTGTCGCAAATTCCAAGCACTGCTCCGAGTTCCCCTCTCTGTAATGCAACAGCCCAAGCCAGTGTCGAATAGTGAACTTATAGATTACTGAAGAGTTTCTTCCTGTATGGATTCTAAATCTGGATTTGAGTACGTGTCTTTAGTAAGCTTGTATTTCAAATTTACTACGGAATTTGCTTCCTCTTTCTTATTTATCTACTTCTTCACACTTTTCCTCCTATAGCAAAATATTCAAAGAAAACCTACAGTCATCTAGTACACTTCAGCCTAAAATCGAAACATTGCATCCTAAGTAGCGGGACTCAATGACGCGTCGTTTTGTCCAGTCCAGTCCAGTTTTATCAACAAGGAAAAGAAAGTAATTTAAACGCAACTTAAAGTGGAGATCGAACCCACAACCGATCACGTTTACAGTAAGACGCTATCCCACTATGCCATGAAAGTTTTTTTATACTTAACAGAATATGTTTTCTTCATATGTTTATATTCTGTTAGTTAAAAAGATTTTTTTTAAAAGTTTATGTATTGAAATATTTGTTTAAAAAACAATGCAATATTACATATCAATATATTAAAATATCAATAAAGTAAGTAATAGTCAATATCGGGGGTTATAAGCTGATGTTCTCGATAACTTCATAATTAATATATCTCTGCAAATGTCACTACTTGTGACGTCATTGAATGTCGGTCAGCACTTGAAATTGTCGTCTTACTTCCAAGTATTTTACATTTTTCAAAAACCAATTTTAGATTTTCATCAATTTATTTAGAGTAATTAGTGAGCCACGCGGGTCAATTCGTATAATTTTTAATTAGATAGCAGTGCCCTACGGCCTGTATTAATAAATCGAAAGTAGCCGATGCCGCGGTCATCATTGACCGACGCGGCCCGAACGGAAAGACTCATTGTCGACCAGCATTGACCAACGTGGCCCGAACGGAAAGTCTCATTGTCGACCAGCATTGACCAACGCGGCCCGAACGGAAAGACTCATTGTCGACCAGCATTGACCAACGTGGCCCGAACGGAAAGATGCATAATTTTGCTTAGCGTTGAACGTGTTAAGTAACTCACAGTAAAAATTAACCTTTGTTCAACTAAGAAAACTGTAACATTACATTGATTCTTTGCTGTGAAACATGAACAGACAAACTAACACACTAACGTGTATAATATTAGTATGGATATATCTTTACAAATAAATATAGTGATGAATATTCATATTACTGCTTATTACTAAATGCACTTGTATGTGTGCACGGTACATATACCAATTTTGTCCTTGCCCATTTTTCCGGTTAATGTCTGTAATGGCTGGACCGATTTCGACAGGACTTTCACTGCCGGATAGCTGATGTAATAAAGCATAGCTTAGGCTACTTTTGTTTTAGAATTACAATGTTTTTGTTTTATTGAACACGGACGAAGCCGCGGGAAACAGCAAGTTTTAAAATTAAAGTAGCCTAAGTTACGCCCTGTTACATCAGCTATCATCATTGTAAATTCTGTCGAAATCGGTCCAGCCGTTCCAGAGATTATCGAAAACAAACAGACAGACAGACAGACAAAAATTTTTAAAAAGCTTATTTTGGTATACGTATCGTGTATATATACATATGCAATCATTAAAAAGTTGTTATTTTAATATTACAAACAGACACTCCAATTTTATTTATTAGTATAGATTAAAAAATACAAATAAAGTAAACCAAAAAAAAAAAAGTATTTAATTTCGCAAATATTTTAAATTCTCAGTTAATTCTTTAATTTATACAAAATATATACATACTTATTAAAAATACTCAAAAATAAAAAATAAAAAGATAGAAAAAAATACCTCTCCGGCGGGGAATCGAACCCCGGTCTCCCGCGTGACAGGCGGGGATACTGACCACTATACTACCGAAGACTGTGCTTAGAACGTCAAAAAACTCAACCCAGTCATACAAAAGGCGATTAAAACTAAAAACTTATATTTCAAATTATTTTATTACAACATTTATATTACCTTGACCTGTATGTATTCACTATTCATATATCTGACTATGTAAGGGAATCTGTAAACTCAATTACCCACTACAATTGCATGAATTCAGTTACATACGATTATGACAGCATCAAGATATCATGTATTCAGATATCTTATCCAACCACTCGAGATCCGGAGAAAGAGTACTCGACTTGCAAAATTAATGTAAATTGAAATTTTATATCCACTTGCATATATGTATTTAAATTTCGACGATATCTAGGCTATGTGTAATTTGCTGGCTGAAAACGGTCTGAATTTCAAGCAGCTTTACTACAGCTGGCTAATAATGAAAAAAAACATCACATTGTTGTAAATGAAGATACGGTACAGGTTATCATTGTATCATGGCAACTGACATAAGAGACAGATAAAACATTTTTGTCAATAAATATTAAGCGTACTAACTGAAAGTATTTTAACCGAATTTACGCCCATATATTTTGGTAATCCAAAATTTAGTAATTCCAAAAAATAATTTAGTAAGCCAACGTATCAAGACCTTTGCAGTATCCAGTGATTACACGTAGACTGGCCATATACAGTGATTTTGGCTTAAATGCACGCGATTAATCTGGTTAAAATAATTTTGTTTAAATTATATAAACTTAGAGAAAAACGTAAGATTATTTATATACAGTTTTCGATCTAAAAATTGAGAATTTAATCTACATCGTCATCGCCACTAGAATGGAAAGTGTACACTAACCATGAGGTTTTTAGACGAGAGATTTTTCACATTTCAACTCTTCCTGAAAAGGAATCACCTATTCAGGAAGAGTTTACATGAAAAATATATTCAATTTCTCCACCTGGTCTTACAAAGCACAACGATTGTTTACCGCAACCTACGCTCGTGACTTGAGATGTCCCGAAAATAGATAGATAGGAAAAAGTATCCTCTATATTTTAACATTTTAAAGTGTTATTCACACGCTTAGACTTTATATTATAAACTTTTTTAAAATACGTATAAAAAAAATAATGTGACTGGACTAGGACCCGCGACTTGTTGAAACACTAAGTGCTCTAACCGTTGAACCATATGTTCTACAGCCACCTAACAGGGAATAGAATCCCACTACATTAAATGTCTAACACGTTTTCGAAAAATATTTTAATAACCGAAGTCACTTTTGCTAACTGTCTCAGATAAAATGAAGATGTAAAATATTAAATAAATATATTTAATTTTATGATAATATCCTTGGAAAAGCTCATTATATAATATCTCTTTAAAACGAATTGAAGCTATTTAAGTTTGAAGATGACAAAGTTTGAACTTTTTAATAATACTAATTACATAGAACGAGCGAGTAAGTTTTGATTTGTGACGTAATTAAAATAGTATAATTAATCTGAAAGTCGGATCAGTTTTAACAATATTAAATTCCTTTTTTATTTTTTTATTGGCTATTTTCATTTTCTATTTTTTTTTAAATTACTAATTATGAATTTATTTGTGTAAGTTTTAGACAAGAGTAGAGAAAAAGAAAGTTAAAATTATGAAAAAAAATATTAAATAAATATAAATGTGGGATAAAGAAAATTGAACGGAAAAAATAAATATTAATTATTGGCCACTTGGGGCCAGTCGTGGCGCAGTGGCACAAAGTGTGATTGTAAAGCGAGTGGTTGTGGGTTCGATTCCCACTCGAGGAGTGGAAATATTTAATATTTCCATTTTCTTCGCTCTGGTGTCGAGGCAAAGCGCAGCGTTAAGTTCCGCCACTTAACACGCAATGCCTCCGAATTCGGCGGAAAGTGGGGAACGGAGTGTCTTAACACCAGGTTCCCTTTGCCTATCCTGGTGTATGCGGGATACAGCGTAATTGTTATAAAATATATAGAAATTAAGGAACGGAGTGATAAATCTCTATATTACGAAGCACGTAGCTTGAAGCACGAAGAACCTAGAATCAGACTCCGCCAAAAAATATTTTAAAAGCTTTCTTTATATAAAAATATATGCAAATTATTAGAAGTTTAGCTTAAAATATTTTCTTTAAAACTTTGCTGTATTTAAAACATTATTTAGCAAGCTTAAAAACGAAGCTTAATCCATCACAAGACTAAAAAAATGTTATTCTCCTGACCTGATTCTAGCATTGGGCGCCTTGAACGCTGCATTTTGTAAAAGATAATCGTACGTTCTACACGTATAGGAAAACCAATGCATAAATCATTTTTAACACAAGAATTTTCCAACAGAAACAACTCTAAATAAAGAAACTAACAGCTACACGCTTTTTCCTAGTTCTATACGGGAAAAAGCTGAATGAAGATGGGATGAAGCTGTGAAGGGTAAACAGAGAGTACTTAGTGTCAAGACACTCCATTCTCCTCTATCGAAATCTCTCAAGGAACTCAAAGCCTTGCTTTGTCTTAGATACCGGAGCAAAGAAATTGAAATAATATATTATATAAAATATATACATTCGACAAGTGAAATTCGAACCCATAAACATCGCAATTTACAGTCAGACGTAGTCCTACTGCGCCACGATGGCTTCGTAAATATAATAAAAAGGGTTTTTTTGCTAAATTGGTTAGGAAGTGACCGTTTTATGCGAGGAATAACGTTAAAATCTTTTTGGTAATTCATTTACTTTTTTGTATTATATTTCGGAGACAGTAACTTCAAAAGGAATTGAAAGTGGCATTTTCTAATTTCGTATTTCCAATTCCGTTGTAATATGACTAAATCGGAATTGAATGTTAAATAAATAATTTTCTATTTATTGTTAAACGAGACTTGGTAAAATCCAGCATTTAATCAGTGAAGACAAAGTGGTTCTAATAAATAAATTAATACCAATTTTTTGGCTATTTTTGAGAAATAATTATTACTTACGTTGTTATCAATACAAATAATATTAAAATAACATTTTCTTCTAAATGCACATGTATACACGGTGCATGCAGCATAGCTGACGTATGTAAGTAATGCTATTTTTTATTTTAGATGCAAACAATAAATGTTGAAATAATACATAATGAGTAATATTTAAGATTTTACTCAAATTTTAGTTTTAAATCAATTTGAACACATATAAAGTATTTTATAATTCGTAAATTATGTTAATATGCTTAGTCTCTTAATAACATTTACTTCTAAAACCACCAATGATCGTCTTTACAAACCAAGATAGACCTATCTCGCTCCTATCCTAACCTATCTCGACAAGCTTTAAAAAGACTTCTACGAAGTGCACTACCGAACATTCGATTAGAGCAATAAAATTAACCGATTTATCCGTAGTACGCTCTTTGGCGTAATTTTATTGCTTCAATTAAATTGTTTCAGGATGTTTCTACACGATTTAAGAGTGTTAGTAACACTATGTGTGGTATAATCCAGCCTATTTCAGTATGGTCTTCTAGTATTAGGTGCTTAGCACGTTCTTGGTAAATCGGTTGCAAGCCAGTAATGATAACTTACATGGTTGCATTTGGTATACGTTTGCTATCTTCTATTACTTGGTCTATTTTACCATGTGGAACATATTCTTAACTCTTTACTGTTAAAGTTTAATAGTGAATGCTTGGCTTCAACCATAACTAAATAAAATGATTCGTAACAGAATAATTACAGACTGAAAAACTAGATGGATCGATTGTCTTTCGTGGGATGATTTGAGAAATTACCATATTTAAATTATTTTTATTTTCTTTCTCTGGTAAGTTAAAGAAATCCAAAGAATGGAGTGTTATGACACTAGTTTTTCTCAAGGCTATTCAAGATAAAGCGAAAAATTCAAAAAAAGAGGTAGGTACATATTATAAGCTTGCCGATAATTATTGTTTTTACAAAGGTCAGTCTTGCTTAATAAACAAATACCTACATATGTACTATTTTAAATATTATGAAATATCGGGAATTCGAACTCAAAGTGTCCTGTGAAAAGCAATTGAGCCCTTTTATAATTCAGTAATTTCTATCACCATGTCCAGATATATATAAATATGAATCAAAGTGAAATAGCATATATACTAAGTATGTAAATTATATTTTATTTTTACAAACAATAGATTATAGATATCATTTACATTTTTTCACTATAAATTAACAAAAGTGGGGAATGGAGTGTCTTAACACTAGGTTCCCTCTGCCTACCCTGCTGTTTGCGGGATATAGCGTGAAGCTATTTTATTTTTTTTTTATTTTTATAAATTAACAATTGAATAGTTGCAGTATTTATTGAGTTTTTTTTAAACTGTTTATTATATCATTTCCGTCGCGATCGTGTACTTCATGAAACGTTATATCCGTTGTAAAGATTTTATGAAGACAATTTGATCTCATTGCTTGGATTTACAAGCTTTAGAAAAGATTTATTCGTATTACATTTTGAAATATTTGTTGTTATTTTAAAAAATATCATTTAAAATTTTTAACATATCGACATAAAAAGACCTATTACATAAGCAAGGAGAATTCATTTCTTTTTTTTATTATATTCACGTTAAATAGGCGCAGTTAGATTATTCTTAAACGGAACTGGTATTCGATATATTTTAATGGAGTTTATCGTAACTCTTCGTGATGAATATAAATATGGATACTTCTAGAATCGAAGATTAGGATTATTTTTTATCATTTTTTTTTATTTCATTTTTTACTCATTTTAATTTGAAGATCTAATTAAGGCTGATTGAAGTGGGGAACGGAGTGTCTTAACACTAGGTTCCCTCTGCCTACCCTGCTGTGTGCGGGATATAGCGTGAAGCTATTAAAAAAAAAATTAGAGCCGTCAAGGCGCAGTGTAGACCTGCGACAGCGATGGTTGTGGGTTCGATTCCACTTAAGGTAACGATTGTTAAAATTATACTTGTAATATATTAGTCGTTTAATAATGGTTAATGCTACAAATGTACCTAAAACGTTATCAATAATAATGAAAGAATATTAATAATATATAATATTAATAATAATGAAGGTATTACACATAAAAGCTGACTTTTCCCTCCTATTGTACCTATACATGACAGTGAGCTTTTTATAATGGCCTTTATATTTATTTTCCGCTTCACAATTAAGACGTGACAACAGAAGAATTCTCGAGAGTCATAAAAATTCTAATAACAAGTTAAGTTATAAAGAGAAAATAAGAATGAAAATATCGTTATTCCGCTTTAGCACCTTACCGCTTACTATTGTGGTATCTAGACTAATTTAAAGAAAGATCTTTTTTATGATCTTAAATTTTAGACTGTACTGGTTGTAGGCCTGTAAATGTTTTTATTTCTTGAAAACATTTTTTTGGTTAAGTTACAAAAAGTATACGTAAATATACGACTCACCTTTTATTTAACGAGATTTTGTATTAAATCCTATATTATACTTTTATATATTTTAATATAAAAAAAACAATTGAAAAGGCAGATCTATTGAAATGCAGTGATATTGTCAGTAGCATACCTTTGTCGGGTTGAGTTACAAGCGCAAATTAAATCTGGGATGGGTGTGCATAGGCCCCTTTGTGCCATATGTTTTTTATAGATTTAATATCAATAGTCGTTACGGACGGACGCTATTTCTCTAATAAATGGTTTAAACATGAAGTACCTATATAAAATACCAGACGTAAACCGTAATAACAATTCAGAAAAATGGCGGAACAAATATTGAAAATAAAGATTATTCATAAAACAAATATAAATAAATAAATAGCTTCACGCTATATCCCGCACACAGCAGGGTAGGCAGAGGGAACGGAGTGTCTTAACACTAGGTTCCCTACTTTCCGCCGAATTCGGAGGCTTGCGTGTTAAGTGGCGGAACTTAACGCCGCGCTTTTACCTCGACACCAGAGCGAAGAAAATGGAAATATAATTTCCACTCCTCGAGTGGGAATCGAACCCACAACCAGTCGTTTACAGTCACACTCTTGTGCCACTGGGCCACGACTGGCCACAAAGATTATTCATAAAACAAATATAAAATTTTAACTTTCAATCTAAACAAACGACCTAAATAAAACAAAATCAACCTAAAATGTCAACTTGGCGGTAACTTTTGCCGTAGTGGGAACTGCAGTGTTCTGTTCCAACAATGAACTTGGGCGCAAACTGTGGTTTTAGTTTGCCAGTTCGCAGTTACATAGTTATGGACGATGTCGCTATTTCACTCATATTTATATGTACAATAGAAGTTTAATTGTCCGCGATGTTCGTAGGTTCAATGCTCAGTTGAAGAAATATTTGCTTTAAAAAAATCATTTCTACAACCCAGTCAAATTGATAAATTAGTTCTTTTACGACATCAGGCTCAGACCTTTTATAAAGTAAGGGGCAGAAATGTCAGAACAAGATGTAACTGATGTATCACTATCAATCTTTTCGCCTATCTGCAATTGCTAAATACTTGTAAAGAGATAAAAGAAAGTAATAGTATTTTTTTTTTGGTAGCGTATATATAATAATCTGAAAGCAGCGGGATTTATTCCGCATTGCGTAGAATACATTTGCTTCTTGCTGGTCAGAGCGCTTGGACGGTGAACAAGAGGCGCGGGTTCGCAATCCCGCTGCGTTCAAATTTTATATGCCTTATAAAAATATTTTTAGTTTTCTAAATATGTGAAAAAACCTTTACAAATATAAAAATAAATAATAACATAATAGAAATAACCTTATGGCTAATACGATGTTATTCAAAATACGCTTGCTAATTTTACCTAATTTTTTATATTACATTTTTCAGCAATAAAGTTTCTTATTAAAGACATGTATTCTTAACACCGTTTACCATACAAGGGCATTAATCTAAAAGATAAACTTAATGCAAATTCATTTTCACAATTATTCAAACACAGAAAGAAAACTCACTCAATTTCAACTAAAATATTTAGTGGAATAAAAACAGAAACTGTAAATATATTTATTTTTGTTGAAGCCATTAGTTTCACTCTTTAGAAAGTCTTTATTAAAAGTATCCCATTGTTAGGCGAAGACAAAATATCCAGAACCTCCATTTAAAACAAATATATCTTGCGGAGCTTTTACAATTAATAAAGCTAAACCCCTTTTCATGGACGTATAATTTCTTTCAGTGACATTTTTGGCACGGTTAATTTTATACTTTTAAAATAATTAAATTATGCAGACTCGGAACGAAAACCTTCATCAAATGATAAGACAAGGACTTTTGTTAAACATATCATGTTGTTTAAACTGTATTTTTTTATTTATTGGGGTGAACAAACAATATAATAAAAAGTATAAAGGGGCAGTCGTAGCGCAGTGGCACAAACGTGTGACTGTAAACGACTGGTTGTGGGTTCGATTCCCACTCGAGGAGTGGAAATATTTAATATTTTCATTTCCTTCGCTCTGGTATCAGTGGCAAAGCGCGGTGTAAAGTTCCGCCACTTAACACGCAATGCATCCGAATTCGGCGGAAAATGAGGAACGGAGTGTCTTAACACTAGGTTCCCTCTGTCTACCCTGCTGTGTGCGGGATACATCTTGAAGATAAAAAAAAAGTATCTATACAATACAATCATCAGCTTGACTTTTATAAACTAGAATGAACAAAAAATGTTAATAAATATTTAATTATTTAATTTTCTAATCGAATAAAACTACTAAAAAATATTTTAATTGATACAAACAATTTTAATAAATGGCTTTCTTCTACAAAAATTTTACACTTCCCCATTTTAGCTTACAATAAACAAATTTAGGTACACAAATGACGGCCAGACAAGGTTTGACAAGTTTTAATTACATTATGATAGTGATTGAGCATGTTTCTTGAACGTGCCAGGGCGCGTTGCTGTAATATCTATAGTATTATAGTTTTTAGTATAGAAGTACACCATTTTTTACCCATATAAGTGAAGTTAGGCATAATTTACTAGATTTTCTCTCTCTACTTTATAAAATTGATTTAAATTAAAAAAATAAGGGTCGAAAGATAAAAAGCGCGAAAATAACTGGCGAAATGAAAGCTTTCCACTTTGTATTGATATTACAGCTTATCGTATTTAGAATCGGCACATAACTAAATGCACTAATTGGATGTTATCTAACGTGAATACATTTTGATAATGAAAGTTCTAGAATAATATGCTCTAAATCACTAGTATATGTTAATATTACGAAATTATGTTAGGTTTTTTAATTAAAATATTACCACCAGTAACCGGTTAATTTAAACAAAAAAAATAAATATCATCAAAATTAAAATATTCGTATATAATATGTGAAAGAGATAAAAATGATATTAATAATATTATCTCACTTCTGATGTAGAATATCTAAAGATGATGGTATAGCTCAGTTATGATATAAGTAACACATAACGAATACGTATGTAGATTGATAAACGTCAGGAATGGTTCTTGGGCGTAGGCAACGGGCCAGGAGCGTATTATAACATTACACACTACACGAACGCATATTAATAACGATACGTAATAGACACTACGGGGCACCGAACCCATTACGATTACAGGGAGAGGAACTCTAAAGCAGTGCCTGGGGCTTGTGACCCAAGTGCAGGCTTAAGGGATCCCTTTATAATGCATAAACACTCACCTCCACTGCCCGAGTTCCTCTCACCACCGAACTTACACTTAATCACGTTATATTATAAGCACACAGGGACAGGGCGTCCCGCCTAGTAACTAACACTACCGCGGCTTAACGTCAACTATGCAACAGCCAGTCCAACGACTGCTTTATACCTTTTCTTACTAACAAGTTTGTCACTACGCATTAGTCATATCGGCCAGCTGACACCTGACAAGTTGAGTCATAGACGGGATTATAGAATAACAGAGAGGCGCTACGCCTTGCGCCGACACGTATATAATAATGTATAATACATTAATTTATGCGTAAATCGTTGAACATAAAACGAATACAGCTTCACAAGTACACACAAATGTTCTTAACGTAATCCACAAAAAAAGTATTTATTTTTCACAACCATACATACACATACGGATGAAAATTTTAATTTTTTAAGAGCACATACATTCTAAAACTCTTTGATGCTCCGCAAAGTGGAAAAAAGGGGAAATTATAGCTATATTATTTTTTTAAAAAGGACTTTGGCTCATTGTTAACTATTTAGTTACAGAGCGATGGCGCGAATAATCCAATTTGAAAGTTGCTCGGTGAACCACGTCCACGTCATAATTAACAAGAGGTCGGGGACGACCGCCGTGAATAAATAATGCATATGACGCCATGTAAAACAACTGAAAATGGTGACAGAGGCTCGTTTCAGTCGGCCTTTGCAATATTACAGCTTATGTAACAGTGCCAACTAAGTTAACAATTTACTTACTTGATTGCATAGTTCTATTTTTATTTATAGCATTGCGCTTTTGTATGGTCCAAGCTGTATCCGGTCATATTTCTTTTTTATCTTCAGCATTGTAATGGAATAGGCTAAGATAAGCCAGTTAATATATTATTACTATACTTTTACCGAGGACGATGACGTAAACTATTAGTACCTAGACAAAACGTGGCGTTAAATTCCGTAAGTTAATAGGCAATTTTTCGATCTCGAGCAGAATGTGGACATTAGTCTTAACATTAGGTTCTCTCTTTTCATTGTTTCTTTATATACGCTGCGGCTTGCGTAGCGGAGTCACTGTTTAACACTGCGTTTGATTTAACACGTCCCTAACATCGGGAAAAAGAAAATAGTTATTAATACACAGTAGGAATCCCCTAATTATCACTATAGGATAAACTAAGTAAGGAAATATAGAAGAATACCTCTTTTATACCATACCAGACTATAATAAATATGGCGCCACGACAATCATTTCGTCTTTAAGTAACAATTAATCTTCAAATGTAGGGCAATATTTTAAATTTAATCCATTAATGTAAAACGCTTTCAGACCGTTTCATGGATGAATTTCACGCAGAATTTTAAGGTGTAATCTGCTAAGTACATTTTAAACTACCGTTTGGATATACATACTGTCTGTATCATATACGTATGTATAATTATTTATTTATATTTTAAGCTTTAATAAAATACTTAATTTACTCTTTTCACTATTTAGATTTTGTTCACGTTTTTACTTGTGAAAGTTTTAAAAAAATGGTTTACGTCGTCAATATAAAAAGCGACATAATATGCCAAGAATACGATGTTAGTAGGATCTTAATAAAACATAAAATAATTGGAGAAATAAAAGCCAACATTTATCTTTCCTCTTATTCAATTTCGCGTTTTCCCCACACAGCAGGGTAGTCAGAGATAACATGGTATCAAGACATTCCGTTCTCTACTTTCATCGGAAAATACATAGACATAGAGAGACACTGTATATTAAGTGGCGGTACTTAACGCCGCGCTTTATCTTGGGTATCAAAATGAAGAAATAAAAATACATCAAACATACATAATACAACCATCATGTTTACAGTCAGCCGCTGTCCCATTACGCTACTTTTACCTCAAATTTAGCTTTCTTTTATTTTCAAATACAAAAAAATGGTCATAAGTTCCTCCTTCAAGAATGTAGCTACTACTGCTTACAGTGGACAAAATACAAATAACTAGGATTTTTTTCATAAAAATATTTATAATTTGCCCATTTAAAAATAATTTTAAAGCTCCATTGTTATTTCGCAACCATAGCTTATAGAAATGTTGAAATGTAACCCCGTGACATTTAAGCGAGGCTCGCAGCGCGATTTCGTCGTAATGCGTCGCAACAACTGAAAATGAGAGTGGATGGAAACTCTAGCTTGAATAAAAACTGGATTTTGTATAAATATTTCTATGAAAACAATTGTATTGTAGCCGGTAGAATTTGAAGACGGGATAGACTTAGTCTTTAATCTTTGTTTTTGGCCTCTAAGACTTGTTTTGGGCTTTCTTAAGAATTAAAAAGTGGGGAATTCGTCAGTAATTAATTTGGAAAATGAGTTTTAGAAACTCCTAAGTATGATAACGTTTATCAGATACACATCCTAAACCAGGAGGGTATCAATCAAAATAATTTTACGTTTCTTCCCGCATAGCAGATTGCTCAGAAAGAAACTAGTATTAAAATATTTCTTTCTCCACTTTTTGCCCAAAATCGTGACTTTGCGCCTTATGTGGCCTTGATATCAGAGCGTAGAAATGAATAATCATTCCCCCAAGTGGGAATCGAACCGACAACCCACAACCAACAACCAATGCGTTGACATTCAAACGTTGCCCCACTGCGCCACGAGGTTATCGGGTCTTATGATAAAGCAATATTATGATCTGACTGTTTTTTTTTAAATAATTAATGTACCTCCGGGAACAACATAAGAGCTTAAATATTATTAACTATAAATAAGTCACTTTGTTAGTTAAATGCATTAAATTGAATCATACATTGCATCTAAATAAATCAAATTACAGAAAGTTATGTATTATTATAACGTGAGAGTAGTCTCCTAGCTGTAGTTCGTAATGCAAGATTCCATTCCCAAGAGGAACTTAACATGCTTGTTGGCCGAGTTTACACTACAACGTACTCACAGAATAGCGTTGAACGTAAAAAAATATAAGTATTTTATAAAAATCTTTGTGAAAACCTGTATTTTATTTTATTGTTAATTTATTTTTCGTATACTTTTAAAATAAAATCAAATATATACTCATTGAGCGTTTTCAAATATATTTTTTTTTAGCTTCACGCCGTTTCCCGCACACAGCAGGGTAGGTAGAGGGAACCTAGTATTGAGATACTCCGTTCCCCACTTTCCGCCGAATTCGGAGGCATTGCGTGTTAAGTGGCGGAACTTAACGCCGCGCTTTACCTCGACAAATATTTCAAATATTTCAAAACTATATATAATTTTTTTATATATTTTGTGTTATATGTTAAGTGGCGGTACACAACGCCGTGCTTCATATTACCAGAGCGAGGTAATGAATCCACAATCCATCGTTTAGAGATAAGATATATTAATATCAATGATAATTTAATTATATTATTATTTTATTAAAGAACGATGATAAAACAAAACATTTAAAAAATGAAAAATCTTTTCTCTAAATCACTGCCGTCGTCTTTTTACTACTGTTTTTACAATTTATTTCTGTTTATTCAATATTACAATTTCTTTTCTAGTTCTGCAAGATTTAACGTACATATTTTATAAGCTAAAATCAATCCAAAGCTTAAAGCTCTGAAATCAGAGCTTTGTTACAGTACATTCGAAAAGGTCCGACTTGGATTAACCAATAGAAGGTTAACAGATTCATCTATAAATATTAGATTAGGTGAGATATTTGCCTCAAGTTCGAAGATTTCAACCAATAACGTTGGAAATTCAAAATTGTAATGCAATTTTTATTTAACTGAAGTTTCCAATCCATTAAGCGGCTGAAGGGAATATTGAATTACTTTGCACTTACAATATGTACTAAGTTGCTTTTCATAATATAATATTTTCGTAATTCCCTCTTGGTTTCTTATAATGTAGAACGAGAATATTTTAATAATTAAAAGTATTACGTACTTATATTAGTTGGAAAGTATCTGTTTACACATATCAACAGGTGGTAACAGGTTCAATCTGCACGTGAGAAAATGTTTTTTTAATTGTTTCTCTGGTATGGTCAAACAAATGGCGACGTAGAACTATGTCTATCGGTATATTATGCCCCAATAACAAGCGAAAGGTGGAAAGGGGAGTGGTTTATTACTAGATTTTTTGCCTACTACTTACTAAAATATGAAAATGCGTAAAATTAAAAAAATATAACAAGGTCTCTTGAACTCTAAACTATATATCCTTGTGGATAATTACCCTATCTGTCTATATAAAGATCTATGCCATTGCATAGAGCCTAATACATACAGATCTTGAACGACCACAGTATAAACGGTTCTCATTAAAAATAAATACGAATTACTTATAAAGGAACACCATTAATAAATTAGTCAGAACAAGATAGATTCGTTGCAGGTTTCCTAGGTTACTTTAATTAATCAAAGCTCGAAAGCGCTTCAACTGAAAGCTTTTACCAATACAAACAATTGTTTGATGGTAAATTTAGTATTAATTAATGTAGAAAATATGAAACTATTGTCATATAAAATAAATGTACAATTGTCAATTGAAATAATACTTTTATTAGTTGTTTTGAGCGGAACTCCATTTTTCTATATTATAATACGAATATTTATGTCAGTAACTATGTGTTTACATAAATGAGGAAAAGAGAACATGTAAGTTTAAAAATAAAAATAAAGATAACTGGAATATTTGGGGCCAGTTGGGGCGCAGTGGCACGAACGTGTGACTGTAAACGACTGGCTGTGGGTTCGATTCCCACTTGAGGAGTAGAAATATTTAGTATTTCCATTTCTTCGTTCTGGTATCAGAGGTAAAAGCGCGGCGTTAAGTTCTGCCGCTTAAGACGCGACGCCTTCGAATTCGGAGGAAAGTGGGAAACGGAGTGTTTTAGCACTTTAACTTCCCTCTGCCTACCCTGCTTTGTGTGGCCTACAGCGTTAAGCTAAAAAAAAAAATATTTTTTTCACGCTTCAATAAGCGTATTTAAGGAAATCTTTATTTAAATAAAAGGAAACGGAAGTTAATAAAAATGTTTGCACTCAAGAGCAGAGTATTTTTTAAACTTAACTTGGACTCAAACATATCGTATTGCAGTAGGACTGCTTTGGAATACAAAATAGTTGCGGGTTCCGTTCCCAATTGGGGAAATGATTACATCGAAATTATTTTCATTTTTTGCTGTGGTACCTAAGACAAAGCGCGGCGTTGAGTTTCACCATTCAACGCACAATGACGCGATTTCGGCTTAAAATCGATAAGCGATCTAAAGTGCCTTCAATCTAGGTTTTCTCTGACCAGCCTGCTGAGTGGAAAAATTCTAAAAGATTTAATCGGGCAAAAAATAAAGATGCATTTTTTAATCAAAATAAGCGATTACAGTACATACTCGTAACGTTATAATTATCGTTTACAAATATACTCGACATCCGTGTCTGTTTATATTTGATCACCAAATTACTTAATATTTAAGTAAAGTATTATGTCAACAAACAGTTTTTATCATACAAACGTACTCGTATATCGCTCGCAGCTATTTCAAAAGCATTACGCTCATACTGAGTTCCACTCTAAATTACCCAAAATTGGTCACATCAAACCGTTAGACTCACTGTACCTGTGTTGTAGGTACATAGAGTTGTAAATAATTAATAAGGCCCACACACGGCCGCGTTAGCCTTGCAGAGTTTGAAAGCCGTTGAAAATTTAAAACGTACACGATATAGCCTAAAGGTGTTTCCAGCGGTTATACTGTATTTGCGCCGTTTGTTTTTCCCCCGACGACGAAATGTTTCGCATCTACAAAACTTTCTCGAGTTTCTGGTTTATAAATCTGAAGTAAACTCTAGTATTTATAAACTGCCGCACTCAAATTTGCTTCGGGTAAGAATGTCAAAGTGAAATAAATTCAGTTTAAAGCGAACATATGTATGTATGTGATATGGTTAAGCTAGCACGGTACGTTGCTCATTTGTTGTATAAATTTGCTTTTTGAAATGAAATGCCCTAATGTGTTTTAAGATTTAAAGTCTTTTCTCAATATTTTTTACTACGCAGTTATTTTATTCGCTATATAATAACAAATTTCCGTATTAAATTTCGTTTTACATATGATAATTAATACAATATGTTCTTTTAAAAAAACATAAGTAATCATCGTCTTTCAATTCTACGCACTTCCTATATATTATGCTCTGTAGTTTAGACCATAAACCAAGCACAAATAACTAATTAAGAAACTACTCATATTGAATATTACATAATATCATATTCAAATAACGAAAGAACAAGAGCAAAGAGAAGAGAAAAGATCCAATATTTTTCAACATTTATACTATAAAGAGAAGTAACTATTTAAGAAAAAAATATTGAAATAAAAGTATCAATATTATTGTGCCTACGTAAAACTGAAAGCAATATTAACAAAAGGCGCAACAGTTTAAACGTGAACAGGCGTCAACAATGAAAAGTGCTACATTTAGACTTACTAAATCTAGCAAAATTACACGCAATTTACCTGTAGTATAATAATATAATATATATTAATAAAGTATGTATAGTATAATATAGTAGAGCAACTATTTTAAGATCCTTTAAGAACTACTGAGAGTATAAAAAGTTATTTCTATAGTTAATTAGTTATCCTAGCTAAGCGTCGGTTTTCATGTCAACTTCTATTGACAAACGTGTAGAATTCAGTGATATTTTCCTTAGATTCATTTCGATTCGATTTTCCTTAGATTCGATTCACGTTTGAGGATAAAAAAATATAAAACTCATAGGATATGACTTTCCAAACTAAATACAAAGAAAGCTACCTTAGGGATCTTTTGTATTAAAATATATTTATAACATTACGCTTTGGCTTAGGACCTTTTATTTTAATCCTTGCGTGTAGCCCAAGATCTTTTAGAGAATTAGAGGTAACAGTGACGAAAAAAATAATTTATAATATATTAACTCATATAATAGCCACCAGAAGAGGCGTTTAGGAAAGGCCTGGGCAATTCCTACCTACCTTCTTCTTACAAACTATGTAATATCTTTAAACGAGCGATTCTCCTATACATATAAATATATAATCTGAATCTTGAAAAAGGTACCAACGATTTTCATGAAATTTAGTATAGAGGAGATTTCGAGAGCGAAAAATCGTTCGAAGCTAGTTTTCATTTTTGGAAAATATCATTTCATCCGTATTTTCAAGCAATACAAAAACTCAAACAATATCATTAGTAGGTAAAGAAATGCAAATTTTACCACTATTGACAACATTTTAATAACTCAGATGGAAAGTCGGACAATTTCCACACCATACGTCAACGATTTCACGAATCCAGATTTCCAGTCCGATTTTTAATTATTTTAATTATATTTTTTTGTAAAAACTTACTATTTTACTTATCGTAAAGAAATGCCGAGCAAAGCTCGGTCATCCTGATATTTGTACATATTAAAAAGAAATAATAAGAGAAAATAGCCAAGTAGTAGTTAGTAGTCCAGCTATTTGAGGTGAATTCAGATCTGACTCTATCGAACATTGATGATTACAGTCAATTAACGAACCCTCCGGGACACAACGAAACAGTTAACATATATAATAGGTGCTTACAATATCTTAGCAAATAATTAATTATTACTTGCCTGTTGCTTACTTGTTTCTTTATTAAAACTGTGCGTGATCTTCCTTAAAGATGCCTATGCTTCTTGATATTAGAAGTATATTAGATTTGTTCAGTTGACCAATTTATAAGACCTGTATCATTATAAGTCACTGGTTCGCAAATTAGTTCATAGCCACAACTATTAGACGATAATCTCATCTTATAAATTTAGCTTAAAAATATCGGCGTTTCTTTTCTAATCCTGCAATGAAATATCATTTAGGTACCTAGTGTACGTACTCATGAAAAAAGAAACCTGTGGAAACGGGAGCTCTTAATATCTGTTTTAAAAGGTCGCTCATCATGAATTTCTCCATCATCGCTCATCATGAAATTTTACGTTTAAATAAAATTGGATACATTTTTTTATTTTGAATTTTATTATCTCGTCTTTGAATTACCATGCCGGTATGATTAATATATAAATTTCTAACTTGAACGCAAACGCGAAATTTGAACGCTCTAAAAAATGTCTCCAATATTAGTGGTTGTATGATTATTTTCAGTTTATAAAATTTACGATTTTCACTTAAACTATCAAAACTATAAACAACGAAATGCTACTAAAACAATGAAATACAAATCAGCCAACAACTGATAGCATATTGAATTTTAAACACGAATAACTTTTGAAGAAGTGAACTTATTCACTGCGGGATTTGAAAAAAATTGGCGATTCTTTTTACCCAGATTAATAAACACACAACAGTATTTAGCAGTGTTATTACCCTCACACTTTCAAGCAGTCGTCGTATCAAAACCTACATTTAAACGTAGTCACATGACTTGTCAACTTACTTCAACATCAGTTATTAATATGCTCTAGACTCGTCGAACCCCTAATTTTGTAATATTTTAAATAACTTTGTTATTAAAATAGAAATATAATAAGTATTTACCGATTAATTCTTCATCTTTTCCTATTGTACATCTTACAAACCACAAACACTTCTAGAACAATTATTATACTTCAGTTCTCGTATAGTTGCACCCTAATTTTACTTATTAAGTAAATATACATTTCACTTATTAAATTTGTATTATTCTAAATTAATTATTAACAAATTACCGCGCGTTCCATTTTTTTCTTCAGATCGTGCTTCCGGCATTTTTCCTTCATTTTTTTTTTTATTATAATATCAATAATATAATATATAATAATATAATTCAGCCAGAATTACACATTTTTTTGTATAAAACTATTAAATGTTTGGTATTATTATTGAACTAATTTGTAAAAATATATTATATGCCTACATTTACGTTGAATATGTATTTCTCCAACAATTAACTACTTTGTGCCATTTCTTATATAATTGTAAAATGATAGCATCACATACATATCACAATGGGATAATTTTATATGTAATACAAGTACCACCTACATTTGCAAAAAAAATTCAATATTATAAAAAAATGATCAACAATTTCTTTGTCTTTTAAATGACATAAAAAAAGAAATATCCATTTAAAATTAAAAAAGAGATAGTATGCAATTAATAAATCATTTAAGTTTAGATATTTAGTTTAAAGTTTATTCTAGATCTTTCTTTATATTTTTGAGTAAAACAAAATCAACATAATTAGCAAATACAAATATATTTAATACATTTCAACAATATTTACATGATTCAACACAAAAATACCTTTCTTTTGAAATTGGTAAACAAGAAAAAAGTTCAAGTAGGTTCTACAATAACAGCAAAACTAGTAGTATCACATAATTTAACATTGTTAATACATTTTTTAAGCCAACTTTTATTAACATGTCTGACATTAAAAGGAAGCTTGTTACATAATTTCTTCATTTTCTTATAATCTATTGATTTTTCATTATGTACCAAAAAATCGACGTCCATAGATTTTATAGATTTGATGACAGTTCCGCCATATGCAATCCAATGTCGTTCAAAGAATTTCCTTTCATTCTCAGGTATTGTTATGAAATCTGGATAAAAACCTATTTTTTTATCTTTAAACGCATCTGGCAAAGGATTTTCCGGTTTTAACTGACGTTTTATATTTTGTTCTAAATTTGAAATTTTTCTTTTGTTAATATCAACCTTTTCCTCTTTAATTTCCACTTCCTCCTCTTCGTCTTTGACTTCTTTATTCTTAGGTTTCTGTTGTTTAATCAAAAATGTGTCCAGACGGCCATTTTTAATAGGGCTAGTATTTTTTTTATTTTTAGGACTTTGTTTGGTTTTCTTTGCTGGTGTTTCATAATCATCATTAGCTGTTGCAGCTAGTTTGTTCAAAAGTGACACATCAGTTTTTTCTTTAGAGGTTTTATATAAATGTTTTAATTCTTCCAAATTGGTAGCACTTTCCCAATTCTTGTCATCTCGAATTCTTGTTACTCTCGGGAATCTTACTGATATACCGTCAGCTGTGTGTAGATTAGCTTTGGTTAATTCAGTACCTGAAAATTATGTTTGATAAATTTATAAGTTTCACAAAAATTGCACATATTCATTAACTTTATTTACGAATCTCGAATTACAAAATCATCTTTTGATTTTTAAATTTGCCTTTGAGAAGGATAAAGCTAGAGATAAAACGTGAAGCATGATAGCCACAAGATTTTATTTCTTTCCTAAATAAATACATACATATATTTGATTTTTTAGCTTCACACAAATAGAACCATGCCACTTTGCCTTAACAGCAGGGAAATGAAAATAATTTAAATATGCTTGTGGGCTCATAACCATATTATTTTTATGTCTTGCTTGTTTGCCCTGATAAATAAGACAAAATGTGATGGTGAAAATGTGAGGAAAAGCCTGAAAAACGTCCGTTGACTGGGGTTGAACAAACAACCATCTCATTTACAGTCAGAGTTTGTCCCATTGCACCACACATAATACTTTACATATCAGCAGCTAAGTGTAAAGTAGAGATAAGCCAACATAAAAAAATATATAAAAAAATCCCTAAATGAATAATTTACAAAAAAGCAAAAGATAAGCCCTAAATGAATAAGTAAGTAATTACAATAGTTTTATATGGACACTTTACCACTGCTACAAATTTAAAATATACACATACCAGTAATTTCCCACACAGGTTGCTTTTTAGGATCCAAAGCAACAAAATCTGGAACCATTCCTTTATTACAATCCAACCAATTTGGTAATTTATTAAATTCTTGAGATATTTTGAGCATTAAAGGTGTTAATTCTTTTTGTAGCCTTTCTAAAGTACTATCATCATGGCCAGTATGTACTTTAGTGACTGTGACCCAGCGATTCCGACGTTTGTCCAAACATCCCATTAGAAATACTGACATCATGCCTCCTTTTTTACCAGTTCCTGAAATTGAAATAGTATAATTTTATAATGGCTTTGTTATATTAATAATATACTTTAGTACATTTAATTCAATTCAGTGATTTATCATCAGTTCTTGTTTTGTGCTTTGGATGTGGATAGAAAATATAATAATTAATTATTTATATAATTCATAGTTTTAAAAGAAACAGAAAGTTTACTGTTAAATGCTTTTTATAGAACTTTCGGTATGTAATTATATTTTCGTTTTATTATTTGTTATATTATCCTTTATAATTTTTGCTTTTATTTCATAATATAGTATTATTCAATCCCAAAAGAAAAGTAATATATTATACTGAAAAAAAATTGTAGATCATATAAATTATACTATATTTTATATTTTAAAATATATTGTAAAAAATGTTACTAACCAAACCAAGCCCCTAAGACCACAAGATCAGCTGTATCAGCCATAGCTCCGTCAAAGAGGTAATCCTTCTTCACTTTTAACCAATGCCTCTTGCCAGGCTCATATGTGGATTGCAAATCTTTTAACACTAATCCTTCTAGACCCAACTGTAACACCTGTAATATATAGATATGATTAATGTATAAATGTTAACAGATACTGTAAATAAAAAATATATCTTAATTAAAAACAGTGAAACATATTAGTTTTAAAACAATATTACATATTTACTGTACAACACACTTTTTCTGGAATAAAAGAGTAGGCAAAAAGAACCAAGTGTATAGATATTTCTTCGCCATTTATTGCCTGAATCTGAGTCATTCATGAGTGGCAGAACTCAACACTACACTTTGTGACTTAAGCGGAGCAATGAAATCCCTCCTCATAATTTTGAGGTTGAATTACAAAAAATGTCATTTTCATCTTTGTCATTCAAAGTTTTCCATTTTATTTTTTTAGATATTTTTAAAACATGAGATAAATATGTACATGTATATACTCTGTGTTACATATATGCCTAAAGTTAAATCACTAATGTGTAATATATAAATAAAGAGAATAAATTTCAAAATATATTTACCTTAGCAATCATATTAGCTAAATCAGCTGGTTTGTTAATAACTTGCTGCTCGGAGAACATGACATGATTTGTGACTTCTACCATTATTTCATGTAGAATTTCACGTCTCTTTTTAATAGGGTAGTCCATTAAAATTTCCCCATTATAATACAAGCAATCAAATATATATAAGCAAACTTGGGCATCTTTAAATTCAGATTGTTTATGAATGCCCAATGTACCAAAAGGTAAAGGCTTACCTGTATTAACATCTACCATTAATACCTCTGCATCCAAAATCAAATCATCTCCTTTAGGAAAAGCTTTTGGCAAATAATCTTTAAAATGACTAACTTTGTGAGCCATAACAGGTTTCAGGGCACGGGAAAAATATTTGAACTCTTTACCCTTTTTGTGGACTTGCACCCTTTCACCATCATATTTAATCTCAGAAAACATTCCATTTGGGCACTTTCTCATTGCCATTTCAACTGATTTGCAAGCTTCAGCTAGCATTGGTAGTACTGGAGTCATTAAGCTTAGTTTTGCAACTACATTATTTTGAAGTGCGTCTTTATGCTTCACATCACTACTTTGTGGTAATACCCTTTTTAACACCATGTCTAGGTCTCGACAAGTTTGAAATACAGTGTATGCATCTGGATGTACACCTTCTAAAATATGTTTTGGGCCAGCATTTATTCTCAAATCTCCTTTTATTAGTCTTATTAACATTTTTAAATCGTCTACAGTACATTTCTTTACAATTTTCTTAAAATGATATATTTGCTCCTCTTCCTTTGTTAGCTTAGAGAGATCTTCAAGAAAGTCCTCTATATTATGTATTGTTAATGTACTTTCAGATGCTGGTTTAACAGAATTTGACTTCTTAAAGAACTGTTGGATAGTATCTGCAATATCACCTTGCTCTAAATGTGTAAGCATGTCATCATGATCAGCGCTAAATATTCGAGAAAAAAGTTTTACTAATTGCTTGCTTTTTAAATTATAAACCCTCTTAGAAACCTGTGGTAATAGCATTTTACACCATAAACCAATATCACCCTGAAACTTCTTGCCGTCACAACCTTTGGTAAAAAAAATATTTACTGTTGCTGTTTTTTCTGTATATGCATCAACTTTGGATATTTTTTTACATAAAGTAAATAATGTTGAAAATTTATTATCCTCTATATCAGTATCGGTCTCATTACTTTTATCATCTACTGCGGCTGAAGTACTTGGTTTGGGTAAAGACTCATTTTTTAAAACTTTTGCAACATACTTTCCACTATTTTTTTCAGCATAGAGCTTTTCCATATCATTAATTTTCTTCAAAATAAATTCTTGATCTTCTTTGCTAATATTTTCCCAGTTACCAACATCATCTATGGAATCAATTCGTTTCGTTGTTGGTCGTTGTTTTAATAGTGCATTCATTAAACAATCTACGTGATACCATGATTTCATTTGTTGATTTTCTCCATAAGGGCTCAGTACTAATTTCGCCATTCGTAATTCTCCACTGGGACAATTACCTTTACAACCTTTACATGATGCCCGGCCCCCTTTAGCTCGATCGACGTAAAATGGAGTTGAATCTGCCATCTTTCAATTTATTTCATATGTAGTATAAAGTAAATATAAGTATTTCAAATTTAAAATAGTATACAATCCATTAATATCATATTGTTAACACAAATCCACCAAACAATTTGAAAATAAATATATGGTCGTGAAAATGACATTAAGCAAAGCTTCAGTGTCAAAGTCAAAAATTAAAACAGCACAGTTGTCAATCGTTCAGTAATAAACTGATAATTTGTTAAAGTAACAAATAAAGTTTATTGATAAATACAAGATAAGAATTTGATTCTATTTATGACTAAATATATAAGTATACTATTTCACTATTATCACTGCAACTATAAAAGCAAAGATAGCTACGAAATTATAGAAAACTATGGAGAGTCGTATTGATTTTCTTGCGCATGCGTTCTTTTGCCGTCGAGCTAATGAATACAAACACTAAAAGATAATTAAATATATTTTTAACGAATTCATGTAGTACTATCATATGAAGTAAAAACAATCAAGGATCATTTCAATTATCACTACGAGGTACTTCATATTAATCGAGCACATAAGAGTCTTTGTATAATTAACTAGCTGAAAAACAATTTCTATACTTATAGGATGTATCTATATTTACCAATACTTATAAATACATTATTTAACTGTATTATTCTATAATTCAGCAATTGTTATAGTAAATAATGATTTATTTCCATTAATTTTCAGCTTCATCTTGTCACCAAGAGTTCAACAGTGACGGAGCAAAACACGGCACGCTTACCTCGCCTCATTACCCTCTCGCCTATCCTCCTAATACACACTGCCACTATGAATTTTTCGGAAGAGGCAAAGAGAGAATTAGACTTCTTTTTCAAGATTTCTTTTTGTACAAATCTTCTGATGGATCGTCAAGGTAATATTACTAGAAATATATACTCGTATATGTACATACTTTCTTAAGCATTCAAGTATTTGATTTACCTTACGAAATTAAAAAAAAGTGTTGTTCGTATCGTTCGTATGTGCATAGAACTTCAGTTTACGCTACAATATAGGGTTGCACTATTGTTTTCACAATACATTACAGTCAAAGCTATTGTTTTTTTTTTTGTGCTTAACGTCTTTTTCGAAAGCCGTTGTAATTAAAAACTTAAAATAAATTTTGACTCTCCTCTGATAAGGAATAGTTTCCTAAACAACACTTAGCTAAGTAAATGTAAAAAAATGAATATTCCAATATATTATAATTTTAAAATTGTAAAACACATTTGCATATAACAAAATCTTATTTCTTATTTCAGTTGCACGAATGTGGACTCACTCCAAGCGTTCGTTAACGTGGACGGACGGTTGGAAAACGTAGCCACTTTTTGTGGAATCGACCTCCCTAAACCAATTATGTCGAATGGACCCAAGCTAATGCTCGAGTTCCGAGGTACTCAGTCGTCGAGGCACTCAAGAGGATTCAAAATATCATATTCGTTTGTAGAAAGTAAGGAAATTATATTATTTATGTAAATGTAAATAGGCAATTAGCTTTGTTAGTGTTTTTGGTTGCCTGAGTTAGTTATTTATTTGTTTATTTATGAATATTACTTCGTGATGCAATGTTTTTCTAAAATTAAATGCGATTTTGATATATCGAGATACAAGGGAACGTTTTGATAGTAAGGTTGATAGTACATATAAGTTACACAGAATTCAAAATAAGATATATTTTTTTAATTTAATTAATTATTTTTTTTTAATTTAATTTTTAATTAAATATAATAAGAATATGATTCGATTTTCTTTAAAAATACATTCTTCAACTACAAGACCATAAATATGCAGCGAACAGATAACTGGTGCTATTTTTGAAATAATTACTTTTAAGTAATAAATAATCTCGTATACAATTTACGTCACATTCTCAATCAGCATTGTGCTGCAAAAGCTGCTTTTTAAAATGTAACTTAGTATCCAAGCTTATGATAATTATTAGTAAAATGAATATATTAAAACGATTTTATTATTGTTATAATGGTGTAATATATCTATTTCTATAATGTAAGTATATCTGGTTAGAACAGTTTTACTATGCCGTAAAGTTCAGTTCGTTTACAGTAAATCACAGTCTGTGGAAAATAACAAGCCTATATAAAGCGCGCATAGTGTTCTCTATATTTTTAATAACACCTAATAGTAATTAAGTTCAAATTGCTTTTGTTAATTTGAGGAGAGTCCATAAAATTAGTTCAATTATAATTTATGGCTCAACGCTGGAAATAATTTAAAATATATAAGTCTATATTTTAATAATAATTTAAATGAGTATTAGAAGTTTCGGTAGAACTCGGTATAGAAGTTTCTATCATTTTATTTTTTGTAAATTTCTGTAAGTTATAAGTAATAGTATAAGATATACGTAGTAAAGTCTAATATAGCTATCTAACGGGTTATTCTTTGCGTTATCCTGTTATATAAAAATAAAAAATAATATTGAATCGATCAGTACTTAGTAATACATTTGATAAGCTGTAATATAATAAAAAAGTAGAGTAATCTTCGCGCTAAATACCACCGACATCCGGCGTTTGTTTTTTCTTCCGGTGACGCTAATGCGCGGTGGAAAACCGCTAAGCTGTTTTTCACCATTTAAAATGTTTATATTTTAAATTTAATTATTGTGACGGATTTATCATGTACTTATAAGTAATTTAGAACATTTTTGTCTTCTATAATCGCCTCGACTTGACTCTAGTATTAGTTAATAAGGTATTTATTTAAAAGAAACTTTTATACGTTGGTTTTTTTTATAGAAAACGTATAACAATTTAAACGCAGCGCGACTCGAACCCGCTATGGCTGCTAAGCTAGCGGTCAGAACTCGTGGACGGTTTCCAAGAGGCGCGGGTTAGAGTCCTGCTGTGTTCAAACTTTTATTAATTTTCTAAATATATCTTTTTCAATACGTAAGTATGCGAAACACTTTAAAATGTAAAAGTATTTGAAGAATTGAGTTAAACAAAAGCTAAAGCAATTTTGTTGTATAAAGGGGCTGATAACACTAAAATACTTGAAATTATTGAGATATATGAGATTAGGTAATGTAAGGTATATTAAAAATAATTAAGTTATATTTGAACGGCTCTTATGTCTTAACTTGTTTCATTTTGCGTTATTATTTTTAAAAATCAAAGAAACCTAACTAAGTGGTATATTTTTATATTTGCAGATTTTGGTATAAGCACAGGCAGGCAGCTGAAGGAATTTCCGTGTGCATTTGTGTATAATAGTAGTGAAGCACGTAACGGAACGTTTGCATCGCCGAACTCGCCTGGACCGTATCCACGAGATACTGAGTGTTCGTATTTCTTTCATGGAGGACAAACTGAAAAAGTTCATTTGCACTTCACACATTTTGATGTAGAAGGAGTTTTGCCGTAAGTTCTACTTTATGATACATATTTATGAATAATAAATTACCTATTTTATAAAGAGCCTATCTACCTATTTTATAGAGAGAGAGGGCTTTGTCTTTCATAACAGAAACTTACCATGCATCATTTTTTTGTTGTTGTTGGTTGAACTGCAACCATTTCATGATATTGTCAACGATATCATTCTACGATATGACCACGACATATACATACATCGTAGCCTGAAAGATTTGAAATCATAAATATCAATAGAAAATGATTACAATTCATATATATGTGCTATGACAAATATTTTCGTTACCAAAGGTTTTAAATGTTTTAATAGGTATGATGTCAAATATGGTTAATATTTATTGACCTTAAATTAAAAATAAGCGCTGAAAATATTTCTTTTAGTGTCTTTTATTATACAAAAAAAAAGAAAAAAGTAATTAACAAAAAAATTAAAAGAATATAATTTAAAAGATGATTAAAATTATTTTTATACCATTTCAGATGCGAAGCTGTCTCAGCAAGTGATTATGTAGAATTTTCCAATTATATGACTGAAGATAGTAGATACGGGAGATACTGTGGACGGATGAAAGAGTTTCACGTGGAATCTGAGAGAAATTTCTTCAAAGTAACGTTTAGGTCCAACGACCGACTGGACGGGACCGGCTTCAAAGCAATGTATCAATTTTTAGAAGCTTCAGATGAATATCAAGCTCCGATGTACGATAAGGCGAAGCCTTTACGTAAGTATATCGGTTTCTTATACAACGGTGTTACACAATACTTGTGATTATTAACTAGTTTTTTAGTTTTAAGAACAAAAAGTCAATTCATTGTAGCTAATTACGCAATGATTGACAAACAATGTCTTATTTATTGCAATTACAATTTAATGTTAAGAAATGATAATCATTTTCTATATATACCATTTTCATACTTGATGTAAGTCATATTTTTTGGATTTTATTAGCTTCGCGGTTTTACCGCTGAGCAAGGTAGTCGGAGAGAACCCAGTGCCAAGACACTCCGTTCTCTACTTTTTGCACAAATTCGAGGCATTGTCTGTCTTGTCACCAGAACGGATTTTTTATCTTCACGCTGTGTCCCGTAGACAATGTAGGCAGTGGGAACCTGGTGATAAGACACTACCGCTCCCCACTTTCCGCCGAATTCGGAGGCATTGCGTGCTAAGTGGCGGAACTTAACGCCGCGCGTTTGCCTCGAAAAAAAAACGAAGAAAATGAAAATATTGAAAATTTCCACTCCTCGAGATGGAATCGAACCCACAAGTAGTCGTTTACAGTCATACGCTTGTGCCGCTGTGCCACGAATGACTCCAAATTACCACGGAAAAATATAACTACTTTAAATATAATAAATTCCCAAAGTGGGTATCGAACCCACAACCATCATCTTTCAGCCACACACTGTCAAATGAAACACGTTAACCTCAAAATATATTATATTATTTAAGAAAATTTACACCATTACTTCACATACTTATTGATAAAAACAAATTCGTCAACACAAAATAAATAATACCATACTTTTGTTTCAAGGACTATTTGAAGAGCTGGTCTTGACGTCTATCCTCGCAACGCATCTGCATCGTCATCTTTATCATTGATGAAGTGATATTAGAATAATTATAAATACTACTAGTCTATACTCCTGTATATTTTGTACCATAGTCTGTGCCATACACTAATTTAAAAGTAGGCTCGCAATTTTCTAAAGTGATAAGTTTTCATCTACCTATTACCAACTAAAGCAATATAACACAATAAAATTTTATTCACGCAGGCACGTAATTATATAAATAAATATATTTAATTCTATATTGTTATTGTTTTATTTTATTCCTTTACGAATATTGTTTAGATTGTAGAACATATGCAGAAACAAGAACACTTAAATCTTCTTCTTCTTCTTAATTATAAAGAAAGTTCTTTAAATGATGTCACGAAAGTCATATTAACTCATGGAGACGGTATGTACGGCGTGTTGGGTGGCGGAGCTCAACGCTTTGTCTTTTCAAGAACTAGAGCGAAAAACGCTAATTTTAAATCAATCATGTTTGTCCTCATTTGTATATATATTTGATCAAAAGTCGTTTTGATTATTTACTTAAAATCAAAAGTAGTTTTACCTGAGATACTGTATTTAACAAAAAAAATTAAAGAAAGAAAGGGGTGGAGTAGGTGTGACTATATCGTTAGTGTTCCATTCTCTCTACCTACACGTCGACGCCGAGTAAAATGCACGCATTTTACTAAAGATAGTAATAAATTATTTCGGTGTAAAAATAAAAAAGATATATTGTGTATAATCTGGGTAGTGATACTACCTGCCATCATGTATGCCTAAAGTCGAACGTCGCCTAACGTCGTCAAAAATTCACTTCTGAACGTTAAAGGTAAGGTTCTTTTGGTAGTAATAATTAGTCATCAGTTTTTTGGTTATGTAAGAAAGAATACTTTTGACCAACTGTTTTTACAACAGTTTTACTCAAAATATTTATTTAATTTATAAATATTACAACAAACATTTTGACAGTTACTTGCAAAGGTGTAAATTCACCAATCAAAAAATAACTTTTTTCCGGCCTCAATCATAATAGTTGAAGGAGTTTAAGGTTACTCCGCCATGATTGCCTCATCGTGCATCGCACTTAGCTTTACGCTTTTTCCCGCATAGAAGGGTAGTCAGCGAGAAGCTAGCGTCAAGTGGCTCCGCTGTCCACTATCGACGACATTATGACTGATTTCTGATTCTGGAATCGAGACATTCTGTGTAGAGTGACGGAATTTAACACAGAGTGGACATTTTTTTAGCTTCACGCTGTATCCCGCACACAGCAGGGTACGCAGGGGGAACCTAGTGTTAGGACACTCCGTTCCCCACTAATATGGAGAGGAGAAATAGTTAAATTGTGATCATTCCACAGAATGGGAATCGAACCCACAACTAAGCACAATAACAGTTAGTCACTGTTCCACTGCGCCAAGAAGGCTTCAAATCATTAAGCATTTGACCATGAACAATTCAATAAAAAAGAATTGTCGAAAAGTTAACAGTTAAATATTAATTTTGTTCGATAAGAATAAATTTAAGCGAAGCTTTCGATAAGATTTGCATAAATATTAATACAAGATAATTCCAATAACAGTAACAGATAGTTTTACTTATCTTGCTAAAAATATCTCGAAAATAAGTCAGACACAGATAAATATTATTTTTTAACGTTTATTCTTATATCGAATATCAATCGTAGAAATCACTTCTTACAATGCCTACCTACCCTTTTTTATTTAGTATGTTTTATGATATGAATATTATCACAATTATCGATTAATAAATACTTCATGTTAGCTAATAAATATGCATTTCAATTTAAACCATTAAATACAAAAACTTACTTTAAACATTTGAAAAGATTTTATCTAGTTGCATTTCTTCCTGTTGAACCCGTTCCTTAAACTATGTTGCTTAATAGCTTCGTGTGTTGCAAATTTGCAACACTATAGCCTGCAGTAGTCTCGTGCTATCTCGCTCTAACGTCTTACATTTCCCCAATTATAGGTGTAAAATGGCGCTAGTATCGTGTAGTGCTATCTCACTTGCACCTTTCTTTTAGTTTACTCTACAGGTGCGGTGGCGCTAGTATCGCATCAAGCTATCTCACTCGCACCTACTGTCCCTCTCTAAACCACGCGCATTTGTTATGACGTCAGTTCGAGTTCTGTCGCCGTTCACTTCGTTGTCGGTGACCGCTTTGCTTTGCAACTTTCGTCTCCCGCGTACTTTTTTCGAATATTTCTCGCGCTTTAATAAAACTTTTAAACGGATTGTCCTCAAGTTTTTTTGTGTGTTGGAACATAGTTTTTTACACGTGTGCCGGTGTGTTTGCACAGTGTTTTGTGATCACAGGTGTCGCATTCCAGTAGGAACGCACACAGCCTCCGTTATCCGTACCCTACACTAGAAGTTCTAAACAGGTGGACAAATACAATTTAAAATATGTAAGTACTTCATATGAACGTTCTTTTACACATGTCTTTAGTAACATCGGTTATTTTTTAAGTCAAGTTTTGATTTTTTCTTTATTTTTGTATTAACAAACTGATATTTTGTAGAATCATTTCAATTATTATGTTCTTATATTGGAATTTATATATAAACAAACGTCATATAGCTTAATTATATTCTAAAAACACACCTGAGAATTTCTGTAATAGTTTGACTGACACGCGTAATTAGAGACTTAAATAATAACGGCTTAAGAATGTGTTAATAATTAATACCGTATTTTATACTTATTTTATATATAAATTATTCTATTGCTCTTGTCAGCTTTGGGCAGCCTGAAATACAATAAATGTCAGACAATAACTTTTAGTTATTTGCAGTTGAAGGTTCCTTACTTCTGTGAGCTTTCTAAAATCAGTGTATAGTTCAATTTTGTAGAAATACATACTTATGTTTCTCGATGTAAGAAGGATAACACAAAACTAAAATTTTATTAGTTAGGTATATTATTGAGTATTAATATCAGTTGAACGAACTTTTTTAAAGGTTAAATCAAACTTACGTTTCTAACCAATAAAAACGTACATTATTGCAATTTTTATTCAAACTAAAGTTTTATAAGTCTTATAGAATACAATTTCAGTAATAAAATTCTGTTTATTTACCGAGTTTTGAGTAAAGTATCAATATTATATTTAAATGGTTGTGTTATTAAATTACGTGCTGAGTAGAAAAAAACTTATGCAATTTATTAAATAGACTGGGCAAGTATTAGGTTTATTATGAATTTGAATGCTAGCACAGAGATTGTTAAATGCATATGGAGATAACATAAGCATATCGTCGACAGAAAACGTATTTGCTGTAAGTAGAAAAAGTACAATTCGAAATACAGCCGAAAAACTTTTTTAAATTTGAAAAAAAAAATCATAGCTCTGTTAATATAAGCAGTATAGACATGATTTTTGGTACGTGAACAAACTTTAACATTACTAATGTACTGAAAATATCTACATGTGTCTAAAATAAGTGGAAGTAGACTTTTCATTACTTACAGCAATTCGTTTTCCATTTATGGAATATAAAAATGTCGTAAGTAAGAACTGAATTTGTATGGCGAGTGAGGATTCTGATTCTTTTGAAAGGAATTTAAATACTGTAAACGATAAATAACACTAAATAAGTATTATCTTAAAGACTTATATATGTTTTTGAAATGAAATTGACATAAATAAGCTCTAAGTAGTGGGTAGGTAATAAGGCCAGACTGCGTAAGTCATAATGGATTCTTAACGTCGTCACAATTGCTGTAAGTTAAAAAAAATAGCAAGACACCGGATTTTTGGGTAGTTACAACAAATTGGATGAATATTTTTTCAAAATTGAGAACGCGTAAGTAATTTTTTTTTAATCTTAGCAAAAACCTACCTAGATCATTCGACGCAGTTTTTTTTCTGATTCAAATGATATATAAAACCAAATTTCGATATTTTCTACTTACAGCAAATACGTTTTCCGTCGACGATATGAAGGGGAAATAACATTTTATCGAATTACAAAGTTAAAATAATTCTAGATACTGCGTATTTAAGTGGGTCAGTGGAAGGATTAAATTGTTTTCGACTTGTAGAGATTTTACTGTTTTAAATTCCGTTCCGTGTAGAAGACAAACCGAGGTGATTTAATGTTATTTCGTAATTCCTCATTAATTTTATTTCATAGCTTACTTTAATACATGCCTAATAAATTTACACCTCATATGGACATAATATTTGTACATCGAATAGTATGTTGTTTTTATAAAAAATATCACAAAAAATAATCAATTAACTGGTATCTATAGACACGCGCATATATTTTTTCAAATACCTTAAAAGTTTTAGGGCGTTCTAATTGCAATTAGTAATCGATTAAGTAACGGAAGTCGACAGTTAACGCGATTTATGCACCTATCGTTTAATAAGCTGAGATTTAACTAATATCCTTTAAACAATTTTGGACGAAAAATATGCTTTTTTGTTGAAATCAAGTTAGTTTCCCTTTAAACATATGGTATGTTAATCAACATGTCAAAAAACTAAAAAATACCTATTTTCAATGGAAATTATAAACGAACTACAGTACATTTTGCCACCCAGTGAATTAAGTAAACGAAAATCCAAAATTTATCAGCCTCACGTTTCAACATCTCAACGTAGCGCTATGCCTAAAAAAAGCGGAGAAATGAAAATAATATACATACATTCCCTCAAGTCGGAGTTAAACCCACAATCCTCGCGTTTATAGTCAAACCTTATCCAATCCTAATCCACTCCAGCGAAGAACAACCCTTAAAAACCTGCTCTAAAGCATTTTCTTTTTTCTAACTTTGTTTGTTCTCAAACAAGCTACGTTAAACTTGAAATGAAGTTAACAACTTTTTATAGTAACACGTGTATGAAGTAAATAGAATTATTTTTAGTACTTACAAAAAATTTAGGTACAATACTAGCTAACTTTTTTCGTCCATTGTCTAATTATAGATACATTGTTTGGCGGAAATCAGTTTTTATCTACTTTATCTTAGTACAGAGTAAATTAATAAAAATCCATAATTATTTAATTAATATATTTTTATACTAGCTATAATAAAATGTTAAAACCAGAATGTCTTCGGTACTAGTTCCCGGTTTCGAATTTTTTACTGTGCCTTTTTTGTCATATAGCTTTTAAGCCTGGGCAGGACTATAATTGATTTTGAAGTGTAGAATACTTGTTGAAGAACCATAATAGTCCGGTTACTCTAAAAGACAATGGCGTCTTAATGAAATTTTTTTGCTAATGTATATTTTAGTGAGAATGGTCATTAATTTCACACCAACGAAGTACGAGTACATACTAGTAAAAAAGTAATAGTATAAAATTCTTATGTATCTTTGACTGACTAATAACAATATACTCAAACTTTGGAATTTAGCACATAAATTTCTTGAAAATTGTAGGAGAATAATAAAGAGAATTATCTAAAATTTTTACGGAAATGAGAAAAACATCTGTAGCTCACGCATACTTGCGGCCTATAACTAATTTATTTCATAATAAAAGTTATTAGTTTATTTGAATATTTTATTCTTTACTTTGTTATAATTAAGGTTTTTTACGTCATATTTATTCATAAGCCAGTGACATTTAGCATATGATTTTGGTATTATAATCGTATTTAAATGAGATCAAATAGAATATTAATATATTCACTGTTAAAATTTCGTAAAGATCGTAATATTTTATAATGTCTTAGTTAAGAAATACATATTAACCTAACGGTAATTTGTTTGTAATAATAATGGTTTAAATTAGTAAACTGTATTGATATTTTGAAATCTTGTTATTTTATCTTACAAGCATTGTTAATTTTAGTGAAACTAGAATATTGAACAAAATTTTGTATTTTGATCTTAGTTTTTGCTAAATAAAAAAGAGATTTTGTAAATAAAAATCGTAAGAGAGAAAATTTGAACGTTCAACAAAAAAAATGTGGAAAACAGAGTGTTTTGGTAGTAGGTTCTGTATGCCTACTTACACTACACATACATACACTACGGGAAAAAGCGTAAAGATGATAAAATAGCAAAATATATATACATAAACAAACTAGCCCATACTTCAATAATAAATCAAAATAAACCAGACACAGCAAAAGTTTCCATAAATTACTTCCTTAAATAGCATAAAAGTCATGATATTCAATTACATACATCGAAGATAATAACGATAGCCAAGTTCATAATAATTTGTTTCTAGCACAATATTCTGTGATGTTATCAAAGACTTTAGTCTATCTTCATCCCTATATGGCGGAGAAACCGTTATCGTCTCATATTGAAACTTAAGCTGTATAAAGACACATAATGTAGGTCAAATTTTCATGTCAAGACAATCAAGTGGAGTTATTGATATCGCTATTGTAATATTGTCCTTGCTTTATATATTAAAGTCATTTGCAATTCAAATACGATTTGTTATAAATAATATGTGGGCGATTATAAATTGGATTCTATCTAACGAATTAGATACGCATCGTTTGGTGAAAATTTAATGTTGTATTCGCAATTTTTTGTGAACAGTTCACAGTGATATGTTAATGTTCTTGTTCGTAGATACGTTGGTACCATACCTAAACGAATTATATGCTCTATGACTTATTGTTTTGATCTAATCTGTAATTGCGGGTGTAATCATACTTTGTAATTAATAGGTGTTAACAGCAATTAACTTAATTATCCATTTCATACCTCAATCACTTACTTGTGTGTAGAGTGTAGTGTGTAATACAAATCAAGACTCAATTTAGACGGATAAATGAATAGAAATGTTCATTAATGACTAATAAATAATATTTGAGATATATTTTCAATATTATGCAATGGTTGTGGGTACGATACCCACTCTCCCTAATATTAATTAATTCTCCCTTACATTTAAATGTGTGCTACCAAAACGCGGCGTTGAGTTTCGTCACTCAAAGCGCAAAGTCTTGATTTCAGGCAGAAAGTTGAAAATAGAATATTTTGACACCAGATTTTCTCTACGGGACCATGCTATACGAAAAACGACCAATAGCATTTACAGTCAGATTATTATCTTTAATATTACGTCTGAAATATAATTTCATAGTATTATTAGATATTGCGCTAAAATAAACAGGGAATGTGAACTCAGGAAGCCGTTGTAAATACAGCGTCGCACTAAATCTGTCTAAACCAAAAAGCCTTTCGGCGCTAGAAGTCTTGCTACATAACACTGAAAATTGAAAGCTTTCCTTTACTGTGTATATTATGACGTTGTGCTATTTAATTAGGGTTTTATTTATATTTTTAATGGAGTTTTATAAAAAATAACTTTGTAGAGACCATCGTGGCGCTGTGGGAGTATTAATGCGATTGTTAATCTGTTGTGGATTCGATTTCCGCTCGGGGGAATGATTGTATTGAAATTGTTTTCATTTTCTGCTTTTATTTTTATCAATTTCCGGCGTCAAGCGGAGAACGGAGTGTTTTGACACTAGGCTCTCTGCCAACGTTGCTGTACGGTATAAAGCTAAAAAAAATGTACGCTGCCATACGATGGAAAGCTAAAAATAAAAACATAACCTTAAAAGATCAATCGACATTATCACTAAATCACAAGTCCACAAATCTTCATTTGTGTCGGTATTCAAGTTAAGATAAAAATCAAAATGTTAAGACCAACCGAATAGGAGTTTCTGTTTGACACGAGGAACTTATCCTTGTTTTTAAAATAAAACATTTTTATAAGATTTACTTTTTAAGATAAAACTTTACTTTTTAAGATTTAATAATCAATATTTGTTTTATACAGATTTATATAAATAAGCCTTTGTGGCGCAGTGGTAAAGATTCTGATGATTTATAAGTAGGTAGATATAAAAAAATATATAATTTCTCATCTTCTGTAAGACAAGGCTCGTCATTAAATTACTACATACAATGTCTGGAATTCGAACGGAAAGTAGAGAATAAAGTGTAATGTTACTAGGTCGTCTGTGCTGAAAAAGCAAAGCTATTTTTTTTAAAAAAGTATTGATTATATATAGTATGCGTAAATAATTATTTTTAGATCAAATACTTAAAGAAATAAAAAAAGACAATGTAATTTAAGTAGAATTTTTAACAAATCTAAGTAAACCTACTTACTGTGATCTGGTTATATTTTCACAGAAAATATATTATATAAAAAATAAATTTATTTTTCAAAAACAACTAAACAAGTTTCAATTCGTTAGTCAAACATTTTACAAAAACTGAGATAGATATTACTTTATTTCCTTTTAAAATACTTGTAACCATTCAACTTAAAAGCAAAAAGTTATAGACTTGTTTCTTATTTAGTAGAAAGCTGTGACATTTTATTGGTCTTGTATCTTTCTGACCTTGTAACCAGTATTTAGTAAAAACTAAATATTTAGAGCAGACCAAAGTGTGATTGAGTAAATTACATTCTTAGCAACACTAATTCCTTTTAAACCGTGTTCTAGATATATAGGTACATAATATAAAATATTATATTTTTTTTTAATTTATTTTTTAGCTTCACGCTGTGTCCCGCACACCAGCAGGGTAGGCTGAGGGAACCTAGTCTTAAGACATTTCGTTCCCCACTTTCCGAATTTTGAAGGTATTGCGTTTTAAGTGGTGGAACTTAACGCCGCGCTTAGCCTCGGACACCAAAGCGAAGTAAATGGAAATACTAAATATTTCCACTCCTAGAGTGGGAATCGAACCCACATCCAGTCGCTTTACAGTCATACTTTGTGCCTTTGCTCCACGACTGGCACCATTATAACAGCTGAATGTGAATATTTCAAATTTAGACAAATTATTGGCATCCCATAACAATAATGTTAGTAAGCCTTTTATTGAATTGTTGTTTTTGCACAAGGAATGCTATGCCGTGCCCAAAGTCTATATAAGCAGGACTAAATGCCTAATTTATACAAACTGACAGCTCTGAGAACTCAAAGGGACTTTAAGCATGTAAGTTTGACTTGAATGCAACCGTTTTGTTTGTGCACGAACAGTCGGGATGACAAATTAGATAATTAGTTTAAAATCACGACGCTGTATACTACCGAGCTATTTTAAATTCTTATTATGAAACACTTAAGGTCGTTTTTCATTGTATGGGTGGGTTCTTACTTGGTCCATAACCTCCTTTATTGTATTCCGTTATTATCGAGAATATTTGAAATGCTTTTTTTTCTTTCTATATGTCTCTGTTTGTTGAATGTTGCTTCACGGTTCGCGCGTCATTGGCTTAATATAGGTTGGTAAAACCCGAAAAGAGACGTTTTTATACAAAAATTCTACTGTATTCAATTTGATTGTATCTTTGATCTTCTAAATAACTACATAGTTACTTGCGTTGAATATATTGAAGATGCCCAAGACGATAACGTAAATAGGTGACATTTCTATCAAAATGTGTAAATTAAGTTAGCTTCGAAAGCAGTTTAAGTGGATTCTTTTCTTTTGAATGAAAACATAAAGTCATAATCGATGCACATAAAAAACGAGGTCGAGGTATGATAATTGACTATAGAACCTCCGGAACTTCTAATATAAAAAAATTAAGCCATCAATAAACAGCTAAAATATTTAAGTTATGAAGCGAGGCGAAAGTAAGGCCTACATATGATATTAAGACGCAGGTATCTCATATCCGGTGAAAAGGGCATTAGAAATTGCATGTAAATCCTATACTCTAGTTCAGCTCATTTCAATTTAGCTCAGAACAATTAACATAATAATCAATAAATAATATGTCAGAAAAATAATTGAACATAATTAATAAGCCCAAATGTTGTTTGTTATCTTAGACGTCGGAAGGGTCCTTGTCCCTTATAAAACCATTCAGGTAGCAACAACTCGATTGTCACCTGTCGCACAAAGCCTTATAAAGTCGACAGATACAGTGTGTTAAACATTTTTTATTAATCATAATCTTGTGTAGATTTTCAAATGAATATGCTTAGTAGGAAGATGTCGCTTCCTTACAGGATAGACAAGTTGAATAGATTAGCTTGTCTTAAGCTGTTTTGAATTCTATTAATATTTTTTCTTTTTAGTAATAAAGCAGTATTACGTATTTTCTGAGAAAATCCAGTGAACACTCTTCTAGCTCGCCACTTTCAGATAGAATCAATGAAATTTCATGTTGTGTGGCGAAACTCAACGCCACACTTCATCTTATTAGAGCGGGGGAATTAAAATAATTTAAATAATGGGGGCCAAACCCAGAATCTTTCTTGTTTCCATTCATATGCCGTCCCACAGACGATGACCTATATTTAGTACTTAATTAAAAAATCCAATTTATAATATTCATAGTGATTAAATTTTTATTTATTGCAATTTTTCTATAGCTTATTTCCACTATCCATACCTAATATTCGAACACACGCGTGCGGTATCATTGTATTTATCTACACATATTCAATGAAATAACATAATGAAATGCAAAATTGCATGTGTTGTTCTCACTCGTGACTGGAAACTTAAATATCAACTTGACTGATGCAAGATTAAAATTACATCGCTTGTAACTTTGGTTAGCCTACTGTTCGATAATTTTACTATACCATTTGAGTATTTACCTGTAGGCGGTAAGTATTATAATGATATGAAATGCACTTTTAATAATGCAGTAAATTGGCATTTACATAAGATACCTTTTGCATATTGTGCGTCTTTAAATTATTTTAATAGTCTAAACGAATTCTTATATACATTATTTTCTTATTTATTACTTAAATTATATTATTTCTTTTGCATTACGAGTTTAGGTAGAATATATAAATAAGTTCGACACGCCATTTTGTTATTCGCATTTCGTTTGTATCGAGACATGGAGTGGTGGAACCGCAATCGGAAAAAACACTTAAATTATAAATATTTATTGACTCGAGCCGTGTGTCATTTGCACCTATGATCATCGTATTTACACAGACACTACAACTGCGATTCAATGCATTCTTGCTCAAAATAAAAATCTATTCACTGTTTAAATTCAACCATCTACTACTTAGAGAGGAGAAAAAAATAACTATTTTTCGCTCAATTCCCATATTTTATTTAGTATATAATATACATAGTACTTGTAAATATAGTCTGTAACACATTGTAAAGTGTAATGTGAAAGGACTTAGGACTAAAATTCATTGACATGTTTCATAAGGAATGCAAAACTGCGATAGTTGTCGGCCTTAACATCTGTTAAGGGCAGGTGTAGTGAGGACGTACTTTTACAGTTTAGTTTCGTATTAACGAATATGGGACATATTTCGCTGTACAAATAATATATAATTAATATTTTGCAGTAATTATCATATAAATTATTGCAAAATATGTATTTTTATTGTAATAAAAAGTCCAAAAAGTCCTTAAGAAAAATTAGATTTCTTTTCCAACTTCACATTTTTTCCCCATATAGCATGACAGGCAGATACCTAGAACCTAGCGTGAAAACACTCCATTCTTAATGTTTCGGCCAAATCTGTGACATTGCAGAGGCGCTCAAGACCTGAAATCTGATTTGATAAACTAAAAAAATGTTCAAAAAGACATTTAGAAAACGTATAAAAATTCGAACGCAGCGGGATTCGTACCCACGCCTCCAGAATACCGTTCAGGCGGTCTCACCACTGAGCCATGCGTTCTACTATCCGCTGCGTCGAAATTCTTATATGCTTTATTACAACTTATTTTTGTTGTTAGCATCTCTGTAGAGAGATTTTTTCCAAATTTCTGCTACCCAAAGATTAAGTGTGGAATTACACTTTAAAAATGTTAAAAGTAAGAAAATGTTATGGTAAAAATTACAAATTCTACCGGCTTTAATAAATTTATTCATTAAATGCTTATTTCATTTTCTCTTATATAAGCAAGATTTGTAAGGATATACATAAAATATCGTATGTTATGGTAAGCTGGCTAATAAACCTATTTTATCTATAATAATACGGTGAAATGTAAAATATAGTACATTTACCTACTTAAATAATTCAAGTTTAATAAAAGCACCAGTCGTGCTGTCGTGATTGCTTTGTCCTTGCTTCGTCGCTTAACAGTCTGAATGAATTATTGATGTTTTGACAAATGAATTGATTGTTACTTGTAACACTTAGGAAATGTAACGCTAAAGTTCTTCATAGAACAATATGAATTTGTGAATATTAATTAAAATATATTGAAAAGTAATAGGTACGATAATGGCGCAGTTGGATAGCGTCTGACTCTAAAAGCGATGGTTTAGATTTCGATTTCCTCACAGGGATTATATATTATTTTTATTATATAATATTTTTATTATATAATCCCTGCTAATATTGAATATCAGCAGGGATTATATAACTTGACTGAAGTCAAGCGTTTATTTTGGCCACCTAACTCGGAATGTCCTTTCCGACTTTAAGTTCTTTCTAGACTACCCTGCTAGACTGTACTATTGAAAAGTAACATACACTTAAAGTAAGAGTTAGTTATTACTTTTAAACACCAAGGCCGTTCAACATTAAGCACTATTAAGTTAAATAACAAAGGCAACGCGCGGCGTTAAGTTCCGCCACTTAACATGCAATGCCTCCGGAATTCGGCGGAAAGTGGGGAAAGGAGTGTCTTAACACTACCCTACCTCTGCCTACCGTGCTGAGTGCGGATTATAGCGTGAAGCTAAAGAAAAATAATTAAATAATATTCTTGGTTTTAAATAAAATATGTAAAGTTTGTTAAACATGTTGACTAAATTGTAAATTGTTTATAATATTTTCCATATACGAATGAATAGTACCTATATCCTGTTTAGTTACGTAATTTTAAAGTCATCAATTATCATCATTATTATCATTATATCTTACAGATTAAAGTTCCTCGGCGGTTTCGTGTTTGTGTTTATTGTATCTAATATCAAAAACATTAAGTGAATGGATATATGTTGGTATTTTTTTCATAGAGAGTAGTATTTTCTATGGGCATAAAAATAACATAAATTCGGAAAATTTATTAATATTATCGAAATTTGTTATTATGGGAAAAATTAGAACACTTCTGCTAAAAAATCGATGAGTCGTTTCGTTCGTTCGTTTAAGATTCATTAGAGTATAAATATAAAATAAAAATAAAAATATTTATTTGTAATGCAGCACTGATGACATATAAGAAATAGAGTTGAAGATATTTTTGTGGCTGTCCAAAGTAATAAACGTTATGTTTCTATTAGCTTATTTTCATCACGCTTTTTTTCGCAGAGCATGGTATGTAATTAGAGAAGACTTAGTATAAAGGCACTCTGTTTTCCACCTGAATTTGTGAGGTTTCGTGTTAAGTGGACCTCAACACTACACTGTCTTGTTTACTAAAGCGAAAAATATATGAATATAATATACGAAAATAAACAAATTATGATCATTCCACCCAGTGGAAATCGAACCCACGACCAATTATACAATTAAAATCAGATACCAATCCACTTCGCCATGATGGCTTCGATTCCCTTACTTACATAAATTACAAAATTCTGAATTCATGATAATTAAATTAAATATTCAAGATAATTAAAATTAAATAATAAAAGATTTGTCATTACTTATTTGTCTACTATGATATTCAAAGATAAAGCATATTCTTCCCATTCACAAAATTCAACACGTCCCTTTGCGTGGAACATCAACCTGTCTTTTCCAATCACGGCACGATTCACCGGAATGTCAATTTAGATTCGCGTCGTGTATTACTTGGCCTTAGTCATCTTTCAAACGGTTCTTTAAAACTAAATTTACACTGTTAATTTGCCAATTCACTTTGTAGGTTAATCATATTTCTCACAGTAAGTTTTTAATTAATTATTATTTAATAGAGTTGTTGGTTCGATTTCTACTCGAGCGAATCACTCGATAATTATATTTTAATTATTTTCATTTCGCTTTGGTAAGATAAAGCGTGGCGTTAAGTTCCACTTCTCAATGCCTTGAATTTGGCGGAAAAGTGGAGAACAAGATGTCTTGACACTAGGTTTTATGTGCTAAAAATAATAACAGTTGATAAATTAAATCGTGCAGATAAATTTTATGTAAAAACAGAGCTGTTCCATTCCGATTTGATTGATTTTCCTAACCTGTATATCCTCCTATATAAGAGATAATTAAACCTACAAGTTTCTTTACTGTCAAGTCCGAATTTGGTCCCTTAATTTTAAACTGAATAGTAAACCATTAAATATTTCACACCATATTTTACTTTAATTTACATTTATTTTTTGCAAAAAAAAAATGTTCGTGGCATCTAATACGACACGTAATATTCATTTAATCTCTTACGAAAGACATTCCTGACGTGTTTAAGCCTTATGCGTGCAAAGAGAAATCCGTCACAGCTAGTTATAATCCTGCCACATAGTGAACCTGTCTTTTTACTTTATTATGGCAAAATGAAAAAAATATAAATTGGAAGCCATCGTGGCATAGTGGAACAGTGTCAGACTGTAAGGCGAATGACTGTGGGTTCGATTCGTATAATATTTTTTTCCCTACTCTAGTAAAACAAAACACGACGTTGAGCTCCGCCACTCAACACAAAATGTGTCGAATTCTAAAGTAAAGTGGAGAACGGAGTGTTTTGGCACTAGGTTCGTTCTGTCCACACTGCTGTATGAAAAAATCTGAACAATCATAAGCGATGACTACATCACACATTGACTCATTTTAGCTAAACCTAAAACCGGTTACTTATATCACCTCTTCTTAAAATTGGCAATGATTCGAGTATTGATAGAATACCAAGAAATAACTATTATTGAAAAAAATAGCATAAAACAATCGTCATAATTGTGCATTTGTTGAACAGTCGTTGGCGGATCAGGTTTTGGAGGTCATTCGATTACGATATCTTTGCAGCTTACAGCGGGTGGTATATTCGAATATTGGGAAAAGAAAATATAAAACTGCTTCTGTGTATGGCAAAACCAGCTTATAAATAAAGTTGAAACAATATTAACATAAATTGAAATAAGAAATATTAACTATTCTGCATATTTCCTTGCGTTTTACGTGTACGTACATTAAAGTAGACATTTTAAAACTAATGTATAGTATATTTGATCATGTTTATTTATTTCTTTTTTATTGTAATTTCTCCTTTATAAATATAAAATAGAAAACGCGTTGTTAAGTTTGCCATTTAACCCGCTATGTCTCGATTTCGGCAGAAAATAGGGAACGGAGTGTCTTAACACTGAGTTCTCTCTGACTACGAAGCTACGAGATAAGCGTCAGATCATATCAAAAATTCTCATGTATTAGACATCAACGAGTTCTTACATTTTATTCACTTATATTCAATCAAAAATAAAAAAAATAAATTGCTAGCTAGTTTTCTTTTAAAATCACAGTAGGTAATATTTTATATGTATAATTTATTCTTCCGTATACATTAACACTTTCATTTGATTAATAACGACAGCCAACGAACGGAAATAATCTATGCTGACGGCGAATACTCGTCGTTTACAGTTCATCGATTTAAGATTTATAGTAGGCTGCCTTTGAACGAGAAAAATAACTGTCGATCTTTTGAAGATGGTTTTTTAAATTTGTTTAATTAACGTTTTATGTTTTAAATGTATAATATTTTAATATTTTTTATGTTTATTAAAGGAAGCGAGAAAAAGAACACCGAAAAAAATACATTTAATTTTTCTTTGAAGCAAAAATAACAGCAAATAATTAATATTCAAGAAGTGAGGCTGTTGTGGCGCAGTGTCACTACAACTGACTGTTAACGCGATAGATGGTTCAATTCCCACTTGGAGGCAAAAATATATTAATGATATTTTCATTTCTTCGCTCCAGTACCTTTGTTGGGTCAGACAAAGCACGTCGTTGAGTTCCGCAACTCAACAACTAGTGTCTCAACAACTAATTTCGGGCCAAAGTATTTTAGTACTAGATTTTCTCTGACTAACCCGCGAGAAAAAGCGTGAAGTTGCAATAATTCATATTCCTTTTTTTAGTAAAAGGCGAAAGATTTACGTGTTGAAGGGAAACCAGATAATTCATATTCATAAACCAACCTCGCAAGTCATCTGACCTTTATTGTTAACTATAGACATTTACACGAACAAACAAACATAATTCCAGTAACATTAAGGCCGCAAGATTCTAAAATAGGAGTGAATTTTGTAAGCAATTTCCTTATCCTCAACACGTAATGCGGAAATTATTTCATGATTTCGATGTCCCACTATCTTTATTGTTATACAAGAGGCATTATTTCTCGATATTCCCCTGTTATCTGCATAGACGTTGCGTTGAATGCGGTTTGATGGATAATGCGCTTTTTGCTAACTTTAGAATATAATTATGACCCCGTCATGGCATAAAGGGACAGCGTCTGGCTGTTACGTGATGGTTGTGGGTTCGATTCCCACTCAGGGTAATATTTAAATATTTGGATTTTATAGTACTTAGGACAAAGCGGCTGCGTTGAGTTCCGCCACTCAACACGCAGAGCTTAATTTCAGGCTGAAAGGACGGATTGTCTTGACACTAGGTCCTCCTGAGTGCCCTGTTTTGCAGGAAAAAGCCTAAAGCTGTTAAAAAAACTATAATTAATTATTATTTATTTACTAAGTGCTTGTTGTTATAAATACATGTTTTTATAAAATATAATAATTTATCATCATCATTTATTATAATCATATATTAATTTATTAAAAATATTACTAATTTATGTGCACAGGTTCCTATGACAAAGAATACAATAGAATACATATTAATAATTTAAAACCGGTGACCTAACCTTGACAAAGACTGTGGTCACCTTTCATATTGATATTGACTATTAATATTAGTAACTGCTTATATTATAAACGTGTATGTATATAATTTGCTTAACAAAGTAAGTAGAACAGGGACATAATATTTTTTTATTAAGATATCTATTTAAATTTCGTTTTATAGATATTAATTTATGTATTGTTGTTCGTTGTTGACTTACTATTGTCGAATAATATAAGTTAAATTTAGAGAAAAAATTATATAGCCATAGCTCAATTATATAGTATGGATATATAGATGAGAAGCGACCCGCTTCCGGCTTCGTCGCGTGATCTACAATTTTTATTCCCTATTTGACCCCCTTTACTTTCTGTTCAATCATAATAAAATATAGCCTATAGCATTCTTAAATAGTGTAGCTTCCTAATTGTGAAAGAATTCTCCAGGTAGGTTCAGTATTACCGTTGATATAGCCCTTACAAACAAAGTTACAAACTTTACCTCTTTATTATAATAGTATTATACACATCTAAAGTAAATTTCCAAAGAAGATTTTAGATTTTTTACTACGCAAATTTAAAGTTACTGTGAAAACCAAATTAACATGTAAAGCTTATTTTTTTTTGTAGAATATTTAAACGATAAAAATGTGTGGAAGAATATGATTAGAGTTTCGTGCAGGTTATCTGTCATTGTATTTAGTTATAAAATTGTAACTTTTCTTTTTGAAAGAGCGCAACTATTGAGCTTCTCGACAGTTCTTCTTGGCTTCCGCTGAGACCTAGAGTAGGGTACGGATAAAGCGCGAAGTATTTGTAAACATTAAAACATCAAAACAACTATCAATGAAAATCCATTTTATTTTATTTATTATTCAATTTTTGAAAAGTACAAAAAAATACAGATTTTATTACATAAAAACTATAGCGAACATGTATTAGGACCATATCTTGCTTCGGTGCATTTAAATAAAAACTTTTTTCGGCTATCAAATTCGAGTCCCTCGCCGCTTCCTGTCCACAAAGAGGCTATCTAGCGGCTTCTTTGAATGCTCACAACGTGTCTCCGCCCTCTTGTATCTTAACCTCGACAATCTTTTGTTTATTAAGCGTGCTACAAAACCAACACGTACAACAAATAAGGCTCGTTTATAGTCTTTACTTTTTTCAAGTGATTCCCCGTAGGAAAGTGAATGATAGCGTCAAGATGTATTCATTTATTATTTTTTATTTTCTTTTAATGTATAGAAAAAAGTTTTTATGTCGATATAAAATAAACAATATACAAGAATAAAATATTATACTTGAATTTATTGTTCTCAACTTAAGTCTAATCTAAAGAAAGAAACTTCAGAACAGGTGGATAGCATATCCAATAATTCTATGTAATAATATTATATCAAACCTTTTTTTATTATTTATCAGTTAAAATACTGGACATAATAATCAATTTTTGACATCAGGGCCTTTTCAAAAGGTACCGCTAAGGCATTAAATCAAGATTAATTAGAAGGTGCCAGAGTGGGTTATCGATCTATGATAGAATAACTTTATAAAGGATAGAGTTTGTAGTACGCTTTTTTGTAATCCATATTGATGATTATTTTAAAAATAACCTTAATATCAAACTAAGTATAAAAGTACTACCTATGTAAGTACATGTGTGTAAAATTTGTATGTTATATACAAGACTGTTTATTGTGTGGTTATAGTGGGGCAGTGCGACAGCATTTGTCTGTATAAGGGATTGGTAATGAATTCGATTCCCATTTGGAGTAATTATATATTATTTATTTTCATTTCACCGGTGGTACCGACTTTTAACTTAAAATGTACAATTTTTATGCGGAAAGTAAAAAACAGAGTGCCTTGGCACTAGAATTTCTCTGAATTTTTTGGTCTGCAGGAAAAAAACATGACGCTAAATAATTTAAATATTTTTACTTTTTTATATCAGCGACGGTTAAAGCAATTAAAATTTCACTGATTAGTATCTTAAACAGTGTTGAGTGTACCTTTACTCTTGGTCATTATAATTTATTCAGGAAGAATCGTGTCAATCGCCGCAAGACTTTCGCTTTTACTAACGAAGAACCAAATTAGACTATCGATTTCATTTGCATGAGTTAATTAAGAAACTTAGTCTCTTATTTTTTTAGATTACGATACGATAAAGCGATCAGTATAAAGAACGTTTAGAAATTACTTATTTTTATTATTTTATTTTAGGGAATGAGAGTTAGACGTCGACGGGAAAGTACATTTTGGTAAAAAAAAAATAATAATTCAGAGCAAATGTCACATACAAACCAACCGGTCATATAAACCGATTAAGGGTACAAATTTGACTGCTGCTACCTATTCAAAAAAATCGTTCAGTGGGACATCGTCGGAATATAATCGCGTGGGATCGATTCCGACTCGTAGGAATGAATAATCATAATTTAATTACTTTTATACCTCCGCTCCATTGAGCTCCGCCGCCAAGTTATATTTGCCTTCTCATAATACATACGAGTGATATATATAACAAAAAATATATGGAACTATTCTGTCAAACCACTGAACAACGCTAATTTTTCATACTAATCATAATATTTTTTATGTTTTTAAATGTTTTGATCCCTATCATTAATGCAATGAAGCCAGGTTAGTTGTTGTCTATGGAACATTTGGTTAGAATTTGGCCACAAAAAATTAGATCGTGCTGCGCGTAGGCGTGGGAAATTCAAATGACTTTGTTTAGATCCACTGTATTAACTTTAATGTCTCTATCAAAGCGTCGTCTATTGTTGCTTACATAATGGTATGAGATTCTAAGTCAAGCTAATTTGCTCAGAACTGAGCGATGTTAAGGAAATACATGTGTATAAATCTAGTAATATTTATTTGTATGAGGATAGTATTATATTGTAATTGAGGTACTTTCTTTGAATTATTACCCCATGGCAATGAAAATTATTTTCTAATAAGTTTTGACTCATCCTACAGACATACTTATGTATACTTTATCAAAATAGGTTACATTATTTTAACACATATGCACAATTTTTGTACTTCGAAATCATTTAATCAAATATGTGGGCACCAAATTAGCGAAGTAGCGAACAAACATTAGTATAAATAAAATGTATAGTCACTTTTATTTTACGGCTTTATTATAAAACGCATACAGATATTAAAGAAAAGTATGACAACGTAAAAGTGGCAGAAAATATGTTAATATTCTGTTTTTAATTGTTTTTGAACTAGTTATAGCCCACAACCTCGTTTGCGTGGACTAGAAAACGTGAACTCCCATTTTTTTCGTTCCTATTAGGAATTTTGGGAATTCTCTCTTAGTTTTTCTTATAAACGAAACATATGTTCGTCAAAACATATGAACAGTGTAGGGAATTCAATGTCAAATTTCAAAATTATCCAATATCGAATTTCAGCTTTCTACACCCAGCTTTCTTCTGCTTTTCGGTTGTCTGTCAGTCACTCAGGAATGCAAGAAAAATCTATAGATGTTACTGTATATTATAGAAACAATGAAGAGCCAATTTTACTTTATCCTTATAAAAAGAAACTAGATATAAGGCTAGCACCAAAGTGCATCTGTCATCCGATACGCATGCGTCACTGACTCCGGATGTGGGCTGATCTCTGTAACTTCATACGTCTGCCTCTGTAACCGGTTGGAAACTTTTGTTTGATTTACCTCATTCCATTTGCCTGCAATATTGCAGTGATCATTAACTTTTAATGCATCCAAATTACGATTTGAATTATATACCTGCATCCACCCTAATGTTATTTTTTATAGTTTTGAGATCTTGAAACAACTTTGAGAATTCTATATGATATATCCACTAATGACAGTATAGAAAAAATAAATTGAATACAATACAATAAACAAAAGGTAGCTACTACTAACCTTTTTTTCTATTATATTAGGTAAACTTCCGGCAAACATAAAACGATTTCTCCTATTTTCTTAGGCAATCTCTAAACTAATTCACCATAAACGATGTTAACTGTCATGTTCACATGTTCCACATTCTTGGTTCTCCCACACAAGCCAGCACGCTATCCCTCATTCAATCAAATAGTCGGTCAGAACAATAGGTTTCTTGATGCGTTCCCTTTTTACTTTGCGTTGCGAATCTCTTTAATGGAAGTTTAGAAAATCCATCATCATGTTGTCTTAGAGCTATGTAAAGCTTCAATTGTAACTTATTTTAAGTTTTTATTTATCGATTGAGCTTTCAAAATGCATTAATCATGCCTCGCGCCTTTTACTTATGTATTATTTATATAATTATTATTGCTAAAATATAATATTGCCGCTTATTATAACGAATAAGTTCGTATTCCACAGTTGAATAAGTACTTTAATAGATACAATCGCAGGTTTAAAACGAAGTGCTTTTAGGTCTTAGGGTTAACTAAATAAAGACATTTTACATTTGCAATTCTAACAGTAAATAATTTATGTGTTTGAATGGTAGCTGTTTTGTTTAGATCTCCCACGCCATCGTAACGGCCCGCTGGGTTAATAAGCGCTTTCGACGTGTGGAAATGCGTTGACAGGACATTTGCAAGTGAGAATGTGGATGTTTTTCTTTATAATGGGTATTATTTTGCTTATTTTAGGAATGAACGTGTAGAGTGTAAGCACCAGAAGCAAATTGGTTTCTATAATTATTTAAAAGAATATATTTACTTTTATTCACCACATACTTATATTAACAAGGTAGGTTTGTACATTATAGATACAAAATTGCACAGTATAATATTAGAAAGCTCCAAATATTTTCTTAAATTATTATATTTGAAAACGTAATTAGCTTGATGATTAAGTCAATAATTACCAAACAAATAGTAGCCAAATATCATTTCAAAAATATAGTTAACGTCGAGCAATAAAAATATTATAAGGGGAGATGGTTGATATGCTTACATAAAACATAATTAACTATGTGATCACGCCAAAGACTTTTTTTATTTTAGTAAAATTTACTTAATATCGCACTTTGTCTTAGATAAGGTGTTAAATTATTGATTATATAAAAATAATTATTTTAAAATATCTTAAAAAATATATTGTTATTTAAAAATTAAAGTAATTTACTAAAATTGAAAATTATAGTATTAAGCTATAACCTTATGATCTTGTTGTTTTGCCGTTAATTATTTAAAATACGTCACGTAGATGTTTCACATCTTTAGGTCGTGACTTCTCGCTAAAGTTCCGTTGATAGGCGTTACGAACTACGCAAAGGTATGCGATAGGGTTTGCATTATCTAACATCTTTTGTATTAGTGAAATAGCACGTTTTCGCAGTATATATCGGATGTGTAGGTTTTTCTTTAAATAGCTGACTGATTGAAAGATATTTTTTTTAGCTTCATACTATCCCCTACACAGAAGGGTAGGCAGAGACAACCTAATGTTAAGTCGGAGTGATTTAACATTAGGTTCTATCTGCCTACTGCTTTCCGATTTCTGCTGAATTCTGGACGCATTACATGTTAATGGCGGATCTCAATGCCGTGCCTAAACACGAGAGCGTAGAAAATATTAAATATTTCCATTCCTTGGAACCGACGGAGTGTCCTTACACAACATTTTGGGGAAAAAGTGAACCACCAGTGAAAATAAATTTTGCAAATGTAACATAACAAAATAGAATTAATCGTGTAATAATGCAACTTAGTACACTTCTAGTGTTTTACAATCGAGGTTGACGCCGGTAATCAGATTTTCTTCGGGCTGCTAACTGGCTTCCGCGTTCACTACCCTAATATACCCAAGTAAAGTAAATTAAGTCACTGTGGAAATTTGTGTTAAAATATAATTTGTTTCTAAGTACTTATTCCACCATTTTTTAATGATGACTGAGTTAAAAGAAAAATAAATACTTATTATAGGTATAGATACTTTGAAAAGATATAAATCATAAAGTGGAGAACGATGTGTCTTGATATTAGCTTCTATCTGCCAATTCTGCTATATGCAGGAAAGAGCATGAAACCAGACATCTGCATAAGTTCCAGTATTAATTTCCAGTTAATATATAATATTACTTATAATTGCCTTATTAATAAAATTACAATTATTACCAAAATTATTGAAATCATAAATCTTTTGAGGCTATCGTAGCCCAGTGTTAACGTCTGACTGTAAATGCTATGCTTATGAGTTTGATTCTCACTCGAGGGGAACGATTATTGGTACTTAAAACATATCGTGCCGTTAAGTTTCGCTACTCAATGCCTCGATTTCAGGCAGAAAGTGAAGAACGGAGTGTCTTGATACCAGGTTACCTCTGACCACAGTGTTATGCGGGAAAAAGCATAAAGATACTTTTTATGTTTTTGTACAATCATACAATGTACAAATAAATCATAAAAAATGGACTTCTGAGAGAGAAGCAAGATCCTTTTTCTGTAATGAAACGCTGCGGTCTGCGGTTAGCGCTTTATTTTGTAAAGCATTAAGTATTATCTAGAGTATTGCATAGCTTTATGGGAACCAAACCGTTATGATAGTGGAAATATTACCTTAAACTAATTTATTCACGCTGCTCAGTTCGCGTAACCCTAATTTAGCTTTACTTACGCTTTATTAATGCAATATTAACTAATGAATATTTATTATTATTATATTATATTTTACTTTATTTATTAGTATATATTTGCTTTGAATTGAACAAGTGTTCTAAATTTTCAATATATTAAATATAAAGTGTTTAAAGACTAAGTTCTCTTTGACTATTCTGCTATACGGGGAAAAGCATGAAACTTGTTAAAAAGCATGTTATTTTTTCTAAATTGTGAAATGCGATTATCAAGAAATTAGTACGTAGTGAAAGATTCCTATTAATAAAGAATTTTAGCAAAATAAGGAATTTTTCCTATAAAAAATGGTACGTTATACCCATTTAAGATATCGAAAATATATTGAAAGTTTTGCGAAATGTTTGAATAGGTACTCTTATATCGAAATGTTACATTCAAAAATCACGTGAAGTTTATCCACGTTACGATTGCGATTACAGCCTTGCCATTAAAACTAGATTCAAAATAATTTTATATTATTATTTCTTAACACCATATCGACATTTAATTATTACAACTAATTAAATGACATACAGTTCCTTATGACTGAAACGTGAATTATATGTTTTTTTTAATATTTCTTTTCCAAAAAAGACGATTTGCTAAAAATAACACTGAGCAAAGCTGATCGAGTTTTGTTGATCCTAATATTATCATTAACCTAAACTGGTGTGTACATGTCGATATACCTAGTTTTTCTTAGCTTCACGCTGTATCCCGCACACAGCAGGGTAGGCAGAGGGAATTTAGTGTTAAGCTACTCCGGTCCCCACTTTTCGCCAATTAAGGAGGCATTGCGTGTTAAATAAGTGGCGGAACTTAACGCCGCGCTTTGCCGACTAGACTTAACATTAGAGCGAAGAAAATGGAAATATCAAATATTTCCACTCTTCGAGTGGGAATCAAACCCACAACCAGTGGTTTACAGTCACACGTTCGTGCCACTGCGCCACGACTGGCCCCAATATACCTAGTTAATATACGTAAAACTGACGTATAAACTGCCTTTACGATAAAAGTCCTCAATTATATTTAATTTGGTATAACAATTTTCCATCAACCTTTAGCACCCAATAACAAAATTGCGTTGAAATTCCATATTATTACATGATTGCAAATAGTTACAGTATTTTAGACTTAATTTAGAGCTTTTGTGCAATCCCATTGAGATAACTTATCAAATTATTTAATGAACAATGTGAACAGTTAGTAAAATTGCACGTTTCATAATGTTTACAGTTGATATTGGTCCATAGTTTAAGATACAGATCTTTATAATTGCGATTATAAATTTATTTTGATAAGGGAAAAGTGAATAGCGCAATTTATATGGTTTTAAGCGTATTATTTACTTATCATTTGAAACCGTTGCTTTAATATTTAGAAAATTATATTAACAAAATCCTAGAAATAGTTCTTTCTTCACTGAGACTTGTATATTCGAGTTCTGAGACATAATCTACCTTTTAACAGTCTATTCATGTGTAGGCACATTTGTCATGCATTCCACGTTGGCTGAGATAATATCACATAACACTTGTAGCTCACAGCATGTCTTTATTGACATTTTTGCTCGAATTCGTCCGTATTTTTAACTCTAAACACCTCATTTTGCAAATACTTATTCTCATTTTATTTCTTTATTCTACATATTTCTTGAAATTTGTAATACAAGTAGCTACAGTATGCTATTTTCGGTCAATGTCTTGGGGTAAATGGACTTTTTATCACCATGTATATGCCTAACTTATTACATATGAGTCGTCTACGTTTTCGTTTTGTTACTATGTGAATATTGTGTGTTCATATGATCGTGATAGTAATGTAGATTTTGTAGATTTCAATTTTATACCAAATTACCAGATTATATTTCTAGAATACTAGCACTCATGGCTTTCATACAAATTATCACTCATATTTCAGCTCCTTTGGGGTTTGGTTTTGAAAAAATAGGTTGTGGTTGTCTTATCTGCATCTCCCTGAAAACACCACTTAAAATCGGTCCAGCTGCTTAGGTTTTTCATACAAACTTTTATCCCCATTTCGATTGGGTTGATTTTTGATGAAAAAGAAGTTGCGCATCTTTTTGACCCTGGAATTTCAACTATTTGCATTCCAAATTTGATTCAAAATAAACTAGTTAATTTTACTTAAAAGCGTAACAGACAGACACACATACTTTTGCATTTATAATATTAGTATGGATGATATTAAGAGACGTTCCGCTACCTGACGTTTTGCCGGGTCACCGCCCGTGAACTCTATTTCCCCTGTTAGTGGATTACTGGTGTGGTATGTCGGTATATTTAGGGCGTGACAGTGTACATGTGCGTTTCATTCAACAATCAAAAAATTGACAGTTTAAATGTTTGACCTCGGTTGTGTTTAAAAATTTGACTATATTACTCAATAGTTTTTCCTACTAAATTTTGTATTAGTGGTTTTTAATATGAACCTCTGTGATGTTAGTTTCTTACTAGTAGATATATTAGAATATATATATAACTTACGATGACACAAAATGCAATATGCAATGTACAAAGAGAGAGAGAGATGTGAAAGAGAGATAGCAGAGATAATGATAATTATCTTTCGAACATTCTTTTTCATATTGTTTATACGTTTTCGGTTATAATTAATTTTTACAAATGACATAAATAATTAAAAGAGATTTATATATTGTAATTCTGTAAATAAATTTAGAAACGATTATTATGTATTATCTTTTATTACATAATATAATAAATTATATTTGATTGCTGCTAGATATAGTATTCGTGACGCATGTTTGTTACGTAGAGTTTCAAATCACAACGACTTAGAAACCTTTGAATTTCAGTATAAAACTAGAATGTGTGTGTTCCAGAATTATATAAAATTTATTCAATTCAAAGTCATTCATGCTAAGTTAAAAACGATATATCTACGCAACAATGTTTGACAACGCATTATAATCTGTATGCATATTAACAAAAGATTAGCGTGATAATACACAGAAAGGTTCCAACGGTTATCACCAATATTATCATATGCGGGCTATTAACCTAAGTAGAAAGCGAGTCCTACTTATTGACCGTTGATGCATAATACAAGCAAGAGTTCATCTAAGCTAACTTGTAGATAAACGTACCTCATTTCTTATAAGCATCGCCATAAGATAAAATGATGTTTATGTTGTTATGAAAACACGATTTCTATCTACGTTTTAATTTTTAAAGATATGTATCTTGAAATAAAACAAATAGTCTTTTATGTGTAGTAATTTGCAATAAAATCAAAAGGGATTAAAGATAATAAATATTGAAATTCACAAAAAAGGTATAGGTAATACCTTTTTTACCTTTATATTGGCATTAATTATTAGCATACATAATATTTCGATATTTTCGAGGAAATTGAAACATTTTGTTGGTAAAACCCAAACACTGTACTGGGTTGGAGAAACATCTGTATTTTGAAATATATATAAAAAACCGTCTGAGTCACAACCATTGCGTGCAATCAGGCACGTCCCAAGAGCGCCAATATGGCGTCCTATCTTGTTTCCGCAAAACTTTAGCAAATTTAAGTAAGGCTTTGCATTTTTAATATATATTCGAACTGTAATTGCTTTTAGTACACGTATTCTAATAGAATACTTTTAGTTAAAAAATATATGAAAAGGTTATGTAAACGCTTGCCGTTTTCTTTTACTACTTGGCCGACAAAATATGTATAAGTAGTACCTATATGAAAAATGAGAAATAAAATTGAAATCTGTCTTCTAAAAATAGTAACTTTATAATTAACAGCAGTGTGTTTGCACTTGCCGCTTGCTTAATACTTATAGATTTCCTCATTTCTCTTTCTTATTAATACTTTGTTTCAAGCAGTTGTTTTTATTTACTACTCTGATGATTCATTCAAAAGTTACCTTTAACTGTCTATTAAAATGTCAAACCATCTAGTAGTCGTAAGAGTACAAAAGAAGTAATTCTTTTAGAATACAGATTGTATCTATGAGTCCGAGTACAATACACCCAAATAGAATAGCATGTACATAGTACAATTCATTAGATAAGGAAAGTAAAAGTCGGTTTGACGCTCAGAATCAAAAACATAATAGAAGTGGTAATTGCGCTGTCGGATGTGCCTACAAAATTTGAATTGAAAGTATGTAATTAGTGTTTATTGTAGTAAATACTTGAGCTTTTTAGGTTTTTTTAGTAATTAAAAATAGTGAGAGCAAAGTGAGGAAAAGCCTATTCAAAAAATTTAAACATGAATTAAAAACCAATGTGCTTAAGTTCAAATTGCTGACTTATTTATACATATTAATAACATACATAACTATTTCACTTAAACTGTTTCTGTCAATTTCATTAAATGTGGAAGGCAGAAGAGGCGGAAAACAAAAGATCAAATAAATAAAACGAGGAAGATCAAACAAATGAAACGTTATATTATATTTCTATAATATTGCCAATTTATAACTTTATTATTGGCATTTTTTAATAAATGATAATATTATCGTAGAGCAGCAGATGTGAAGTAAACAAATGTAGATGTGGTGGTGAAGCTGTTGCTCGGCATCAGTATTTTTTCCCCAGTCTGATTAAGTAAAACCATGTATTGCACCAATCAAAATCTAATATTTTTTCGATGAAAATGCATAATTGAATGTCATAGCTTCCAGTCTTCCTAATCTGTCCCACAAAAATGCAAATGATAGGTAATGATAACTGTATGTTATACTCAAAATTATATAACTAATGAATAATCATACAATTTAATTCAATATGACTTTAGATTTAATCTTTGCTATGTTCTTAGGCTTAGAAAGTGATTCCGCCATCTTGGTGTATCAAGGGTCACAGGTTTCACAAGAACTACAAGCAGATGAGTAGATTTCGCACGCAAACACCAGATTGTTAGATACACAATTCAGTGTTATTATGGAATACATAATGAGCTGACATTTCGTTATACCTAAATTGCTAAGAAACAGGAAACTCTTTGGTAATATAACACGAATGTCTTAAAATAATTGACAGTTTCGAAAGATATTTTCCGCCTATTAAGCTTTTCAGCTAGTTAGCGAGAGGGATGGTATCTTGGTGTTACATACCTAGTATGGAAATTATTTGAATGTATTACTCGATTGTTTGAAAATGTTTGAAGTCGTGTTCATTTTGTCAACGAACTTATAGTATTATAAGGACTATAAATATATCAATTTTGCAAGAAGTCGTTTATATAAAGGGATATTCTACAGCAGTTACGGTAGGCACTACACATATAGATTTTATTAATACACATACTATTATTTTTATTACTAAAACAATTTCTCAAGACCTTCATACAATTGTTACATTCACCTGTAGATACAATACAATAGCTGATTTCTTAGAAACTATTGATCTAAAATCATTACAAGGAACATATTTAATAGTTCACGTCGTATAAATGTTGTTACATATGTATATGTTAAGGTTTTTGTCGTTACAATTTTTATCTATAAAAGTATGTAAGTATACATGTCTGTATATTTATTTATTCTTTAACCTTGAATTCTACGCAAGTATGCCTTTTAGTTAATATTTCATTCCATATTATTGTTTCTATTATGTGACGTTGCTTATTTGGTGGCAAAGCTCAATACTGCACATCATTTATTTAAGCCTAGAAGACATTTATAGTATCTATATTTATCATAAAATTACTTTATAATTTTTACATCTGAAAAAGGCTAAGTCATGCTATCACTATACTAAAGTGAGTTGACGTTATACAAATCACAATAATTAGACTAGATACATTACTATATCGAAGTGAAGTGTTTGAGAAATTACGAAAGAATGTAAAACACTTCCGCCTCAAAGTCTACTCTACATTTAAGTGCATAGAAACTGCTGTGTTACAGATTAGAGTTTATGGAAAACATTACTTCAACAGATAAGTAGTTGGTGCTAGTTGTCAATACTAAATAAATTGCTACTTACATTAAATATCTCAGTAATAAATTCAATACTGTTGGCAAAAATGAATACGAAGATACTGTCATTGAAAAGTAATACTTGTCTGGGAGTGAAACGGTAATAGTGAGTTGATTTTGCTTAATATAGCATTATCATATCAACAGAAGTTGTTTTAAATTGTGTCAGATGTTTACTTCTGGTAATTAACGTAAAATTTATTTTAAGATTAATTTTGAAAAAAGTATAACTTACTTTGTTATGAATCTGAGTATAGGTACGTGTCTGCAATAATAATGTACTAAAAATCACAATTTACTAAAACAATGCCACTACAAAAACTTTGTAGAATGCTGATAATTAACGCTTACTCTGCCCAAGAATATTTTGAACGATAAAATATATGGAATTAGGGATCATCTGAATTTCTTATAGGAAAGCTATATTTGTAGTTACTTAAAAAAATATTATTTTCATATTTGGGCACATAAAATGTTGACAAACAGTTTTATAGTTTTATATACATTCGACGTTTTAAACGTCAGTATTTCTTTAATTTTAATAATCTTAAAATCTTGTCTGCCGTATTTTTACTAACTATCCTTATAATAAAACAGTTGCGTGATTTACTAAAGGAAATTCTGCCCAAAGCTACAGTTTCTCTGAAGATCGCCAAGATTAACCAGCTCTTGCATTAAAAGCCATTTAGTTTGCTCAATACTTTACCTAATAAGTTGGCATGGGAAACTTGCTCCTATTGTTACCTGTAGCAAAGTTACTTTAAAACGTTTGAAATAGTGATTAATAGTTGTAATTTTCTTTAAAATTTTAGTCAATTCTTAATATTTATTTTTTACCGACACACTTCTCCTATCACAATGGGGAAAACAGAGATAACCTCCTGGTAAGACATTTAGTTCTCCAGTTTTTACCCGAATGAGGTATTGCGTGTTATATTGCGGATATAAATGCCATTTCAACCATTCCCCTGAATTGGAATGGAACCAACATATAATCATACGCTGGAATTTTGTAATATTAATTTATATATTATTTTTTATTGTTTATTGACAAAAAGCCTTCAAAAAAAGTTCTTCATAACAATTACGAAAAACTTGACCAAATTATAATACGCAAATTATGCGGACTAAAACTATATTTGCTTAAAAAAAAATTGAAAGCTTTTCCTGCAAATAATACTTAAACACTTTGTACTTCTTAGTATAATTATACTTATACATATTCATTATTTTACAGAAAAGTCAGATTAGAAAATATTAAAACTAAGAAACTTCAAATATTTATGTACGAAATCTTCCATTTTATCACGTTCCATATTTCACAATCATTGAAATTACCATACGCCCACAATATTACCTCACAAATGATATGAAACAATTAATTGTAAGCATATCAACAGGTAATAAAGTGTCTTATTAAGTGACTTTATCAGAAACCGAACACTTAATGAAGTAGATTATCATATTATGCTTGTTAAAATGAAAATGTGATTAGAATAAGCATGCTTAAGTCCACTTAATCATCTCCTAACCGTACTTATTACCAATTATTTTTAATTAATTTTCTTAAATATTGAGAAGAAATACTGTTAAATGTAAATATTTTAATTCTTATTTGGATATTGCGTTATGTTAAGGCTTTTGTTGCGTATTAATTTTGACGTCATCTTGCCCAATTGTGACTATTAATTTAATTGTTTTTGGGTTTAAGTTTTCCAATTATTTGCATAAGTATTCACTATATTCTAAATTTCTGCGTTAAGTTCCGCCACTTAACATGCAATGCCTCCGAATTTGGCGGTGCGTGGGGAACGGAGTGTTTTAACACTAGGTTCCCTCTGCCTACCCTGCTGTGTGCGGGATACAGCGTGAAGCTAAAAATAAAAAAAAAAAAACATATTCTAAGTTTGCCTTAGGTAACAACTCAGCAAGCAGTGCCAATGTTAAAAGCGAAATGATTTACGACTAAGTTAGACATAAAATAATGTTTCGACTTAACGTATATTATAAATTTATCTACTAAGTATATGATTTAAAAACATTTTTAGATAACGTATAAAAAATTAATGTTGTGAAACGCGAATATACTTTTTCAAGAAGTATTTGCTTAAAAATATTTTTTTTATCTTAGGTATGTTCTCACCTCAAAAAATATTAAAAATATATACATTGACAATTTTAAATATCGTCTTGATTTTTTTAAAAACATATATAGAAAATTTAAATATTATAGATTACGAAACGTGATTTTCTAGCAGATATGCATATATAATAATATGACTTGCAGCTATAACATGCTATGCATGCTGTATATAATATCCAGTTAGACTGGTCATATTATAATGCGAACTCGTCATTAAATCAATCCGGAAACGTTAACGACTATCCATAATTTATGCAATTACTGGACATCTTTGAAATATTACACACTTGCATAATAATGCAATTGAGAGTTTGATTCATAAAAATATTATTTATCAGAAATAAATTATAACTTTGTAAGCATGAATGAAAGGGCTAGAAAAATAACTACAAGAGCTATTTAAAGGTGTCACATAAATCGTGTACAATCGTAGTTTTTGTTGAATTCCATGCGTGAGAACTCAAGAGCTCGTAAAAATAAACAAGACGGTCTATTGAAGACAGATTGACATAGAATAGGCGTTACATTGACTGCTCGCAAAACATACATTAGCGTTTATTACTGTGCAATGTATGATGACATTGTGGGTTTCTTTTTGTGCTCCCTTGTGGGCAGTTAGTCATTTAGTTTATCTATTTTTACCTTTTTGGTGAAGTAGACAGAGCGAATCTATAGACCGTTTCCTACTTTCTTCTTCTATGTAATAAATGTTGTGTAAATTGACCGCAGAAATTTAAAATCATTTTATTCAGTTCGCCACTCTAACAAGGCAAAGTGCGCCAAACAGCAAGCGATGCCTCAATTTTGGGTTAAACTAGAGAGTCTCGCCACTAATTTCTCTCCGAGTACCTTGCTATGGGGGACCCGTGGGGGACAATATAAAACTGAGAAAAAATAATATTCCCTCAGTGAGGATCCAAATACCAGCACCTTACAACATACGGAATGTTATTAAACACTTCTACACTTAGCATACAATACATTCTATAAAAGAAGCCTTAAAAGTAATGTGTATTTTATTAAGTATACGTAACACTAGTATATAATATGCCTACATACGTAAGTGATCTAATAATAATAATAATGTTTAGTTTAATTTGCTTCATATCGTGAAACACGATTATATTCCAATAACCCTGACACCGAAATAGAAATCAAATGTCAAACGATCATGTTTTACACGAGCTGTCGCATATCTTTAAATGGAAATTTATATAAATAGAAAATATATGTTGACTCTATATATATGCTTGTACATAAAATCATTTATAATACGAGTAGTCGTGGCGTAGTGGGACAGCGTCTGACCTGAGCGTCTAAACTGTTTAGTTGCAGGTTAGATTCCCAGGCGGAAAAAATGATTAATATTTAAGTTATCTTTATTTCTCCGCTGTGAAAAAATAAAGAGTGGCGTTGAAATCTGCTATTCAACACATAACGCTCGCATTTAGGCAGGAAATGGAGATATAAGTGTCTTTGGTTCATTATTAGGACACTTCTTTGCTTAGCAAAACATTAATGGAACAAAATATTTAAAAAATGTTTAATATACCGTATCTCTACTTAATGATAAAAATTCATCTACTACACTATAACTTCTAGCGGTATTTCGCTTTTCCTCTATTTACGAAGTACACGCCTATTTGTTGTCAAGAACGGTATTGCATAGAACACGGATGCGGCATACCGCTGCTATGAGCCCTTGCTTTGTTCTAGTCGTAATTAATGAGAGCTCAGAGGGCAAATGCGCACACAGTTTTGCTATTATCCTGCGAACTAAAGAAAATAGCGATTTTGAGTGATTAGAATGTGGCTTAGATCCTGATGCCTTGTTGTTATCAAAGCCTTGTTGTTTTGTTTGCCATCTTGAAATCAGGCTTGAGGGTGTCGTAGCGCAGTGGGACTGTGACTGTAAACGCGATTGGTTGTAGAATCCCTCGTCTATTAGGGTAATGATAATAAATAAATATATTTCCATCTCCCTGCTCTGGCACGACAACCTTGACTTCCGCCACTCCAAAAGCAATATCCCAATCTCGGTTTGGAAGTGAAAAATGGAGTGTCTTGGTGTTAAGTTGTGCCTGGTATCCTTGTTATTCGAGAACAAGCGTTAAACTACAAGTATATCAAATGATTAAACAAAAAAAAATAAGATTAAAAATTATTTATGATTATATGTACCTACTAAAGTTTTTATTGTGTAATCGTTGACTTATAATTCATATAACACAAGAAACACTTATTGTGTCATGCACTATAGTGTATTATATTACACATTTCTTTAGAGAAAACATAATGCATTTTTAAAGTGTTCTGTTACAAAACAAGAAATTATGTATTGTAAACTGCCGTTAAACCATATCGCAAATCGGTGCCGCGAGTTAGTGTCGCTCTTTTATGTTAACCGAGTTTTGAAAACGGCCAATTCGTGACATGTTCTTGCGCAAGTCGAACGGGAACATGTGAGAAATGTAATATATTCTGTTGAAGTGTTAATTTTAATGCATATCATTTATCACTGTCTAATTAATTTTGTAGAATTTATATACGAATTCTTACTATAGTAAATAGTTGTTGATAACATTTTCTGCTGCACAACTCTTTCCTAATTTTGATAGCCCTTGAATGGTTATAATCGTTATGTTGTTTAGAAGTGTCGGATATTTGAGATGGTTATGGAGGTAAGAAAATCGATTTTTGTATGAATATAAACAAATGTAAATATTAGAGTAAAAGCAAAGCGTTTTGTCGGTATTCCACATTGGCTGGAAGTATGAAATATAGAATGCAAAAAATAAACAAAAAAAAGCTATTCAAAAGAAAATTATTATATATGCAGAAAATGTACATTACCGTAGGCGATGAGTTACTTCTTGCGCAAATCAGTCATCAGTGAAAAAACGTAATAAAATCATGTAACAAACAGATATGTAGCACATTAGTCACGCTGTTTTATAAACGCTTGTGAATTGTAAAATTCACTTTCAAGATCACGAATTTCGCTTTCCGACGTATCTGTATTATTACGCTGTCATTATGATAGATGTAAAAACTTTAATGTGTTTTTAGCGTTTAAACTTTGTTGATTTTTTATAATTTGCTTGTTGTGATACTTTTTTATTTCTATTTGATGGCATATACCATCTCTTTAAGAAATTTTCAATTTTTTTCGGTTACTGCGTGTGTAAGTATATTTTATTTATTTCCGATTTTGGTTATAAATCCCTTTATTTAACATTAGTTGCAAATGTAATAGTAATTATCTTACTATATTAACAAAATCAGCGAATAATAACATTATATATTCAAGCTTTTGTACACCTGTGCTACAATTATATAACGATTGCTGATCGATAACCTAGTCATTCGATCTGTCAATTTAATCTGACGTACGTCGCGCTACGTTTGTGTATTATACAATATAACTACTATAAATCTAACAAAAAGGACGTTTAAGTAGTTTTTGATAAAGGTGAATTTGAAGTGGATGGGCAATAGATGCGTCATCGATATGCGGTACCGTTAACCGCTCACCTGCGCCCGCGCTTCTCTAGTTATGCTAATATCTCAGCCCGACTCTCTAACTGAACGTAGAATTTAATGTACTGGATATTATTATTTAAATTTTATAAATAAAAATATCATTTTAATATTGTCTGAAGCTTGCCGTGCACATAGGTGTGAATGTAAACGCGGTTGTGGGTTCGATTCCCTCTCGAGTAAGGAAATATTAATTATTTGCATTTTCTTCACTGTGTTGTCGAGTTGAGCAAAGAGCGGCGTTGTGTTCCGCCATTTAACACGCAATGTCTTCAGAATTTGGCTTTCAGAACGGAATGTCTCAACACTAGGTTCCCTTTGCCTACACTGCTGTGTGCGAATACGGCGTGTAACTAAAAAAAATATTATTTCATATAAGAAAAATAACAGAAATTACTATATATTTTAACTTATTGCTAAACTTATGTCATATCTGACAAGAATAGTTAACCAATCATATCAAAAGCGTGGGTCTCTAGTCAATCAGTCACTCAATCACTCTCATTACAGAAAGAATGGTCACTTATATTACACTTGTGGGTGTATTTTGTATATTACTTTGGCGTATTTTATATCTTTGTTCCGACATATGGTAACACAATAATTCAGTTGTTCTCAAGTTGTGGGTTGCATAACATTCGAAACAGTAATTTTGAGTTCAATATTAATATTAAGCTGTATATTATATTAATTTATACATAATAAAAAAATGTATATAATAGGATTTTAACTTAGTAATTAGTATTTAAGACAAAATACGGCTTTGAATATTGTTATTCAACATGCAATGTCTCGATTTCGGGAAGAAAATGAGGAACAGATGTCTTGACTTTGACTAGGTTGTCTTTGACTACCGCGGGAAAAGTGTAAAGCCACCTTTTTACGATTATATAGATAGATATAAATAGGCTACAGAGCCAACATCAAATTGTTATATAAAACTAACCTAAGAACCAAGAGGATACTGCATTTTTAGTACAAACAACAATGTATATTTTTAAGCTAATATAATATTGTAACGGTTTGTATCACCTGCACTGTTCCAAATGGGGCCGTGGGTGTACGCGAAACTTTAAGGGAAGGCAAGTTTTGTTTCGAGCTTTATGTTTATATCAATTGGGGTTATATAGTTATAGTATGTAGTAGTATTTTCATAAAGACATTTAAACAAAGTTCACACGTTTATGCTAATACGTAACCAGGTTATATTTAATTTACATTAATTAAAATACAGCTTTGTAGTAAAAGGGACTTGCTAATTTGAAGAAAACTGGGAAATTTCACGTGTGAAATACAACTATTCAAATAATGAATATTTTGTGACGTTTGTATTTATTTTATACTAAAACAAGGGGCCAGCCGTGGAGCAGAGGTACAAAGTGTGCCTGCATAGCGACTGGTTGTGGGTTAGATTCATCCTCGAGGAGTGGAAGTATTTATAATTTCCATATTCTTCTCTCTGGTGCCGAGGCAAAGTGCGGCGTTAACTTTGGCCACCTTAACGCGCAATGCCTCTTAATTTGGCGGAAAGTGGGGAACGGAGTGGCTCAACACTAGGTTCCCTCTGCCTACCCTGCTGTGTGCGGGACTGTCTCCTGCAAAGAGTGGAGCTAAAAAAAATGTACAGAATAAAATTTTGAAACCTATATTATATTGAGATTTGTCTAGCAAAAATGACGAATGGCTTATTCCAAAATGATTGTAAACATTGCAATAGGTATAGAAGGTCTGATTAGTTTCTTTCACTACATGCTATTCATGCTATTCAGTTCATAGAACGCTTTCAAAAGATTCGCTACTGTGTTATTGTGAGATGAAGAATGTGTACATCAATAAGTAGTTTTTTTAGCTCTTTTTATATCTATCTGACTTTGAGAATTAACTAAATTACCATTAGCATTTTTTGCTAACATTACAAAACATATATTTTTAAAGTTAAATTATCATGTAACAGTTGTGTCATATAAAAATAAGCAAAACAGAATGCTTGATATTCTTATTCCATTTCGAACTTTAACTAATATAGTTTGAAACTTAGTCACTACAGGTATAAAAATATTATTTTAATCAAGAATAGATTAATTTCAATACATTTGTATATTGATGAATAACACACTGACTGACGGGTAGTCAGAGAGTCGGAGAAAATCTAGTGTGAAGACACTACGTTCGCTAATTTCAGCTACAATCTTAGGCATTACGTGGCCGGAAGTCAATATAATTATAATCATTCCCCTAAATCAGGATCTAACCTACTATCTTCAAATCAACAGTTAGGTATATACTACTCACGCTGCACCACAATAGCGTCTTATATCCCATACAAGTCATTATATTCAAATTCTAAAATCAAAACACATTGTATAGTGGAAAAATGAAAAAAAATCATTCAATGATATTACATAAATTAAAAAATAAGATTTTCTTTTAAACAATTATATATTTACTAATATTTTGAAAAAATCTAATATCACAAACATAATGGTGTCTCGCGAAATCGATCTTCCACCCTATAGTTATGTTGTAAGTATTTATGCGTAACGTGCGGTTACAGATTTGTAACGTTGATTCGATATCATTACAAAACCTAATACGGTTATGTTATTATGATGTGCTAATCTTATACATTGTAAAGATAATTTTAAATAATTATTGCTTTTCGTTGTTTAATTTTATTTTTAATGATATTCATTAAAAATGACGCGGCGTTGAGTTCCGCCGCACTACACCCAATGTCTCTATTATAGGCGGAGAGTGTGGAATAGAGTGTCGAACAAAGTGTCTCGTTTTCTCTGACTATGCGGGAAAAGGGGGGAAGCTGTTTTAACTAAAAATATTTTGAGGCCATCGTGGGACGGTGCGACATCGTCTGACTGTAAAGAATTTTTTGTTGGTTCGATTTCTACACAAAAATTATTTTCATTTCTTAGCTCTATTTGGACGAAGCTCAGCGTTGCATTCCACCATATAAAATATCATGTCTTAATGGAAAAAGGAGTGTTTTGTTTATGGAAAAATGCAGCTTCTTTTTACAAATTTGGTATTGCCAGATTTTTATAACCGAAAAAGAAGATTTTTTAAAAACTATATATGTACTATTATTTATATAACCTTAAAATTAACAATAATATTTTACTTATTATAATAAATTTATAAACAGTAGTAATTAAAAAATAAATCATTATTATTCTTTATATTTATATAACCGGCACGTTTATTAATATTGTTATACGACGAGTGTTACTAAATAAAAAACTTTATAAGAAAGAATATTAATTATACAGGTAAAACCAGTGTCGGCATCTAGTCGTAATAAATAACAAGCAATCCATTTACAGTGTTTTTATCGCTACATATAAAAGAACTGTGTACGCGGAAGTAGCTCTATATGTTTTATACAAGTTTATTGTGTTAAGGCAGGGTTCCTCGAAGTGGGGTACGCTTACCTCTAAAGCAGTAAGTAGCCTTAGATGAGCCATAGGGGGTACGCGATATACTTTATGTGTATAATACTATACCGTGCGAATTGGTTGAATTCAAGACTTCTTTGCTCGAAAGTCGCCTGTGACCGATCAACCAACGGGGATATATTTAGGTATGATAATCCCCATTTCAATGGCCTCTAAGTATCATAACTGTAATCAATCTTACAATAAGTTTGTTTAAAAGAATTGTGTATGTTAACAATAACGAATACGCAAATTATTATTGGTCTTCATTTTTGCGTGATTAATTATAGCCATATAAATCTACTATATTTTTGATAAAATGATGTTATTTTTTATTAAATAATCTGGCAATAACCAATTTATCAACGGATTCGCTGTGGTCTGGAAAGTCTAATTGGTGAATATGGAACAATAAGTTTGAAAAACCTTTTACTAAAGTAAACATATTATTTATACACACCGCTGAAGTTGTTTTTCTTGACAGTTATGTTATAAATAAGTAACAACATATCAATAATACCTGAAAAGAATGTGTATTTTTTGTTTTAAGTTACACTTGTTATGATTAAGAATTTATCACACAATTTTATCACTTCCTGTATAAAACGTTTTCTTCATAGAGTCGTATTTCATTAATAATATATAGGTAACAGTATTTTTCATTGTCTTTGTCGTGCTTTTTAAACCTGTAAGCTTATCGGTTCAGTGTTTTAAAAGTTATTTTTCTTTTACAGTTAGGTTGTCCCACTTCATATTCAAATAAGTACCAAAAAAATATCTAACTACCTACGTAACTACCTAATATAATTATTAACAAATAAACGATTGCATTTTATTAAAAAATATTACTATCCGTGTCCGCGACTTTGTCCACGTTTAACAAACAAAATATTGTTAAAAAAGTACTAATAATACTTAAGTACTCCTTATTACATCAGCTAACTGTCAGTAAAAACCGCGTTAAAATCGATCCAGCCTTACCAAAGATTAACAGGAATAAACTAAACTAAACGTACATAGTAAATTTTATTATTAAAATATTAAAATTTATTATTTAACATTAATTTAATAGACGCTCTAATTTTATTTATTGGTAGAAACGACATTACAATATTGACCAATTATTGTAGTTTTATTTATTTCTTTTATTAATTAGAAAAATAGAAATATCTTAATACATTCCATTATATGACCCTCTTTCTAAGTTAAAGTAGTTATTTCGTAGGTCTCGTGACAAAGTTAGCAGACGTCGTGTGCCCACCCAACAAGTTAACAGTATTATAGCATTCTATACTTTAGATGCCGTTGCTAAGCGAGTGCCAATTAATGATGTTCAAATGTAATGGTTGAACATAAATGAATGAAAACCGGTCGAGTATTGTACCTGATGGGTTGCGACTTTGTAGGAAGGTTTTTTTTTACCTTTATAGATATGGTGTAAAATATATAAATACCATTAGTTACTTTTTATTTAAATGATAAATTTAAAAAAAACACATTTTCATCTTTGCTCTCATAGCAAGTGGGCAGAGAGAACGTTTAGTATCAAGTAATCCTATTTCAATTTTACTCTATGTATTATTTCCATATGTTTATTTTTTTCATAATAATTTGCATGAACAATGTGTATACAATGCATCTACACAATGCATTATAGCAAATTACATATTGATATTTACGTTAACGTATTAACGCTGCGCGAACAAAAGCGCGGCGTTAAGTTTCGCCACTCCGCAATGCCTCCAAATTCTGCGGAAAATGGGAGTGTCTTAACACTAGGTTCACTCTGCCTAAAAAAATGTATTAACAATATCATTTAAATACATATATTAACACAAAATACATTTTTTTTATCAGTTACTACTATACAGTACTTCAAGTTGACTGTTACATATTCAAAGTGACCATTAGGTGCGGAAAATTATAATTCAGATTCAATTCAAATAAGATTGCGCAAACTGAAACGGTCTTACGTAACCTGTGCAGATAACCATCTTGTATGGGATGTTAAATTAGCATGTTCAAGTATGCATCAGGACATTAGGATTTCTATCTGAATATTAGAATTTGTAAGCGAAACGTTTTCCACGTGTTATAGTAGTCGAAAGATAGGGAGACTAAAGGTCATCGATATTTCAATTGCAGTTTGGTTTAGTTTAGTTTTACTTATGTTTACTAATATTTTTTTTAATATTCTTTGTCTTTAAAAAAGCAGCTTCGCGTTTTTTTTATTTTGTTTCTTCAGGCAACCTAGTGTCAAAGCACTCTGTTCTCCGCTTTTCACGCAAATCGAGGTATTGTGCATTAAGGGACAAAATTCAATTGCGCTTTGCTTACATACGTTTAATATATACATAATTTATATAAATATTTTTTATTTAAATATTAAAGTAAAACAACGTTTGATATAATCATATAATCTATAACAAGAAAAAATATTAACCCAACATATAAAGAACTCAATAAACATTAATTATTTTATTTAAAATAACTTAATTACTAACATTTCTAAACTATGAATCATGAAAAAAAATACGCAAACGTCGTGCAGACCAGCGTCGTTTGTTGGTGCACAGCAAATTGTTGTATGGCGTTGCGATATCATTGTAAGTGTAAGATTACTGAGAAATAAGAGTCACGAATAGCATTTTATTAGCAACAATAAGTGATATTTTTATATTATATTTATAGAGTGAGGGAAAGGTATATTGGAAATCGTTTTTAGAAAACTGGTAAAATTTGGAACGCAGCGTTATTTGAATTCGCGACTGTTGGTAACTGTCCAAGCTCTTGTCGTGAAGTATTAAACGGTTTTCAAGAGACGCGGGTTCGAGTCCTGCTGTGTTTCATTTTTTTTACAATTTTTATACGTTCCCAAAAAATGATTCCTGTCCTAAGTGTGTGAATTTGCACTTTCAAAATGTCAAAAAAGGTAGAGGTATACCTATCCAATATATTGGAATTTGTTAATTTATAAAATTCTGTTTTGGCAATTAAATGTCTTTATCACGAATACATTGAAGTGTACTGTACAAAGTACATTAGTATTTAAAATTAATAATACTTATTTCTTAAACTTCTTAGAAGAAGTTTATTAGAACAACGAAAGGTTCTTTAATTAGTATTTGATGCACATATTCTTAAAAAGGCTTAGATACATACAGCCTTATTTATGCGCAAAGTGAAGAAAATCTCATAGATGATCCTCTATACAAAATTTTTAATTAATGAACTTGAATCACAAATAAAAGAATGAATAATCTTGATATTAACTTACAAATGTTATTTTTCACATTTAATTAAACAATTTAATTAGTTTTAACAAATGTTTCTTTTTAAACTCATCCCCTTAATTTAATCACACAAATTTGATCATTAATTAATATTACACTTCACTTATATAAACAACTAACAATAACCTACTCTAGTCAATAACTTCATATCCTGGTGTCGTGTTGAAGTCTAAACCAGTGTAGAGATTTAAGTAGCAATATAACTTTTACACCAGTGTCTCAAAGTACATGTCAGTATCTACTATCTACTGTACCAAGTTGACTGTCAGACCGGTTTGTAGCGGCCCCTTTCTCGGAACGTGTGAGTAACAGAGAGTATGACGGATTTCTTGCAAATATATGCTTTATCAATATTATAAGCGAGCGTTTGACCTTAGTTTTGAAGTGGTAATTGAGGCTTTCTCTTTTTGATAAAGAATGATAGCTCAATCTATTAATATAACTATTTTTATAGTTACAAAGCTAGCTGGAGCCAGTCGTGGCGCAGTGGCACCAGCGTGTGACTGTAAACCACTGGTTGTGGGTTCGATTCCCACTCGAGGAGTGGAAATATTCAATATTTCCATTTTCTTCGCTCTGGTGTCGTGGCAAACAGCGGCGTTAAGTTCCGCCACTTAACACGCGATGCCCTCAAATTTGGCGGAAAGTGGGGTACGGAGTGTCTTAACACTAGGTTCCCTCTGCCTATCCTGCTGTGTTTGGGATACAGCGTCATAAAAGAAAATAAAGCTAGCAAACCTTTTATACATTTTCAGGGTAAGGATAGAGATATAGTGTCAAGAAACTCCATACTCCTCTTTTTTTGTAGGTTTACATTTTTTCACGCAAACGAGGTAGTCAGAAATAACTAAGTATTAAGACACTCTGCTCTCCATTTTCTGTCGAAATAAAAACATTTTCTGTCCCGAAATACAGATATTGTTGAGTGGCGGAACTAAACGCTGCACTTTGTCTTAACAGATCAGAGAAATGAAAATAATACATTATGTGTATATATTCCATAGCTATTAGTTATACATTAATGCAATTTTCCATATAAGAGAATAAATAAATCATGTAAACTGTTATTATTATTATTTATATATTCTGATAAAGTGCAAATATAATATTGCAATGGTAATCGTTGTTATTGTACGAAGTTCATTCGCCTCTAATTTAAATAGTATTTGTATTGGCATGAGCATTCTGTTGGATCATCTGCTTTAGGTATTCACGTTTAACCCTGATGTAACAAGTAGCTTTATATTTGGTACCTTTCTTGAATTTCTAATGACACACGATCACGACTGCACGTAATTAGATGATATTTATTTTGGTACTAATGTCGTTTGTCATTGCATTTCGTTTAAATGTTTTCTTTTATTTTTTAAATTAAGCGTTAGTTTTTATTTATTTTTTAACTATTGCGGTGTAGGTAGAGAGTTCTTACCAATAAGCTACTCTATCTTATATCTTCTTTACAGAGTTATAGTAGTGGAACGTAAGTAACATTTGGTCTAAAAAGAATCAAATTTATATTATATTTATATTTTTTTAATCGGATTCGAATCCGTTTGGCTTAGTAAGTTATTTGTTAACAGAGTTAATTTTCATTTCATGCAGATATTTATATTTATATATATTATTTAATTGATTATCGACAATATTAAACAAAACAAACTATATGCAACATAAATCTCAATCACGCAAGTCTTTCACATAACCAGACTGCCAACTCGCCGAAATGAATCACGAAATCGTTTTCAGGTTTGGTAACTGTAATTAATCTGTACAACTTACGCAATACTGCAAGAAGTCTTATTTTAAAGTTTAAACCAATTGAAAAATTAAATTTAACTCCAAATTGTTATTGTAAACCGTACAATAGTAGCATTATATCAGTCGAGCAACCTTCATTACTTTGAATTGTCGGTGATTTAGGACAGACCGTATTGATTTTTTCATATTAGATTGAAGTTAAGAAATGTAAAGTACAATTAGGGATCAATGCTTATTTTTAAAAATGATTTCGACCGTTTCAAATTCAATTATAAAAACTATGAAACGCGCTTTATGTGATTGCGGGAGATGCGCGCGTCTGTGCCATTGACCTACAACAACTTTTTGTGCGTGTAACGGGACGGCACACTTGATTTCTTATTGACATTTAAGTTAATGGCTTTGGAGTATACTATATAGTAGGCACGTGCAAATCTTTGTCACTTAATGTCTGGAGTGTAGAATTTTATTTAGAAAATTTAGAAATGGGGAACTTATTATTATGAGAATTTGGTAATAAAACTAGAGAGAGAGCGTGGAGCAGGGGCATGTAAATGTGATGTATATGTAATAAAAAGAAACAGTTATTAATAAACAAACGACTTAAAGCCCGGTAACCCCGAGTTTTCTCGTCTCCTGCTTTAGCTTTTAAGTTATCTTACTCTCACCATACCCAAACTGTTTTATAAAAGTTAGGCTATATAAAAATATATATTTTTATATAGCCTAACTTTTATACAACATTCGTTTCATTATCATCGGATATCATTTTCCTTTAGAACAGGTTAGCTGTCCGTTTCAATTAATAATTGTAGACACTAGACAGTTATAGCCGTCAAGATGATTTTAGATAGTTTGGTCTACTAACAACGCGACCTATTTAGAACCGTTTCTTTTTTGGTTTTAATTTTTTTTATACTATATTAATGGAACAGTTTCCCAGTCATAAACTAAGGCAAATGACTTACTTAATTTTCTTCTTTTTGAACTTTAATATAATAGAAATAATAAGAATTAGTATGCACTAGTAGACTTGTTGACGCGTCGTTACCTTAATGTTCACTTCACTTTCATCTTTGCACCCCTTTTTACAAAAATTACGCGGACGGAGGAGTATGAAATTTGGTAAAGTAAAAGTTTGCTTGGAGGAGTGTAGAAACCCATTTTTAGTTAGAATAGAATATAGAAATAAATCAATAAAATAAATATTACATATACTACCATGCGTTTGATATAGGTATACTCGTATTTCTGTATAAAGTGATATACCTACGCAACGCATGCTATCGCGTCAAGAAAGTCACTTAAATTGACGCCTAATTTAATAAGCTTAAAGAATAAACAATGCATATTAAAAATATTGTCTTTCTGCAATATTTCGTGATATGGAAAACAAAATTATTATGTTAGTTTTCATGTCCTTCCCTCAGAATAATTTTGAAAGGCCAAAAGCGTCCTAGTTACCCTTTACGCATTAATATAATAATTTATTGTTTATTACTGATTTACGTACAATATAACTGCATATATGATATATCTAAGATCTTAACCATTATGTAAATATCCAAATGGTCCATTTAAGATAATAGATAAGTAAATAAATCTTATAGTTGGAAGCTTGATCACAGATACAAATAATTAGCTTCCCGCAGTTTGCAATTGTTCTACAATCACCGAGGTGCGCAGTTATCTCTACAGATTTACTTGAAAGCAAATGCTGGTGTACTACTGAACATTTATACATTGAGTTTTAGAATAGTATACTGTTTAACTTATAATAATATATTTTTGATCTAAAGTATTATAATTGTATATTAAAATTAAAAAAATAGGAAGTAGTATTTTTTTTTGGATATTTTATTGATATTTCAAATTAGTTATCACTTTTAGGTAACTATATACCTACTATGTTTGAGCAACTTGTTTCTCAAAAAACCTGGTCTTTTATTTGAAATAAGCGTTTAGTCTAACGAAAATCAAGGGTCTATAAATTAGCAAGACTAACATGTTAAGTCTAGACGTATACACCCAATATCCATTATCTCGGTTATCAGAACTCAACGCCTATCTCCATAGTTTATATATCAATAGTTTGATGCCACCAGTAGGGTACAGACATGCGTGGATTTAACTAAGAATTAGGAGAATGATTGCATATTATTTTCCTTTTTCCGTTCTGATACCTAAGATAAAGCGCGGCGTTGATTTCCACCATTTGACAAGTGATGTTTGGTATACGGGCAGAAAGTGGAAAACGGAGTGTCTTGACATTATGTTCTCTCTAACTACACTGATGTGTTGAAAAAGATGTGAAGAATGTGTTTTTTTTATTTATTAAACCTAATAAGAATTCTCTCTAAACATATAAAAGATACACATGAAAATAGTCTATGAATAGTTTTATACACTAGATCTAACTGAGACAGACTTGAAAACACCGTTCATTGCAAATAAATAGTGTAAAACATTTCCTTTTCTGTAATTCTTTGATAAATATGTACCTTGAAATTTTATAGCAATACCATATTTGGCATTTAAGCTCTTGTCCTATAAGCTTGATTGCTTGAAGCGCTGACGTCATAGCATACCTTAGAGTAGACAATTTTGTCATAAAACGTGATTAAGATAACAAATTAAATACATTCAAGAGAATAAACAACAAAACATTGTTTTTTTTAAACTGGTTTAAAATATTACTCATGAACAATGTTAACATGTTAATGATTGCAATAAAATCCTTACACTAGAGAGAAGTTAGTGTTCTGACACTTCGTTTTCTGCTCTCTGCCCAGATTCGATATAAATATAATTATAAATTAACATAAAACGTAATTAAATTTTCAATTTATCGACGAATATCTATAATAGCCATATTAAATTTAATTAGAGACAGTCTGTTAATACATAGGTCTTTATACATTGCGTTTACATTGAGGTCTATTGAACATAGCTGTCGGGAACTTTCACGTAGTTTTAGCACGGTACAGTACAGCACCATTGCACTTTGTGTAGATGTACTGGCTCCGTTTAGATTTAATAGATTACGCTTAGTCTCGTATACAAATTTACAGAAGTATTATATACAGTAAGTTAGTTTATAAAAAAAAGTAGGTACGTACTTTTAATTGCTTAGCTTATAATTAGTTTTATATAGTAAAAAAATTGGTGGATATATTTTTTAAAGCGTTACGATTTTTTCCCCCAACAAGTTAGCAAGAGAGTGTGAATACTACGTTCTCCATTTTCTGCTGGAAATTTAGGCAGGTTTTGATTGGCGGAATTGGATGCTGCGCTATGTCTTAGATGACAAAGAAGAGAAAATATAATAATTTTAAAATATATAACCATTCCACTGAGTGGGAATAGAATCCGCAACCAATGTCGTATACGGCCAGACGCTCTTCTGACGTGCCACGACGGCCTTAAACCAGTTTGCATTTTTCGCACACTGCAGTCAATGATACTGAGTGATAAGTTATTCTGGTTTCCACCTCCCGTCCATTTTATAGACATTACATGTTGTATAGCTAATTTTAACACTATGCTTGTGAAACTAAACCAGGGAAGTTATTTCCTCGACTAGAAATCGAATCCACAAGTTATTTTTTTATTTATTTATTTATTTATTATTACAAATAAGCCTTAACCTATTACAAAATGATTAGCATTACAATGATATCTATTAGGCTGTTTATTAGGTTAACAGAATTTGAAGAATCCCTACCCTCCGTACTAGTGTTACTGTATGACGGTAGAATAGTATTCCTCGCACGACTGTTACGCTATCTTATACAGTATAGATCAAATATTAGGATGCTACCACTTTACAAGTAAAAAAATGTTTAATTACATAAGCGTTAAAATTGCGAATAGATATACATACATTTCACAGTATGAATATCAAAAGAAAAAGCCCATTAAATACATGCCAAAACAATTAATCATGTAAAAAACATTAACATATCATCTTTTCTATAATGGTGTGTCAGTACCATTTACACGATAATATTTCGCCGACTTCAATTATTAATAGCAAGTAATAAAAAAAATGATGATTCATTATTTATTACTATTACTAATGTTCGTAACGTGGTTTTTAATAGTATTGGAAAGTTAATAAAATATTATTGTTTTAATAAAGAATTGAAATACATTTGCATTTTCTGAATGATTTAAAGAATAAAATAATCATATTTTTTACATTGAAAATGTGACATGCACTTTTTATTACCGTTTCACATTTATTTATGATATAGGTGGTTTCCAATACATAATATATGAATTATACAACATTAATTAATTAAAATTTTAGTAGAATTACGTTTATTTAGTAGAAGTACGAATTATTTTTTTTACATAATAATGACCAGAAAATCAGCATGTTTCATTACACGAACACCCTTGTAATTTTAATAACAATATCACGATCGTGAGAGAGTATTTAAGCATCTGGAGTTCAGAACACGGACTCACGTTAAACATTTGTCAAACTCTGAACCTAAATCTCTTCCTACTTGTTATGAGACTATTTGTAAGAAAATGAGGTACAGACTTTGAAATTACTACATTATAGAAATTTGTTCTATTTACTCATGTTTGTAGGAGCTCAGTTTATTCTTCTTGTTTAAAAAGAAAGAAGTTAGAAAACTTAGTGTTAAGACACTTCGTTCTCCATTTGTCAGATTTTTTTTGCGTTCAATACGTTGATCACCTGGCGCTTTTATACGTTTTTTTTTTAATGTTCCCCTTTAAAAATGTTAAAAACAATTACTTTTTGACTTTTAAATGTCGTATTATATGATTTTACAGGATGACTAAGACATTTACTAAATAATATTTTATGTAAAATAAAAGAAGATTCACCTAACTTAAAATGTGACATTATCACATATAGTATGTATGTCGTGGCCATATCGTAGATTTGACGACTTCATGATATCGTTGACAATATCATGAAATGGTCGCAGTTCATGAAATGACCAATTATCGTTTGGCCCGATCATGATGTCGTTTGACGAAATCAATGACAGCCTAACGTTTAACGATATGGTCAAATAAACGCGTGGCTTTTTCATGAATTCGTCGATATTGTTTGACCAAATCGTCAAATAATTACTTAAACGACTGATAGAGGCGCTAGAAGCACTTTTTGTATATCAGCTGTTTGTAACAAAGTCAACATTTTAGTTTTAAATATGTTTTTTTTTATTAAAAGCGGAATTAATTATTCTTTTATTTTAAGTAATAAGATTGTTCTTATTAAAATATTGTTGTTTATATAAAATCATTTTAATTTTATTCAAGTCGATATGCAATATAATAATAATAAATTTAAGAAATTATATAGTAAAAAGTACTTTTATATACTAAAGAATCTGTTAAATAGAAAAAGTTTAACCTAACCTAAACCTATCTTATCTGATTTTAAGTATCTTCACAATTTCTTTCAAATTTATAAATCTAATTACGTAAAATATTTTTTAGGTTAGGTTAGGTTAAACTTTTTTTAATAAATAGATTCTCTAGAGATTGAAATGATTTTTGCCTAAAAACAAAGTCATTATATATAATGAGATCGTTATACGCACATATTCCAAATTTATATTAATTATATTATAAGGACACCTTATTTTACGATATGACCAAACGTCGATGACGAAATCGTTAAACGTTGACGAATCAACGATATCGTCAACTTCATTTGGTCATTTCATGAACTGCGACCATTTCATGATATTGTCAACGATATCATGAAGTCGTCAAATCTACGATATGGCCACGACATGTACATATTTATTTATACTATTGTTTACATTTGTTCGCGTTAGTCACGTAGTTGGAATCACGATAGCATGATCAAGATTCTCGTATAATTTTGCAACTGCATAGGTGTGCCCGACATCCAGAATTTTGTATACGTTGAATTGCTCTTTATGTAGGTTTGTAGGTTTTGATATAGTGTTAACATTTTTAGAAAACGTACAATAATTTAAACAACCCGAGACTAGAACCCGCGCCTTTTGGCAATCGTCTAACCGCCGCTAAGCTCTACGTTCCACATCAGGTTACGTCGAAATTCTTAACATGATTAGTACTTAAAGATTACTAAAAAAAAAAAAAATTAAATAGCTTCACGCTATATCCCGCACACAGCAGGGTAGGTAGAGGGAACCTAGTGTTAAGACACTCCGTTCCCCACTTTCCGCCGAATTCGGAGGCTTGCGTGTTAAGTGGCGGAACTTAACGCCGCGCTTTACCTCGACACCAGAGCGAAGAAAATGGAAATATTAAATACTTCCACTCCCCGAGTGGGAATCGAACCCACAACCAGTCGTTTACAGTCACACGCTTGTGCCACTGGGCCACGACTGGCCACAAAAAAGATTACTTATTTTAGCATATTTATTGTCAGGGTATATCGCCAGATTCTAAATGATTTATTATGTGTTCATTTTCTTCGCTCTAATCACAAAAAGGACTGCGGATTTTTTTTATTAAACACACGAACTCTGAAGTTTAGGCGGCAAATGGAGATCAAAGTGTCTTGACATTTGATATATTCCTTCTGACTACCCAAAAGCTAAAAAAACAAGTAAGCATATTTACGAGTACACCTATTTAAGTACCAATTAGGTACTTTTAATCTGTTATACTTATGTTGGCTAAGACGTGACTGGCACAACAATAAGTTCAACGCATACGTTACTTTGACAGTCACTTTTTTATGTCGACACTCGTGCAATTTGTATGAAGGTTTATCGACAAAAGTGTTTTGCGACGCCGCCGACCGTATCTGCTATTATTATTATTTAGTATTAAATTATTACTGGCGTCCGTGAAAGGAAATGGTACTAAGCGCAAAAAGTCTTTCAATCCCCAACGTGATCCAGTGCGTCTTAAGAAGAGATTCTGATTTATACATTTCAATTATTCCGTCTTTCTTTGCACGTGTGCAATACATTTTTCTTATAGAAGTGTGGAATTGTAAAGATTATATCGAATGTGAAAAAATAACGGTATAAATTTGCAAATCGATTTTCCATTCGATATAGTCGTTAATTTGAATAAATGTTGCTTTTGAATTCTAGCTGTATTCATAGCAGTGTAGGCAAAGACACCCCGGTGTTACGACACTCCGTTCTTTATTTTTCGGCGGAATTCAATAAAACTGCGTGTTGACTGGCAGAATTTGATGCCGCGTTTTGTCTATACATGTATTATATGAGGCGAAAAAGCCACAAACGAAAATATAATTGGTGTTATATATTTAAACATTTTTAAATGTTAATACACACTTAGGAAGATTGAAAAAGACATTTAGAAAACGTATAAAAAATTGAACGCAGACGGATTCGAACCCGCGCCTCCCGAATACCGTCCAGGCGCTCTCACCGTTGAGCCATGCGTCCTACTACCAGCTGTTGCAAAATTCTTATATGCTTTATTACAACTTATTTTTGTTGTTAGCATCTCTGTAGAAAAAAAATTACAAATTTATGCTACCCAAAGATTATTCTACGAACAATCGTTTGGCAAGAGAGAATGCTGCTTATTAAATTCTTTTAAAGTATTTAAAAAATGGCATTCTCTCTCAATCTTAATTTTTGTACGTTTTCCAAATGTCTGTTTTTAATTGGTATTTTTTAATATTCTCAATAAATTGATTCTTTATAATAATTTCGTTCTTTGTTTACAGATTGGATGCAGTTATGAAGAGCAAGTTATATATAGGTGAGATTTAGTTATTCAACCATTTGCATTTTCTTCGTCATAATAATTAATAGCCTTCTCCTAGTTTTAATTGATCTATTATGGACGTTGTTCTCAATGCGGGGCGTGGCTTAGTTCGGCGAATAAGACTGCCTACGCACGTTTTGTGATACAAACTCCTTACGTTATCGTGACATTAAGTGATTTACTGTTTTATAATACTAATTAGTATTGTATGAAAGTGACGCCATTATGAACGTATGATTTATTGTTCCAAATCACCTATACGTCGTCTTGTTTCAAAATTTACAGTTATGTAAAAAGAATAGATTATAGACTTCTTTTGTTTTATGAAATTAATTTTTTTAATGGATTAAAATATACAATAAGAGCTGGAAGTAAATTTGTTTTAGAAATATAATTTATTTTTAAGAATAAGTTTATAGAGATATATTTGTTTTGTATTGAGAGATTACCTTTTCTTATTGGTTATCTCTTTATATGATGAATTATCTGTTAGTCAAAAAGATTTACTATATAGTATCAGCGGCACCTCTATTTATATACATGTGAAGACATAAATATGTTATGAATTTAGACGTGATTTTTTAATGTAATTAGATTTTGTTACGATTAATTAAAGAAAACTAACTTTTCTCTACCTTGCATTTACAGTCTTTATAGAAACCGAACGTAATCAAATCAAACGAATTTATAAGTGGGTATTCAACTTATGTTCTTTTAATAAGACGTTCCACCACCGCATCATAAGGTAAAACATTTTAAATATATATATTTTCGGTGAATTACTAAAATATTCATGTTTCCTTTGTATACTTAAGCTGCGCCTTGTTGTTCGTACTTCGTGTTCGACTAATGCTACAAATCCGCACTGTTTCAACACACTATTTAAATGACAATGTAAACGCACTTTATCGTAGGTAGAGATTTCAACCTGGAATTGATCTTTTGAGATTTATAGCTCAATAATATCCTTTAGCATAATCTGGTCTTATTTCTTTACAAGCTGAAGACAACAAACAAACAAACTAAATTATTTTTAAAATATTTATATTTAATTATATATTTTTGTTATATATAAAATTCAGTTTTTATTTTTTTTTGACAATAGATGGCATTTTTTAGTAATAAATAATACTTTACCATTCTATATTCGAAACACATATTAAGTGATATTTATTCGAGTGCCTTATAAGACATTTATGTAAAACATTTCAAATAGCATTCAGACATATTGTGACTATCGTCGCGTAGTGCAACAGTGTCCGTCTGTTGTGGGTTAGATTCCGGAGCCTTGAAGAAATGATATTATAATAATTTTATTTCTCCGTTATAGTGACAAGATAAAGTGCGGCGTTGAAGTCCGCCTCAGAGCACGTAAGGTCTCGAATTCTTTTGACATAATGCTCAGAGAGCAGCGGCACAAGCCGAAGAGCGTGAAGGTGTATTATATGTATTATTTATATTTCTCGTCCATATTCAGACTGAAACTTATCACAAGTAAGCGAGACAAACGAGGTGTAAATTAGAGTTGCCACTAAGGCACTCGCTATTGGGGTTAGTGGTGTGTAAATTTTACCTTCGAGCTATAAAATAACGATGTAGCTTTTGTTATGCGTCGTAAAATTTACCAGAACGATGCCTTTCATACATTTCACAATTCAAATAATATTCAGATATCAAATATTGGAACGGAAATTTTGTAATATTATAATACTGAGCTTTTACGATCTATTAAAGTTGAATAACACTTTGTCCAAAGTATATGACATTAATTTTATAAATAAGCAGACATCATTACAATTTTGTTATATATTTGAATTTAAATATAGCACTGTTTGAACTAAATTGCCTCATTGACTACCAAATCACTGTAGACCACACGTAATTCTGCACGGTACTTCGAAATCGCATTAGGTAAATCTTTTACTGAACACGAACTTAAGCTAATAAGGTCTTTGTCAGTTAGTTGTTAGGGGAGCTCTAGAATGTGTTTAAAAGAATTTACTACTAGAAAAATATTGTATAATTACTGCCATATATTTTCCGATTATTGTAAATTAATAAGTTACATGTAATACGTAATATGACTCCTTTAATAACAAATCTAACTAATAAATATACATAATAATAATAATAAAAATGTAATAGATCGCTGTCTGGACATAAAGATCAGCAATAATATTATTGGGCGCATTATCAATCTAATTGAATCGAAAACAATTTTTATTTTTTCTGTTTATATGCGCACACGGCACAGATCAGACATTTTTGACTATTGTATTTTAGTAAACATCCGTTAACATTTCATCATAAACCTTATTATATTTCGATGCATCCGTAAATTAATTTACAATTTATATACGGATGGATAGGCTAAAGGAAACAGTACTATATATTCTTTATTGCACTTTAAATAACTAAAATGCTAATTAAAAAAACTAAAATAATATTAACAAAAGTTTACAGTCATGTTATTAATTTATGAAGGCGAAGTCGCGAGGCGGTCGCTAGTACCATAATAACACAAGCAGTATCATAATGCGAGACAACAAACTTAATTATGCGTCATACGAATATATGTGACATATTATGGGCATGTTTTTTTTCGTACTTCCGGTCTTTTTTGCTTTTTATTTTTTTTGTATAATTGCACTGGAGTCGAGTTTAAGCTAACTATTTCTATTTGTGGCAAAGAAATCTCTTCAGAAAGAAGTGGCCAGTCGTGGCCCAGTGGCACAAGCGTGTGACTGTAAACGACTGGTTGTGGGTTCGATTCCCACTCGAGGAGTGGAAATTATATTTCCATTTCCTTCGCTCTGGTGTCGAGGTAAAGCGCGGCGTTAAGTTCCGCCACTTAACACGCAAGCCTCCGAATTCGGCGGAAAGTGGGGAACGGAGTGTCTTAACACTAGGTTCCCTCTGCCTACCCTGCTGTGTGCGGCCAGTTGCAACCTCTATTTTAAATATAGTAGCTAACAGTATAGATTTCGTTTTAAAGTCTTTAAAATACCAGTTATCAAAACTGTAAATCCATATTAATGTTTAATTTTTTTTGCCAAACCTGTTTTAAAAGCAAGAAATCCTATGAGAAGGTTTTTGCAAACTTAAAGTAATGGCAGCCCCGACGAAGCCGTCCCCATCATCTCGTTACATATATTCTTTTAGGCGGGGGATTTATAGTTATTTTATCCTTTTACAATTACAATTAAACCGTCGTGGGTTTTTTTTCAAAATTTTTAATTTTGCTTTTTTTAATTGCAATAAAGAATATAATTATAAAAATACATATGTATTAGATATGTTACCATTTCCTCTATAAAAGCTAAGTCACGTACATTTCTCTCTGATTGCATTCTAAGTAAACAAAATGTTTAGCAACTTTTATGCGAAGTGCATACTTGGTACGCTTAGCTGTGTTTGTATATTTCAGGTTTGAATAACGGAACATATCTGCCCTCGTTTGAAGTGATAATGCTTCTGTTGCCGATAGCTGATTTAATAAAGACGGATATTTTTGATTTAATAGATCTAAGATTTCTATAAGAAAAGTAAAATATATAAAGTTTATTTTGTTTAACTATAAATTTATGTTGTAGGTATTTTTTTGTAGATTTTCTAACTAGCAAAGAAGCCAGAGATAGAGAGAGAACCTATTGTTATGACACACCGTTTCCTCTTTTTGCCTCAAAACAAGATATTGGAACTTAACGCCGCCATTTGTCTTACTAGAACGGCTGAATGACAATAATTTAAACGCTTCCTAATGTCTTTCAAATAATCCTTCTCCCACTGCTCCACGATTGTCTCAAATACCTTTATTTAGTATGCTTAATTTAAATTAAAATAATAAGCTTAATATAATACATAGTATATTTTTTTTAGCAGGGTAGGCAGAGGGAACCTAGTGTTAAGACACTCCGTTCCCCACTTTCCGCCGAATGAGCCATTGCGTGTTAAGTGGCGGAACTTAACGTCGCGCTTTAAGGAAATAGAAATATTAAATATTTCCACTCCTCGAGTGAGAATCGAACCCACATCCAGTCGTTTACAGTCACACGTTCGTGCCACTGCGCCACAACTGGCCCCTAGTACAATATAAGTACATATATTTTTTAAGTTAAATCATTAAACCTTTTCACATGATCAAATTAAACTACGTAATGGATGTTCGGATCTCAGTGTGTAATTTATTTAGTGTTACGATCTAAATACATACGATATTCGTCATTGTTTAAGCCGTGTCGTTTGTTAGTCTCTACACATTTCATCTTTGTCCGCGATCGCTATCATCAATTCTCTTAGTTGTCTTTCTATGGACGTTTGTTAACATCTTGTTTATAGTACAAGTGTTAGTTGAAAGTGTTCTTCCTGTATGTCACATATCAGTTTAATGGGCATGTTAAGTATTTATTTTAAATATGTAATATTTTAATGTCAAAACCGGAAATAATACGTTAAGTAGGAATCGCAAAAAAAAATCAGTTAGTTATTTTGTTGATGAGTTATATATGAGACTTAGCAACTTTAATGGTTTAAGTTTGATCTATTTTTAATATAACCTAACGTCTAATTTTTAACATTTTGAGTAAAGTCTACATTTTGCCGACTGTAATCTTGAAATTAATAATTACAGACCAGTTTGATCGCTTACCATTACTGCTGGTAAATTGTTATTGGTAAAACTGTATTACTGGTTCTTTTCTTAGTACTGGCGTTACAGTAACATGTACGTATGAATGTACCTGGAAAAGTTAAGTCTCAACTTAGGGATGTAAATACAAAGGTAAATTTCAACTAAACTTAGGTAACCATTTAAATTATCCGAGACTTTATGATCTCAGCTATTAGCCAAGTCATTAATAGTGTTGCAACTTGTAAGACAATGTATTCGATTTATCTAATGTGCTGTTATTTTACTTACCTAATGGTCAAATGTTAGTCTATAAAGTTCATGATACTTAGTAATACAGCATAGTTGCATTACTGATTAATTCTAACAAGAAAACCATTGGGCGGAAGTAAATAGTTATGCATTGGTAATATAATTTAAGATATTTTTAAATACAATTTGATTTTTATATATTTAAATAATATAAAATGCATGACAAAGTCAACGTAGCATATGACATGACGTGTTTGAAATAAAAGGATATTGCAGAATTGATGTTATATATCAGAAACATAGTTGCGCTTATGCTACTAATTCCGTAATATTATTAGAGAACATAAAAAAAACGCAATATATCATACAACAAAAAGAAATTGATTTTCATCAAATTTAATAACGTTTGGGTGTCGTCACTGTTATTTGAGCAATTATACCGTACCTACAATTTTTTTACCATTATATTTTTATGGGCAAAGATTGCACCGTTACAGGCGCGGCACACAAATTTTGTTAACCAGTTTTTAATTATTAGTAACCAGTTGTAATGGATTACTCAAGTAATATATGAGATTAATAGCCTTATATTATCTACTGGATAATACTAAGTCCTGCCTGCTTTTAGACTCATTTATCACATTATAGAAATTGCAGGTCTGACTATAGAAACAGTATGATATATTAATTAAGTGGTAATAAGACTAATGTTTTCCTTCTTTACAGAACATGTGTTCGCTTTGTTGAATTGTATTAAAAAGATTTTATATTGTTAGTTTCTTTCTTATTTTTATGTTGTTAAGAATTTTATTTTATTTTATTAATTTAAAAATATACAACTTTGAAATTTTCTTGTATCTTTCTGTAAAGGATTCAGTAACTTCTTCAATCTTGAATATTTATATAAATATACTTTGTATATTTAAATTACTTTACATTTTATATTTGGCTTGCTTTGATAAAGTATTCTACGTAGTAAGTAAACTTTGAAAAACTTTGTTCGTCGTCGAAATTCATAATATAAGTACAATATTATCTAATAAAACATTTCGAATTTAACAAAGTACACATTTTTGTAGCTTTCATACTTTATTAATAGGTAAAAGGATTTATATAGAAGTAAGTACTCAATGTCACTTGATTACAAACATCATTTTCAGATACAGAGAAATATAACATTTTACTATATTAAATTAAGAATATTTTTAACATAATTAATTTAAGAGTATGTACATACTACAAATTACATAAGCGTTATTCTCTTTACAATTTGATATGAGATGATACATCAGTAAGAACGGGTCTTGAATGTTCTATTTAAATTTCTATTAGGATTCTTGTTTATTAATAAATAAACCTTTGCATAAGGGCGTGGTGTTAGTAAGCATGTAATTTGCACGTCCTTCATTGTATACAGTATGCAGGATGTAGTAGGATAACTAAAGACTAGTATAGAGAAGGGGATTTACTCACCTGTCACGTGTATCATCATCTTGTAATTTAATATAATGCATATAATTTACATGTTTTTTGTTGCACTTCTGTTGTTTACATAACATTTTTTGTTGTATAATCTGGAATAGAATCTAAATTAGCTTCTTGGAGAACTGACACTACTAATATGTTTAAGTTAATTAACAATTATAAAACGATCGCCTATTTGAACAAAGAATATTCATATTAGATTTTGATTTCCTCCTTTCTTTTCCTATTTAGAAATTGAAAATTTATATGCTTTAATTTTTTTTTTACTTTGAAATTTTTATTCATTTTCAAATGTAGCCTTTTCTTAACTAGTTCAAAAGTTAAAAAAGTTTCAAGCGTGGGTTTTAGGTACTTTGTTTAGCCAATTTAGTCAAAATAATTTAAACGTTTTATATAACGGGAAACTCAAGGAATTTTCAAAATCGCGTCTATTAGCGCTGCACTCCAATAACTTGAATCTGTATCCCAACTTTAAATTCCGATCGTGGTGATTCTAGATAAGGAATGGCTATACCGATCTCTGGTACCGTTGCTGTATCGCTAACTTATCGTTCACGTTTCGCTACCGCTGGCGCCCTTTTATTACTATTCACTTGTATAGCGTTATCGTACATGTTAAAAAAATATATTATACTAAATCTTGATGTCATATATTTCTGCTTATACTTATACAATGAACATAAACGAATATATTTTTTCTTTATTATTTATTTACTAGTAATATCCACGTTTATTCAAGGTAGCTTCATTGACTACAATAGTGCTACAAAATAGTACAAGCGCTATTTTGCTTGTACATACTAATTCTTGTACAAATGAAAATCCTGGTGTTTAGTAGGGAAAGTATACAGCTTGGTTCTGTTACCAGACGTGGAAAAACTTAAAATTGCCTAACTTTCGGCCTTTCAAAAATGGAGTAGGCATGAATAGATTTAAATATTTTATAACAACAAAAAATGAATATACATTGATATAAAATATATAGTAGCTAAGTATATCTAAACTGTGATAACTGGATTCCATAATAGTTTTATCATCTAGGGATACGTATTATTAAAGTTTCAAACACAAGTTACTGTGCAATACTGTGTTATCTTAAAGAGGTTATTTGGAGGTCGACATAGGAGCTTATCCTGACATCTTCAGGAGCTTCTTTATTGCGGTGTGCTCTTATAATAATTGCTTCACACGTGTAGCCTTCCCACGATTTTTCAGTGTCAAGCTTGTACACTGATTGTATCATTTACATGTAGAATTGTAGCTTCCGCATGATTGTATCTGAACATTTGCAAAAAATATTTATAATAATATTTATTTAAGGTGAAAATAAAATTATGCGATAATTGAAATGTTAGCTTCAATCTCCATCAGCTGAGTTTTGTCAAAATTTTATACTTTTTGCCAATAAGTGGATTTATCATACTTTGTATCAGTCAACCTGGTGATACATAGCTTTACTTTTTACTATTCGCCAATTCTTTGGATATTGCGTGTTGAATTTGCACTCAGTGTTATCACATCGGAAAAACGTATTTTTATTTTTTTACATCTTACTAGTAAAATTACCAACCAGCTATTTTACCAGATAGACTATTCCCAACAATGTCATAGCAAATCGCAATTGCGTCACCGTAATTTAATAACAATTACAAAAAATAATAAAATATTAAATAAAACATACTGTTACTTTCATCCAATTATATTATTTTCAAAACAAGTGTGATTGCGGTTACAGCCGCAACACTTGATAGATTTTGTGCGCTCGTTAAAATTGGTCTGAGCTAACACCGTTACAGGAACGGTGAAATGACTGGGCATTGTTTATCGATAAAAGTAATAAATCTAAAGTAATAACGCCATTATTCTATTGTTGCGCCCAGTTCCAGTTGACGTTAATTTTCGTTCAGTGGGGTATCGTGTAAAACATGTTGTATCTGGCCGTTTGTTATCTGAAGTTAAAGCTCTTGTACTGTGAAACGTTTTGTTTACGCAATTTTTTTTGTTGTTTTCTTATTTACATCGATATTGGACGCTATCTCGCTGTTGTTAAGACCTTTCCGCAAGATAATTGGAGTACTTGGAATATTTTTTTTTTATTAAAAAAATAAATTTTTTGAAGTTTCTCTATTTTGGTTAGATAAAGACGATTGCATTGATTATAATGAGGTTTTAAGATTAATAAGTTGATAGACTTTAAGTGAAAAATCAGTATCAAATCGATAATAAAATGACAACTTTCCACTAGTCTCTTTTTATCCCATAATCGTACAGAAAAAAACTACGTTAGGATAAAAAAAATATTTAAAAAAAAATAATTTCTTATTTATTTCGTACTGGTTACTGCTGTTGGCATTTATTGTAGCTAAACTTAAAAGTGAAACAGGGCAATTAACTATTGTTAAAGTTATTTTTATTAGTTTATTTAATAATTACATAACATCCTGTGGACAGATTGTGCCGTCACTAATTTTGAAACATCTAAATCCTAGGCTGATTGATAATAGAGTAGTTACATCATGTAATAAAACTTTCACGCGGTCTATAGTACAAGTAGTAGGTAGGTAGAGATTTCGTCACACGTTAAGTTCTGATTAAAGAAAATTTGATAGATTGGCAAAAAATTTGTTCATTGTTAAATGTCAAATAGCTTGGCAGTAGTAATTTTGAGGTTACCTTACTAATAAATAACTAATAAAATAAAAAGGCCAGTCGTTGCGCAGTGGCACGAACGTGTGACTGTAAACGTCTGGTTGTGGAAATATTTAATATTTCCATTTCTTCGCTCTGAGATCAGAGGTAAAGCGCGGCGTTAAGTTCCGAGACTTAACACGCAATGTCTCGGAATCCGGCGGAAAATGGGGAACGGAGTGTCTTAACACTAGGTTCCCTCTGCCTACCCTGTTGTGTGCGGGATACAGCATGAAGCTAAAAAAAATATAAAAAAGAAATAAAATAAAAATATCTGATTGTAGACGCGATAGTTCCTAGTTCGATTCCTAGTGGGTTTGATTATATTTAAATTATTTTTATTTCTCCACCTTAGTGACACGACAAAATCGAATGAAGTGAGTGCGTTTTACCACTCAACTAAAGTGCCTTGATTTTTGACACTAAAGGAAAAACGGAGTAGGTACTTGACACAAGTTATCTAAATGCCCTGCCTATATAGGAATAGCATGTTGTTTTTTTGTATAAAAAAAGTATTGGCTTTTATTTCAATATTGAATATTGAAATACTAAACTTACCCAATATTTTCAGACAAAAAAAAATAACATAAACTATGTTATTGTTTCACAACAGAGTAATTTGAATGAAATTATCAGTGAGTTCAAGCAATTACTGCTTGGACACCGTGAAATTTGAATAAGAAAAAGCATTTACTAATAATATTCGACATAAAATCTGGTTTCAAAGCTTTTATTAATACCACTAACTCGGTCATTAAATTTAATGCTTGCTTTAAATTTGAATTCAATACATTTAAGCTGTCGGCTTATCTGAATTTCTTCCCATTCGTCCTAGCGACAACTTTAATTCGTTACCTACGTAACTATACTACAGGAAATAAAAGATTTAAAAGCTGTTATGTTTCTGAGCTAGATATAAAATTTCATTGATTGAAATAAATAATACAGTTATGCTAATTTTCAAACTTTATTTTATATTCATGTCGTTAGACCTGGAGTCAAGACACTTGGTTCTCCAATTGCCGCCCAAATTTGAGATTATACGTATTAAGTGGCTTACAGTTCCGCCACTTAACACGCAATGCCTCGAGAGAACGGAAAATGGGGAACGGAGTGCCTTAACACTAAATTCCCTCTACTCAAATGCTCATTTTCCCGAGTGGGAACCGAACCCACAATCAATAACGTTCTGTCACACGCTTTGTTACCGTGTCACAATTTTCTCAATTGTAATTATGTTATTATGCAAATTTTACAAGATCCAACTCAAAGATACATGGTGTAAATCATTCGGATATTTCAAAAGTGTGACAGGAAGGAAGTAGTAAAATGGCGCAATATAAACATTTTGAATATAGAATTAATTGCTCTAATAAATATGTAATATTGTATGTTTGTGTGTCAATATCACGTTTAAACGACTGAACGTGTCTCACGAGACCTGCACATATTATATTCAAGACGTGTTCATAAGAATTTCAATATATTTCTGTTGTAATAATGCGCTGAGGTCGTCGTGGCGCAGTGGGATAGCGTCTGATTGTGAACGCCATAGTTGTGGGTTTGATTCCCACTTGGGATATATTTATTATGATGAGAAATTTATTTTTAATTCTCCGCTCTGGTTCCTGAAACAACGCGGCGTTGGGTTCCGTCACTTACGAAATGTCGCGATGTCGATATCGAGGACTTGGATAGATATATAGATAAAATCTTTATTTCACACTGAAATACGATACGATACGATAAATTTTGGCTTTTTTAACTTAAATATAGGATGAAAAAGGCGCCTTGTCACATAGTCTCTTCCAGGTAATCGACATATTAAACTCAAAAAATGGGCATATACACACTTAGGAAATTGAATTAAATTCGAATCCCCGCTGCGTACATTTTTTTATAGGTTTTCTAAAATTGTCTTTCTCACGGAAGGTGTAGTTTGACAAGAAATCTGTCTGTCTACTTTAAAACGTGAAGATGTTTTTTCGGTTTGGCTAACATAAGATCTCTGCAATTACGGCACTTTACCAAAATAATATATAAAGTAACTATTATAAAAATGAATAAAGGCAGTTTTTTAGAAAAAAAATGATAGAAGCACTAAAATATTTGCAACAAAAATTATGATTGGTTTAAAATTCGTTACGCCGAAGTTAAATTAGTCTTAAGCTAAACTGCCTATAGTTTTTGTCAAATATTAACAAACGTGTAATTAGGTCTATTTCGCACTCCAGTTATCTTGAATTCTATGTCTTATTACGTGACAGTATTTGAAAATTTCATTATGCCGTAAAAAATATTTTAAAATATATATTTTTTTCAGCTTTTTATCTTGTAATTATAAGGATAGGATAACTTAATTTATTGTAAAGACTGTTTTCGACTTTCTGCCTTAATACGATTGCATGCTGAGTGGCGAAACTAAACACTGTGGCTTGTCTTACTAGTGCGTAACCAGTGGGAATAAAACCCGTAACTAATCACGGTTACATTCAGATGCTGCCACGATGATTTCATTTATAATATACAATTTTCTTATATTTCTTTGGAATGTAAGATGAGTTATCTGTCATTACAGTGTTAGTAATTACTACAGTCCTGCGGTCTAAATTATTTCTTGGTGTATTCATTTTAAATATGTAGTTAATGCTATATTGGTATAATCAAGATATATACTTTGTAGCATACAAATCATATCATATAATAATTATTTGTTTAAAATTCATAGTTTTCTATCATAGATTTTCTAAAATATAGGTATATGAATAATTTTAATCTTAAAGAGGTTGGTGGCCAGTCGTTGCCCAGTGTCACAAGCGTGTGACTGTAAACGACTGGTTGTGGGTTCGATTCCCACTCGAGGAGTGGAAGTATTTAATATTTCCATTTTCTTTGCTCTGGTGTCGAGGTAAAGCGCGGCGTTAAGTTCCGCCACTTAACACGCAATGCCTCCGAATTCGGCGGAAAGTGGGAAACGGAGTATCTTAATACTAGTTTCTCTCTGCCTACCCTGCTGTATGCGGGATACAGCGTGAAGCTGAAAAAAAAAGATGTTAGTGGTTATCAAAGCATCCTTGCTAATCCCATTGCTTTGAGTGCTGAATTAATTTTTAAAGAGATCATTAAGTTGTTTAGATAAGTAGATGTATTTGTTAAACAACAGGTCTGGCATAATCTGAACACATTAAAGACCTTTATTTTTACTAGAATAAAAAAAAGAAAGGTATATGAATATTGTTATATTATAAATTGCTTGTGAGTTCGTCCTTATTCAAGGAAATAATTACCTGGTCTGATGAAACTAATTGTGGTATTCTTTCCTTCACCCAAAGGCAATGAATTTAATGAGCTATAATTGAAAATGTATTAAGTTATCTCAAAAAACTCAATCATCACTATATTAATATGCGGGGTATGTTTGTGAGTATTTTATGTGTATAATAAAGTACGTTATAATATTCTTTGTTGTAATAGACATTTTTTAGCGTTTTTCTTTGCATTTTGTGCCAAAATACATAAAATGTCCGTCGTGGCGCATTGGAGCAGCGTCTGACTGTGCCGCGATTGATGTGAATTCGATTCCCACTCGGTTATATGATTTCATTTTAACCAATTCTTCGCTCTGGTACCAAAGACATACTGCGGCGCTGAGATCCACCACTCAACACACAATGTCTTGATTTCGGCCAAAAAGTGGAGGACGGAGTGTCTTGACACTAGGAGCACTTTGACTACCCTTTGGCTGTGCTAAAAAAAGCGTGACGTTAAAAAACATACAAAATGAAATGAATTTGCTAAAAAAGCCTATTATAATGTATGACAAATCGGACAGAAATGCGGCAATACTAACGTTCATATTATAACAAGCTAACAAGATCCAAGTAACTTACGGTTATGCGATCTGCGTGATATGTAATATTGCATGATAAAAGCTTCGTGTAATTTTGCATAAAGATGTCCCGTTGTACTGTGAACGGAGTCAGCGTGGTAAATGCGCATCTATTAAGTCAGCTTTGATTGCCACAGTTACACTGGTACCCATCGGTTTTATTGCACAATAACGATACTCTTAATGTTGGGAATAACTGAATTTACTTAATAAATTGGATTTTTTATAAATTTAGTCATTTTGAGTCGTGCTGACGGACAATATTTTTTTCTAAAAAGAGAAAATTCTTTTAAATAATTTTAAAGTGTTATTCCACACTTAGGAAAATTGATGAAAAATACATTTAAAGAAAACGTATAGAAATTTGAACGCAGCGGGATTTGAACCCGCGTCTCCTGAATACCGTTCAGGCGCAGTCACCACTGAGCCATGCGTTCTACTAACCGCTGCGTCGAAATTCTTATACGCTTTATTACAACTTATTTTTGTTGTTAGCATGGTCTTTAAAATTTCTTTTTCAAGAGGAAAATTGTTAAAAAGAGGAACATTATATCATTCAGCCTATCATTCTTCAAGATGCAGAAGAATTTAAAAGCAGCAGAACACTTTCTCTAGTGTCACAAGATACACAAAGAAAAGTTAGTGTCGAGATACTTTGAGATACTTTCTGGCCATTCTGACATTGCGTGTGGAACAAACGACCGCACTGCCGTCTTACTCGATCAGAGATAGAATTTTTGGATATTTACATTCAGTTTCCTAGGTGTTGAGTCACACACTATGTCACTGCGCCACAATGGTCCCAATAGAAAATGGAGACAATAGACTTTGTGAAATTAAAATAAGCTACAGCTTTTCCTTCCAGAAACTTTGCTTTAAGTATTCATTTAAATAATACAACATATTTAAAAGATTAGAATAGTTTGATGACATTGTGTAAACAAATTTTGAGACTTAAATTTTATTAATTAACATTTAATAAGGCGTTTGGCGTATTATTTCAACCTATTTAGTAATATCGATACCTATTTAAACAGGACTTGCATGACTATATTAATAATTGTGGCTCTGTTACCAAACTATTTTGCATATCGTAAGCGTATATCTCTAGTATTAATCAAAACCAATGAATCAATCTGGAATGTATCTAGTGGCCTTTTATGTCGTGTTAATTTGTATACACTCCCAGTAATATATCGAAAATTGTTTCCTTAATTAAGATATATCTTAAGCTGTTATTTTCTGAATAAAAGAATATATGATAGGCTCACTAGACATTTTGATTAAGTTGATAATTTACAACGATTCTCTCCATTAAGCTATATCTGTCAACGAACCTAAATAGACAAAAAAAGCTTAAATCTTCAGTGATATAAAAAATAGGTAAACGTTTGTGAGTTTGTTTATTTTGAGGTAATATTCGATTTCAAAAATTCTTTCAACGTTAAAAAGCTACATCATCGTTGGTAGGAATAGGCATATGATTTGTTTTGAAAAAAGCCATTCAGCCAAATCGATTAAAAATAATCCGGGAAAAACCATGATATTTATATAATTCGATAAAATTATAAATTTGAGCAGTTAAGCTTCAAGTATTATGTACGAAAATTGGTATAAAACTAATTTTCTGTAAGGAAATAATGATTAAAACAATTAAAAAATAACGGAATTTAAACCGCCTAACAAATATTATTAAAAGGAACGTGAATTGATTTAACTTGAACGCGTTGAAGTTTTTTCTAAGACCACTATTACGCTGTCAAACTACTTGCGTCAACTTATCAGACTGATCGAGTTTCTGCTTGGAATACATAATAGCTATTTTTTCTGAACACTTTCAATTGACAGGTACGAATTTCACTTTATACGAGATCTGACGTTAGATTTACATTTGATTTTATTTTATCTTTCGAAAGCTTAATTGAATTATTTTTATTGATATTAAATAAGTGAACTGTAATTCAGTTACGAATTTTATGTATTTCGTCATCCACTATCTAATTCAGATGATATTTATATTTAAAAATATCTCGTTTCTGTGTTTAGTTACAATGGCTATAGATAGTTTCAGTTAGTAGCGTTTCACCATCTACACTAACTCTTTCGTTATATAACTCGAAGAGTAGCATGGATAGTAAACTATATGCATTTTACTTACTTATCTGTAATTTACCTAGTATATAAAATAAGGTACAGATAAACCAAAAAAGGATAACAATTGACGAAAATCCAACATGTCATCATAAATATTAATCTTAAGATACGAGTCATTGAAAATCATTACTAAACCTTTTCGAAACGTCAAATGAATCATGAACTAGATACACACAATCGTCCACAATTCCTAGTTACTCCCATTCAAATTGTACAATCCTCGAGATTTACAAGAAATGACAAAGTGGACACTTGCCGGTTGTTAAGGCGTAGGCTGACAATACTATAAATAACAATAATATGTAATATAGTGCGATATTTGTATTGCTTATTTCATATTATTAGCTTTTTATCTCGTATAAGTAGAATTATTTCGTACTGATGTTATGAAACTGCTCTTATAGTTGATTCATTTTTTAAATATTTTTTGTAGTAATAAATACATGACTTTATTGGAAAGCTAACTTCTATATTTTTAGTTTGAGTAGAGTTAAGTGAGGTAATATTTCTATTTTATTATTATTATTAATATTTTTTATATTATTATTTTAAAACGTATCGGTTTCCATGAAGTGGGGCCTTGTATTCTACTACGTTAACTTTTTTAAAACAAATAATTTTGTGTTAAACCTGAATATGTAAATAGCGTTTTAAAAATGTTTACAAAATATAAACACATACACAAGTAAAATTTAAAATTGTACATATTTATTTATACAGATACGTTCGAGTAAACTAAAAGCAAATATAAGAAGCGAATTTTATATGTAATTTTAATATAAAAATACCGCTTAACACCAGTAAATATAGAAATATCACCTATGTTACTTTACCTGCACTACCAGCAAGAAGTGTGCACCGTTGCAAACATAATAGCTACCTAACGAAGGTACTTATCAGAGCGCGCTTCATCTAAATTGATTTTATTTTGCCCTCCATTAAAACGATTGAAGAGCATCGGCAAGGAAGAGATCGATCGTGTAAATATCACTTGCGAGTTTAGTTAGCTACAAACCCCGCCTACGTAATGCCTGTATAAATTGCGATTTGTTATGCACCGCGGCGACACAGACGGCAGGTGGCCCTTTTAATGGCCTGCTAAAGGCCTTTCTACGTGTTCTAAGACATTTTTATTCGGTTTCCTTGCCATATATTGTCTTAAGTCTATTGTATTTATATATCAAGCAGGTGTTAAGTTACGTCGTTTGGTTGCTACAGTGATTGATATGTTACTTTTTTAAATTAAATTTGAACTGTATTGTGAACTTACAAGTATTTATTCTGTTTTTATATTCTAAAATTTATGGGCAGTAAGAATTGTTCAAAAATATTGTCTCAGTAACAAAAAAAACCATTAAGTGCGATTTGATCCTGCAATAAATGAGTAGCGTCAGATATAGTTCAACCTTACTATGACTTTTTAAGATTTAACTATTAAACATATAGAAAAAGTAGCAGTGTTGGTAATGTTTCATACATAAACTTATATTTTAATACCTAATACTTAAGCATTTTTCAAGAAAATATACTTAATAACGCTTTGTCTTTTTTTCAAAGCAACCAACATTTTAAACATAGACATTGTTAGTCTGACCAGTGGAACAGGTTAGGAACATTATTCAACGTATAACTAAATAATCTAGTTTATTTATTGGATATTTATTCGTCTATTGGTGGAGGGATGTAGGCGTGGCTCATTTCCACTAGTACAGAAAAGGTACCATTTTGTAAGCAACGTCGATACCTGTCACTGGCAGCTTTACTGCCTCCTACTTGTTACAGCAATATCTTTTAGTACTCTATCGAATAAAATCTGCTTCAAGATTTACTCGTTTGCATTTACATGAAACATTTCTACAAACCTAACGTTTTTTATAGTGTTTAATAATAAAAATGGAATGTCTTCAAAACTAACAATAGACTATCTTCACACTTTGCCTATAAAATTAAATACTAAAGTAATACTATATTTTTCATACACACTTTTCTCGAATACAGGAATTATCAGACGGAGCCTAGTGATAAGACACACTTAGCACCTGAATTCAAGACATACGTGTTGAGTGGCGGAAATCAACTCTTTTGTATTTATCTTGTTCACTAAAGCGGAAAAGGGAAATATTTAATTTATAATTATTGCTCCGAGTAGAAATCGAACTCACACCCAATTCCGATTACACCTATAGACATTGTCCCAACACGCTGCGATACGAGATTTTAAACTATATTTACTTTAAAATATTGAATAGCATATTACTTTTGTTATCGTTTAAAATTATTCAACCATTACATAGTATATGAATGAGAGGAGAAAATTCAATACAATTTAATTCAATACAGCATCTCGCTGGCTGTTATGATTTATATTGTGTTACCTTCCATGTTTGGTGTTGTTCCGGATCCACTTGCTGATTTAATACTATTGTATATTCTTGCTACTTTATTAGCATAAAACCACGAACAAACCTATTGTCTTCTAGATTGTTAATAAATATTCTAATCAATTCAATATTGACTATTTTCTTTCTATGTTTTTTGATGCTCTTATTGTTCTATACTTTTCTAGTTTAAACAATTTTTTATATAAAGTATGTAATAAATTTTTAATATGATGACAGTATCATGGCATTTAGTTATTAAAATAAATCAGTATCATAAATTACTCGCTAAGGTATTAGAAAACTTGTCATATAATCGCTTCTAACTACTTACTACACCGAGTTACGGAATAGCAAACGAGACACTAACATCTGAATGGTTAACTGTAAATGATTACGCCGGCCCGTTCTGTATTCTGAATGAGAAGCCCAAATACATATATTTGTCCGTTACTTCAGCAAACGAGCTTTACTTAATCACTGAAATTGTCTTACTGTTCTGTTGCTAAATGTTTACTTCGAAACAAATGTTGCAATACAATTAGAAAACAGAAATCCGCTTAGAAATAATATTGTTTTGGTTTATATCACGATTTTTGGGATATAGACGTTGGCATTTACTTTAACCTTGTAATTTCTTAATTGGTTGCTATTAAGTATTGTGAAATGGTTAATTAACGTTACTAAACGCACAGCGAGAGTTTTAGGAGAGAAAAACAACATAATAGAATAAATAAAATGGAGGTGACTGATTTTGAAATTAAATCGGATTCTTTGTCTGTGCAATTTGGTGTGGCATTATCTAGATTTTAGTAGATTGTATTAAATATTAAAGGCTTTTTTATAATTTATCAATATTACTTATTATATACACATGTTTTAGCTGTTTTCTTACATAGTATCTTGTTTTAGATCTTTTTAGATTGATGTTATAGAAACATATATTTAACATATATTTAGTATGTTAAGCTATTGTGCGACAGTTTCTGACCGTAAAACCGATGATGGTGGGTTCGATTCCAACTTAACGAAATTAACATAATTTAATTATTTTCATTCTCCACTTTGGTGAATAAGATGAAAACGCAGCGTTGACATCCGCCACTCTAAACACTACGTCTTGAATTGATTGGATTCGGATAGAAAGTACAGAAAAGACACTAAGTTCTTTACTATGCATGATACAGCGAGGAAAAACGATGTTTAAAAAATGCAATCTATTTGAACAATAATTAAAAACCGATTGCTACAACATGCTTAAAGTATTTTAATATTACAATTATAATTAAGTACTTCTTACATTCGATGAACTTAATTGCTCACTATAGTTACTTCTGATTGCAAGGTTACTGAGCGTACAAATGTTTGATGGACTATAAAATTAAAAATTGTATTCATATTGTATGAAGACATTTCATTATAATATGACGAAATTCATGTTAATTCTATATTTCGTAATCTTAAATACGTGTTAACTATTGGATGATTGTTACAACATTTTACTACACATATCTATAATAGTGAAACTGCTTAGTGTCCCGCTTAGATTTACCGCGCAGGCCCATTGTGATGTCAAGAAGTCTCCATCTAGTGTCAAGAAACTCCGTTCTCCACTTTCTGAAATTAAGATATATTGAGTGGCGGAATTTTGCTGTACGCTTTGCACTCAAGGCGAAGAGTGAAGATAAAAATAATTAAAATATATTCATTCCCCAAGTGGGAAACCGATCCCAGAACCAATAATGCTTACAGTCAGACGTTGTCTTACTGCGCCACGATGGCCTCATATCATATATCTAAATATATAAAAGAAAGTCTAAAGAACTCGTATGCAAAACAATAAAAAAAATATATAGAAATCTCCTGCCCTACAACACTACATAAAACATCGTGACTGTGGTCACTAAAATAAAAGAAAAACACAAAAGGAAAGAACACTACGTTTCACCACGCAATCGTAGCAAATTATCCGACTTAGCTTTATAATTTTTTGCCCGCAAATGTGATTTGGTATATGGCGCGTGACTTTTGTAACCGCGGCATTATCGTGCCAGGCCAAAAGTGGCCGACCTCGCCTTTGAACTAAAGAAATACCTAGTAGACTACTTTGTATTGGAAATGAAATCGAAACTTGACGCGATTTGAGCACAGGTAGTTTCATTCTTGTTAGTACTAACTGTTAAATCGAAATTATTATTAAGAAGTCGTGATACATGGGGTCAGCGTCTAAATGAAATGGGATGATTGTGGTTCGATTCCCACTCGAATGATTTAAAAATATACATTCATTTTTTCGCTCTGGTACTGGTGTCTTAAGTAAGACAAAGCACGGCGTTGAGCTGAGCCTTTCAATACACAACATTTCGATTTCAGAAGGAAATTAGCGATAGGAGTGTCTTAACATAAGACTACCTTCTGACTACCTCTGACTACCCTCCTATGCGGAAACAACATGAAGCTCGAAAAGAAATGATTGTATTAACAGAGTTATTAGTTAGGTATTTTATAGGGCTTTGACCTCTGTCATTGCTTGATGATGATGTGAAGCCGGATGTAAAATACTTGAGTGGCACATTTTGTACGTACAATATTACTCAGAGTTGTTTGAGTTTGCCTTATTTTAACTTTTATAATATTTAAAATTGTTATAATATTTGGGGCCAGTCGTTGCGCAGTGGCATAGATGTGTGACTTAAAATGACTGGTTGTGGTTCGATTCCCACTCGAGGAGTGGAAATATTTAATATTCCATTTTCTTCACTCTAGTTCACGGCGTTAAGTTCCGCCACTTAACATGCAATGCCGAATTCGGCGGAAAGTGGGGAACGGAGTGACACTAGGTGACCTGCTGTGTGCGTGATACAGCGTAAAATGTTAGTTGCAAAATTTGTGATAATATTTATATTACTAACTATTGAATATATTAAAATTCCTTTATAAAATATATAGTTTAATTAAACAAATAGATTGATTTGGACTTATGGTGAGAATAAAACGGTCTTTAAATGTTGCTTAAAATTCTGCACGTAAAATCTTACAGAAAAGATTAACAAATATTTTACTATAGTTTTCACTATCTAGAACCAAATAAGACTTGTAATATTTAAAAAAATATAAATTTTCTAACAATATTAAAGTTATTATGACCATTTGAAAAGTACTTAGAATACAAAGCTTCAACATTCCAAAAACGGCAAAGCATGCGGTTACTTACGATTTCATTTGAAAGATTACAATCTTAATAATTTAGCCCACTAAAGCGTATGTTAATACATAGAAGGCTATCGGCTAAGCTCTATTTGGATGATTGAGCGCTGATAACTGTTTCATTGAATGAAATCTTTGCCATTATTATACAGTACGATAACATAAATTATATGATTTAACTGGTTTATCTAACTGTAAAATGTAATATATACCTTTGGCGTTAAAGGTACCAGCAGGTTTGAATCATTAGAATAACTGCAAATTTTGTTAGTGTATCATTATAAATACAAATAGAAATTCTAGAGCACAGCCTGAAGTTATTTCAGATATTTATTAGTGAAGTTAATTAAATTAGTGATTAGTATTAATATTAATAGAAGTATTAGCATTATTCATTAAACGTGAACATTTAGTTGAGCTTGTGTAATCTATTCGGTAGAACAGTTTTTAACCTATATGATGCTTGTAAGTTATATCCATACTAATATTATAAATGCGACAGTCTGTCTGTTACGTTTGTACAGCTTATTTACTGTCCCGATTTGAATGTTATTTGGATTGAAAATAGTTGAAAACCTAGAGTCAAACATAGACTGTATTTTTCAAATATCAATCGCTACAGTGTCAAAATAGTAGATTTTGTTGATTATTTTTGTTAAAAATCTAAACTACTTGACTGGAGGCCTAGACGCATAAATTGTGACTGCAAAGTGACTGACTGGTTCTGGGTTTGATTCCCACTATTCCAATTCAATATTTCCATTTTCTCCGCTCTGGAGTCGTCCCAACACGCGGCTTTAAGTTTCACCACTTAACATTCAATGTCTCCAGAATTTGGTCTATATTGGGTAACAGAGTCTCTTAACGTAACCTAGTATAGGTTACCTCTGCCTACCCTGCTTGTGGAGCTGTGGAGTGTGGACAGCGTGAAGCTAAAAAAAATCTGATTTTCGAAGACTTAATGACGTTATCAAACATAGCTTATAAGGTTAAATATAACATACCCCTAAAACCATAAAAAATGGACACGAAATCAGAATCGAAAATAACGAAGCAGCTTTAGTTTTGTAGTTCACGCGGGCGAAGCCGCGAGCGGGTCGCTAGTGTTACATACGGGATACTTTGTTACATCACGAACAGGTACTACAAGCTGTCCGACAACTCGATACATTTTCGAATTGCGACCAAACCTTTTACTTATACGATTACCGTAATTAATGTGATTCTATTTAAAAGATAACCAGTATTAAGCAATTAGTAAAACAAACTAATTAAGTCAGATTATTAATTTATGTATATTAGTTTAGTGTCTGATCTTTAATCAAAGTCAGTGCTATAAAGAAAAAAAAAATATTATGTTATTAATAAAATTCTATATGTATATTACAATCCGAGGTACGAGGGAGTTGTGGGTTCAATTTTCATTCGCAGGAATGGATAATATTCATTTCTTCTGTCAGTTAAGAAGTGCGGCGTTAAGTTCCATTTCTTAACATATAGCGGTATAAAAGTTCAAACGTTCTATCTACCTATTGAAAAAGTTGTAAACATATATGTAATTGTTAAAAAAAATCAAGTAATTATAATCTGTCTACTCAAAAAAAGTAAAAAGTTGCAATAAAATAATTTAAATTAATTCTAAAAAAATATTGGCCAATTCATTCAATTCACTGATGTCTATCAACCTTAGTAATTCCTTTGAAACAGAACGGATCTAGCGGCTTTCAGGACCGCTAACATCGTGACGGCGGTGCCCCGATAACGGAGATGCCGGGTCCTTATTAGATTGAACCTTCACGTATCATATGCCATCCTTTACTTGTCTTAGATTGTTCCTCTTGAAAACTTGTTAAGATATGTACTAGCTATTTGCAATGTAAATAGATTTAATGGTCTGCTTTAGTGATTATGTTGGCTTAGAAATCAAATTAACTTCCTTCTATCTTTATAATGGGCCGTGTGTGCTTGGTATTAATATTCGTCATATTTCTAATTATTTATATAACTCAATATCTGTTATCATATTTTCAGTGTGTTAACACGTATTGAGTTGGGTGGTTGAAGCTAACGTTGACAGAAATGTGAATACGCTTTGTGTCCTAACGAGGTCGGGAAAATGAAAACTTTAAATTAACAAACGAAATACTATCGAAAGAAATTGTTAAATATCAACATTTCTCGAAATGGGAATCGAATCCACTTATCTCTCGTGCGGACAGGCAAACCGATTGCTTACCATGGCATTATGCTCAATTGCTGCTACATTGTTACTTGTTAGTAAGTCTAGTAGTACATGTGCTTATATGCAAAATTTTGTGAGGTAGTATGTACACATATATATGTAGTCTGTAGAAGACGAGCTAGGTTTCGAGTATATCATAGTAATTCTCCACAAGTCGTTGAAGCTTTTTGATGCTTCAGGAAAAACCTGCGGTACTCTGATGACGAATATTGGCCTTCCATCATACGCAGGTTTCCGTTAGATTGCCTGTCTGTGGAAAAAAGATTTATACAATACGTACACAAATGTATATTTAAATATAAATTAACTAAGCAACTTTTTAAATGTCAACATTAAAACAGTAAAAAATAATAAAATATTATTAAGTCTTTGAAATCGGTAACGTACCAGAAACTTGATGCACTCAGTTATATATAAAGAATGGATGCATAGGTTGGTTGCATTTTCTATACCTTTTAAATGTCACTAGGGCTTGAGTCGTGTTCTCAAAGTTTAAAGCGATGAGAAAGCCCCTCTTCCTATCAGTGATGACATTACTTATATTTTATCACGGGGAAAATGTGCTAAAGTGAGAGATATAAATTATAAAATTTATAGAAGCTCATACAGACCGGCGGCGTAGCACAAAGGTATAAAGTGTGACTGTAAAGCGATGGCTGTGGGTTCGATTTCAATCGAGGAGTGGAAATATTTGATTAAAATTACGAATTAATGTCTTAATACTGGGCCCCCTTGCCTACCCTTCAGTGGGTGAATACAGCGTGAAGCTTAAAAAAAACTTTTTTTTTCATGCTGAAAAATTGAGAAAATATAAATTGTCGATCATAGAATGCGTTTAGATTCAGATGCAAGAATTAAAATATTGAATTGCCAATCATTAATAGTTTATATAAATAAATAAAAGTTTTAACTTTCTTGTCTGCAGGCTGTCCAGCTAATATCTGAAAAGGTGGACCAATTTGACTGAACTTTCATGGCACATAGGTGATGTAGTAAAGATAACTACTATATTACTTTACAATTATAATTTTGTTAAATTTTACGTGGACAAAAGTCGTGAGAACAGCTAGTTTAATATTAAAACCCCGAGTCATTCATCATTTTATCGAAATTTTAATAATTTTGTAAGACATAATATATAAAGAGTATGGACGTATTTAACGCATACACACATATATAGACATAATTCTAATTGAATACTTTGAAAATAGATAACTAAAATAAATTTTATAACTATCCCGCACAGGCGGTACAGTCGCGTGCCATATGAAATGACCATGTCTCAGAATTGATGGGGTCCCCGCGGGAAACCAATCTGTATTAAATACAAAATGTCATAAAATGTACTATTGTTTTATGACTTGTGGCCAATTTATCACTAGAAGAAATGAAATAATACAACGTAATAGTCTTAAATAATAATTCATCATTTTGTATAAGTGCATTGCCATGCCAATTAAAATATACGATTATTTTATACATTAACAAATTCACTAGTATAAATACAATTTAAAGTTTTATTGACATTTTAAGTATTATTGCCAATATAAAGCTTGATACTTTTACATTATCTGCTCTATACGTTCAACCCTTTAATAAGCAGTATTAACGATAAAAATAAAACACTAATCGTCCTTCTCGCTCAATCACTTATCAAGCGATTGACAGTGACAAATCGGTTAATTTGTGGAGTTTGAAGTTTTCCTCAAAGGATATTTGTATCCGGCCCACATTCATATATACTTATTATATATTTGATAAGGAAGTATCACGGTTCAGGTATTTTTAATATATTTATAATGTAAATAAAAGTATACAATTTTTTAGCTTCACGCTGTAGTACCGCACACAATGCAGGTTGGCATAGGGGACCTAGTGTTAAGACACGTCCGTTCCCTCCCACTTCCGCCGAATTCGAGGCTTGCGTGTAGTGGCGGAACTTAACGCCGGCCTTTACCTCGTCACCAGAGCGAAAAATGAAATAATAAATATTTCCCACTCCTCGAGTGGGAATCGAACCCACAACCAGTCGTTTTACAGTCACACGCTGCCACTGCACTGTGCCACTGGGCCATTACTGTTTTTTTAAGGATTAGCTTTTGTCAACTAGTCCGCCATCTAGTAGGTGTTACGACCATTTTGGATTTAGTCCAATGTCACTCATCTAACCATGCATTGTCATTCAAACTATATTAATGTACAGTAATATGAAATATTTCATAGGTCAATCAATATAGGTCAATCGCTTAAGGATATATGATTCATAATTGAGTTACAAGACTCCATCCGAATACACATAAATACATTGCAAGTTAATAAAATGATTGTTATAATAAAAGATAAAATGTTTTTTTTTCAGATGAGGCCATAAGTAACTGTAAACGTGATTCTAGATTCAATATCCAATTGGTATAGTAATTATGTGTATATAGTTGCCAGCTCTAATCAGACATAGAGCCTTGCTGAATGCTGAGTAAAAGTTTTGAAATTGTGTGACAAGGCGAAAATGGTGGCTTCAAATTATATTTGATCTGCCTACTATTTTGTGTAATGTGTGAAACTTTCAAGGATAAAAATATCTGAAATTTAATTTCTTTTTTGCTACTTCACGTAGAATGAAATGGAAGTGTAATATCAAGATTCTTATTTTAACCTAAAATCTAGACATTACGTTTAGAGTGGCGAAACTCAAGGCCCGGCCTGTTTTAGGAAAGTAGAGCAGAGAAATGAAAATAATTTAAATATAATTATTCCTCCGATTGGTAATCGAAATGCATAACCAATTGAGCTTAGTCCGACGCTATCCTACTGTCCTACGATATCCAATAGCAATTAAAAAAAAACTTATAAATTAAAAGCAGCTTTTTCCGATCGAAAAACGAAATCATCAGAATTAGAGCAGATCCCTTGCGGGGTAGTCAGCAGATTTTTTTTCCTTCACGTTAGATTTTGCAGTAGCGTAGGTAGATGGAACCTAGTGTTAAGACTATCCGTTCCCCACTTTTCCGCCAAATTCGGAGGCATTGCAGGCGGAACTTAACGCCGCACTTTGCCTCGACACCAAGAGCGAAGAAAATGGAAATATTAAATATTTCCACTCCTCGAGTGGGAATCAAATCCAAAACCAGTCGTTTGAAGTCACACGTCTGTGCCACTGCGCCACGACTGGCAAAGTGTAAGTAAGGATGAAAATATACAGAACTAAGTCACAATCTATTATAAATTATCTATCGACCGCGACATCGTTCAAAGTATAAAGATGATTTTTATTATGCATAACTTAACCGCAAAGTTAGCGGAGATAATAAGGCATTCTGAGTCAAATCTAATTTTCCCTTTTATTATAATCAGGGTAATCTGCGTTAATTGGGAGCTTTAATCAAATTTTGTCGAGATAAATATTAGTAAGAGTATTAACCAGCAAATTATCTCGTGGGTACGAATACAAATTTTTCATGTAAAGTAAGTTATTTCGTTTAGAGTATATTATTAGATTTACTATACTACATTAAGGGGCCATCGTGGCATAGTGGAACGGTGTATGCATTATAATGATGGAACGATTATGATTTTTGAGTAGCTAAGGCTACGTTTTGTCTTTGTCCAGAGGGAAACATGAAAATAATTTAAATTTAATAAATCCTTCGAGTGTGGATCGATCTCACAATCGATCACATTTACAGTCAACTAAAGTCAACGTAGCCCAGTGCGCTACAATGGCTGCCAAATAGTACATTAATTAAATTAAGAAAACGCATAAATACTTTTAAACATTTTTAAAGTAATATTTCACACTTAGGAAAATTGAAAAAGACATTTAAAGAAAACGTATAAAAAAAATTGAACACAGCGAGATTCGAACCCGCGCCTCCTGAATATCGTCTAGGCGCTCTCACCACTGACCCATGCGTTCTACTATCCGCTACGTAGAAATTCTTATACGCTTTATTACAACTTATTTTTTGTTGTTAGCATCTCTGTTAAATAAAGTTAAATGTCTTAAACGCTTAAATAATTGATAGTTATTAATCAAATTTATATAATACATATGTAAATATATACCTAACTAATATATTTTCATATTACAATAAGACAATAAAATAAACATTTATCCCACAAATTTCAGATAAAATTGAAAAGGAAACAAGCACAAAACTGAAATTTATATAATAATAAATATTAATTTAGTTCCTACCTATATTCTACTTTTCTTATTCGTATACCCTTCATAACTCAGCCGCAATCCTCGCGGGATGCTGCGAACAGATTCCTTATGAATATCATAACAGATATGTAATATTTAAACATCGCTGAAACATCTCACATGCAAGCTATGGTGAAATTCCTTTATAAGTGCCCATTGGGATATGTAAAGTGTGAATAATATAATTTAAGCCCAAATTAAACTCATACGAGTATATGTATATCCCTGTAGAGTATTATAAAAATTATACATAATTATATTAGAAAATTTTAGAATAGTGAAACGATTGAGATTCTTTTTAATTTTCCAGTTTTCTGAATATTTTTAATTATTTAAGCTTGAAGGATTTAAAGCCCTAATCATATAGTCGCATATAGACTCATTGAAACTGCACCTGGTGCAGAGAAGCTCACTTAATAAATTTATTGTATTAAAAAAACTTTATTATCATATTAAGTCTATTGACACTTTTTCAAGTGTTTTCCGTATTTCTACAATATAAACATAGAGAGTACTTTACGTTCTTTTTTTAGATTTTTGTTTTATCCCTAGAACATCCCAAAGTTTCACCAACAGCTTTATTAAACGCTTTGTGGAAAATGTCGATTGTCAATACGAGTACTTAACAAGACTTTAGTCTTGTCAGTCTTTTAAAAAGAAATACCACCACCACACTAGCGTGGTTTTTTTAATAAAATAGCAAAAATAAATATATATAATAAATAGCTTTTCTTATTAAACAGCTTCAATTTTTTTCCTTTATAGCAGGTTAGTCAAAAGAAAACCTAGTGTTAAGACACTCCGTTCTCCACTTTCCGCCCGAAATTGAAACATTGCATGTTTAGTCACAGAACTCAATGCCACGCAAAAAAACTTTCCCTATCATTCCTAAATCCTTACACATAAATATAAAAACAGTTATAAAACATATTTATCCTTGAATCAACCCAACTAAAAAAAGGTTATTGTTTATTACATTTCTTTACCACACACTCATATATCACGGCGTGTTGCGGTGACATCGCGAGACTAATCGAGTGGAACTAACAAACGATAGAATACACAAAGGTGTGCCATTTTATTCCATGTAGAATATATTTCATTGAATATTTCAACAAAGGTTTTTGTATTGGAAATTTTATTTGATACGTTTTTTTTTAGTTAGCGAAAGAATGACAACGTTAAGCTTTCAACTATGAAATTTATTTAGTCTTTCCTAAGTTTAGTAATCTGTTGGATTTTCTGTTTTATATTTATAGGTTATTTCAGTACTTTAAAAAAGTAGCTTCACGCTCTTTCACGCATAGCGGGGTAGTCAGAAAGTACCTAGTGTCAAAACAATCCGTCCACTCCACTTTCCGCCGGAAATGGAGATATTGCCTGTTGAAAGGTGGAACTTAACGCCCGCATTGTTTTTTTGTCTTTAGTACCAGAGCAAAGAAATGTAAATTTAAATATGATGATTCCCCGAGTGGAAATCGAACCCGCAATCATTACGATACAGTCAGACGTTGTCCCACTGTGCAACGATCGTCTCGAAGATAGTTCTCTAGTTATATTAAATTTTATTTACTAAAGTATATGTTATAAATTCACTCGAGATTAAAACGACGATTTTGTTTATTAAAGATTTAAATCAGGGATGAGCAACCTTTTTCAACAACGGGCCTATCCAATTTAAAAAGTTTTAGGCAGGCCAAAACAAAAGCTTTTAATAGTCTTTAAAACGTAGCGGGAAAATGCCTGTAGTATAAATAAACGCTTGGAGGGCCGCATAAAATTATTAAGCGGGCCACATATGGTTGGAAAGCCGCGAGTTGTTTACTCCTGATCTAGAGGTAAGTCTGTCAGCTGTACTGCATTATACACATACATACAACGCAATAACTGTGCCGCACCTGCAAATTTATTCAGAAATTATCATCCTTACTATTTTTTTTAAATTCGACTTATAGGCTTAGAATAAGGTTCATTTAAATTATAAAAGAACGAAAAAAAGGATCTTCTTAAAATTAAACTTTGTACAAGAGTATATTTTATAGATTAAGATTTAGATTTTAAGAAATGTACTGAAATACGAGTAGGTGCATAAAACTAGCGACCTGCTCGCAGTCTTGCCCACGTGAACTACATAACTAAAGGTGTATCTTATTTTTGAGGTTCAAGTTCTCGGTAAAGTTAAGCGGTTTACATTTTCATATAAATTTTCATACTTAGGATTATTGTTTTTTTTTTAAATATGGATTTCTTTACATCGTGATTCTTGACATCGTGCTATCAACTATCTACTTGAGGAAATTTATCGAAGCAAGCGGTTTACATTTTCAGAAAAAACTTTCCGCTCCTATTTCAACCTCTTAAAGGTGGATTTTGGACAAAAAGTAGCCTATCTTTGACCACCATCTTTCATGTATTTCCATACCGAATTCCATCCAAAGCAGGCTGGATCAGAGCAGCCATGAAGACGTGTCAAACCGACAGACTTTCGTATTTATAATATTAGTATAGAAAGTATGGATATTGAAGTCGTAATAAAATTTATATGTATTGAAAGTTTCAGCAATAAATAAATTCAATGACTAAGTCTTTCATCCTTTATTTCTTGAACACTTGATCATGGAACACTTAAACACAATCATTTAAAACTTGAATACTTAATTACATTGATCTCTAGGACATCTAACTGGCTTGATCTTTTTTTAATTGAAAAGAAAGGCCGTAGTTAAAAGTCGATTGGCTGATGATTTAATTTGAAATTTTACGACTATTTAAATTTAATATTTAAGATTGGCCATCGTGGCACAACAGAAATGATTGTGAGCTTGATACCTACTCAGCGTACTGGTTATTAGCTGTATCCCGCACACAGCAGGGTAGGCAAAGGGAACCTAGTATTAAGACACTCCATTTCCCATTTTCCGCCGATGACGGTGATTAGGTGGCATTGCGTGTTATGTGGAGGAATTTAAAGCCGCGCTTTGTCTCTGATACCTGAGCGAAGAAAATGGAAATATTATATATTTCCTCTCCTCCAATGGGAATTGAACCCACAATCAGCCGTTTACAGTCACACATTCGTGCCACTGCGCCACGACGGGTCCCACTGATCCACTGGCGTACTGGTTATAATTTAATTAATTTCGTTAATTCGATATGGTGAACAAGGTCCACTATACTACGCTACTCGCAATGTTTCGAATTTGAGAAAAATGTGAAGAACGGAATATCTCGACACTAAGATCTCTTTGTTTTCCCAGTTGTGCGTGAAATTGAAGAGATATACGTTATAGAAAATAATTTATGGCTGATCTTATATGAATTAAGTAATATGTGTTTATTTTTATGCATCGTTGTAAAAACGTTGACAACTTTAAAACAGCATAAAATAAAACACTCTCGACAGTTTAAGTCCACTAACGCCATCGTAAATTCGCTCTCAGTAAAATTCGGGAGGTAGAATATCCAAAAAACTAACTACACTGTTAAATATTTTTTAGATTTTTTAAAAATAGTTTTTTCTGTCAAATATTATTTCTATTTCTTTCTATATTTTATGAAAGTCTTACTATAAAAAGACTTTCAGGCAAAATATGTTAAAAAAATGCCATTCTTTCATCGTTTGTTTACGTTTTGTAGCAGAATTTCTTTTGTAGTTTTAGCAGAATTTTTGGTATAAAAAGTAAAAAAAAAATAAGCTTTATTATAAAAAAATAAAACAGCTATATTTTTCTTTTTGGTTAAATAATATACTGAAATTATAAAGCAATACTTTGTGTACATATTTCGAAGCACGATACATCCTTAACCCCTTAAATTAATTGACCATTCATATCCGTACGTTATTTCACAAATAAAATGGCTTAATCAGATACGAACAGCGAAAATATTAACAACGCTGTAGCGAAGTTTAAAAGTATTGATCGAAATTTGGTTTCCGTATCGATACTGAATAAATAAAATAAACGAGAGGGATAAAATTGATATTGCTGATGCAAAGTATGTTGAAATATTAGCAGGCTTATTATTCAATTATGTTTTGTAAAGTTTAAATACATACGTAAATTGTATATTTGTAATATAAATAAGGAGAATTTAGTGATCTGTCACTCCTTTCTTAACTTTCTTTATATATAGAGAAGTTTATGGTAATCCTATATAGTTTTTACAGCTTTATTCTTTTTCCCGCATGTCTAGGTAGTCAGAGAGATGCCAGTGTCAAGGCACTCCGTTCTCCACTTTCCTTCCGAAATAGAGACATTGTATTTTGAAAAATGAAACGTAACTCTGCTGCTTACAAAAAAATATGAAGATAATTGTAACATAATTATTCCTCAAAAGTGGAACAAACCCACAAACATCGCGCTTGCAGTTTTACTGTTCCACTGCGCTACGATTACCTAAAATATCTGTATTTTTTTCTTTCTTTTTTTTTGCTTCACGGTGTATCCCGCACACAGCAGGGTAGGCAGAGGGAACTTAGTGTTAAGACGCTCCATTCCCCAATGTTCTTATATACAAAAATATATTTAATTCGATATACATTCACTTTACATATCACGACGTTAGTAATAAATTTACCTGCTACCGGAAGTGAAGATGGAAATCTCTGAATGTTTGCACGAATATTTTTTCTCTATTCTTATTGCAAAATGAAAGAGGACCATAAACTGTATTCGTGACAGAAATAGATGACAGCGTAATTACACGACCCACCAGGCATTCTAATTGAAACCAAAACCCAGTGGATGTCGCGGTGGATATTTTTGCTGACTGCGTTTTTACTTAATTACATTTTCATGTAAATGTTGGCGCTTTAATCATTTAAGTCATTTGTTTTTGAGCTTTTTATTCACTTTTAGTTTTGTTAAAAGCTTTATGGTCAAATATGTGGGTTAATAATGTTTATGTATATAATACGTGACTTTGTTAGTATGATTTCCAGTTGGAGAAATTAACATTATTTGTTGATTCTGTTGTTTTGATTGCTCTCAGCAATTTATCATACATACAATGACCAATTTAACATCTAAAATAACTTGAACTAACGGAGAATGAAATAATGCACCATTAAGCCTCACGCTACTTCACACAATACAGGATATAGTAAATGAAAGTACAAATATGAATATACATACATAGATATTAAATTTAGTATATAATAAACCAAAAGCCGTAGTAATATAAAGTATGATAATTGTATGAAATTCAACTATGTTTCACCTACAATACAAAACGAGTTTAGTGAAAGACTCGATTATTTTCTTTTGAAAAATGTAATCAACACAGTCTATCAGTTTGCTTTCAAATTAAAAGTTTGTCCACACTTTCATTAATCCACACAAACGTGTCTAATCAAACACCGCTAGTGAATACATACTGCAATCAAAAATTCAGCTTTTATAAAAAATTTTTAGAGAGCCACCTTTTTTCCTTTGTGGAGTGCTCAGAGCTTAAAATTGGTAGAAGTTTGAAACCCACCGCTCTAGCAAAATTTGATTTGAACAGTCAAAGCTGAACCGTTCTACGCACAGAATAATCTAATAAATGAATCAAAAATGATAAATTCTCTTAAATATAACGTTTATTTATTTACATTTGAAGTATTTTTAGCTAGCTAGCTAACAATACTAGTTTCTACAACTTTGTTTGCGTAAACTCCAAAATATAAATCTCGTTTCTTGCCTATATGCTAAAATTTGTCAAATGCGTATGCGTATTAATTATATGCGTAGTTATTTCAGCTATAAAAAATAAACATATTTATGTGTCAGGTCCAATTAGAAATTGTCACAATAATTTATAACTTAATTTTCTCAAAATTCAAACATTCTGAAATATCATTTCAATCTATACATTACCTAAATATACAAAAATGATAACGATTTCTATATAATAACATAAATAATTTATAATAACATATATTTTTACGTTAACGAAGTAGAATGACAATTTTATTTGATATGCAAATTTTCCCATTTGTATATCCCTATTTGAGACTAGGGTAAAGGCAAAAGTTTTATTTTTACGCTTTGAAAAGCACTGGCCGTCGTCGGGACACTGAAGACTTTCGAACACTCCTTTTCACGAAGCTTAGATATTCATTTTCATGCTCGACTACGTATTTTATCTCAAAAAGTTTCATACTTGCTTTTTTATTACTCTTTCTTGATAAACCGATATATTATATAGCTAGCTCGTTCTAGTTTGCAACTTTGACTTCTTTGAAGTCTTTGACCAGAGCTAACAGTCGGACATCTGTTTATTTTTGGTTTATATTTTGGAATAAAATAAATATGGCTTCATGATAATTATGTTTACTTATTTATATTATATTTTATATTGATTTATTACGAGAGGCCATCATGGCGCAGTGGGGCATTTTCTGACTATAAACGCAATGGTTATAGGTTTGATTCCTCTCATTCCTCTTTGACTACCCTGTTATATTGGAAAAGACGAGATACTGTATAATAATAATATGTAGTTTAAATTAGGGTGTGCTTAATTCAAAGGATTAGATTCGCCATAGTAGACCTACATCTACAAGTACTTATAGAATAAATTAAGCAATCCGTTTTATCGTTAATATTTAAATAAAAAAGGACTTCATCCTGAATCTTAAACGAGTTTAATGTTACGTCGCTCGTGTTCGGGCTAAATGAAATAAACAGGAGACTTCTAATATTTTTTGTTGGTTTTTTCTTGACTAACATATTATAATTTACTACGTTTATATAAACAAGGCCATTGTGGCACAATGCAACAGCGTCAGACAAATCGGTTGTGGGTTTGAACCCTACTCTGAGGAATAATTACGAAGTCGGTTACTGGTTATAATTTAATTATTTTCATTTCTCCGTTTTGGTGAGCAAAGCAAAGTGCAGCGTTAAGTTCCACTACTTTAGATGAAATGCCTCGAATTTTGGAAGAAAGTGAAGAACGGAGTGTCTTGACACTAGATTCTCTTTGAGTATCCTGCTGTGCGAGACAAAGCGTGAATACTATACAAGCATTATAAAAATTTCATTTTTTTTTAGAATAAAATTGTTTTAGAAAAAAATACATTTGTGAAGTTTTCTCTTCAATTCTTGATTATTCAGCATCAGTTTTTTCTCGTATAACAGAGTAGTCAGTACGATAGAACCCAGAATTATTGCGCCACAGCCCACAGTCAGACGCTGACACACTGCGCCACGATGGTTCTTTAATCATTCCTCATTCATACAACATTTCTTATTTAATACAACAATTTAAATAAAATAGTTTCTATAATTGAAAAGAATATTCCATCTATTTACGACTGTATCACCGAAAATATCCGTTACTAATGTCTGAATCTAAAATAAGTATTCCGGGTGTCGCAGCGCTCGTTCAAGGAAATTATAGTCGGATGAGAGAACTCGAGCGCTTTGTCGAGGCTCTACTGCTTTTATTGCTTACCGCGGTATCTGTGTTACGAATTGTTTCAAAAAGTGTACGTTGTTTCGTAGGTAATTTAAGTCTTGCAAAAATTTTATGTGTGTAGAAGATGTATTTAAAATTGAATAAGCTGTTGAATGGTAAAGTTTTGCTTAAAAAAGTAAGCTTTTTCGGCAATGGAGAAAAATTTGACTTTATTTTAATGTAAGTTTCTGATTTTTCTAAAAAAAATTGGAAACAGTGTTATTCTAAGATTTTATTCGTATACGAGTTCTCACAAATTGCAAATTTTTGAATTAGTTCATTTTCTTTCCGAGGATACGATTATGATTTATACAAGCTTATAAGTAATATATTTGATAATTACAGTTTACATTCAGTTTCATAATATACCTTTTGTAACGTTCACACTCTCTCTCTCGTAACAGTGTAGCAGTGTAGCGAGTACTTGACATATCTACTATCTATGCATCAATGTAATGAAATCTTGCCCCGCTTTTTGACCTACTTCACTTTGCACCCGATTTCCTTGGGAATTTGCTTGTTGTGTTATAATGTTATTAATCGTATTGGTAGTATTGGTACTATGTTATACATTACAGTATTTATGATAAAAAGAATCATTTTTTTACATCCTCACGCCTTTTCCCTCGTAGCAGTTCAGAGAAAACCTAGTGTCATGACACTTTATTCTCCTCTTTTTGCTAGAAATGGTGTGCTTTATTTTAGTAACCATGGCGTCCAAATGCAAATAATTTAATCCTAACCATTCTTCAGAGTGGAAATCGAACTTGCAACCATCTCGTCTACAATCACATACATTAATTACCACTAAATCGCGGTAGCCTTTAAAAATGTATTATAATTAAAATTTAATAATGCAACCAGGAATCGAACCTGCGAACCTTTGAATCAGAAATGCGCATATTTCCCATCGTTTACCTTAAGTAATAAACAAGTCACTTGCTCCCTAATCTAGAATAGCTATTTAAAGTGTTGTACTGCGGTAGTTCCAACAAATTATAGGGGATTCGAGCGCTTTGTAGCTACAATGTTTTTATTACTCAACGCTGCCCGTGTTTAGAAGTGTCTTTCTATGTTTGTAGTTTGTTCTGTTCGCGCAGGTGTTTTAAAGTGTTCTATTTGAAATTGAAATTATATGTATGTTAAAGTTTTTTTTAAAAAATATATTGGAGGATTTTTTTAAATTTATATTGGAGTATCTTATATTTATGTTGTTTTAGATACCTTTAGTATAAAACTTGTCCATGTGGTACAGTGTGGCAGTATCTGATTGTATATGCGATAGTTGTAGGTTCTATTCCTACTCGGGAAAAGTTTATAAAAAGAGAGTAGTTTCACCCGTTTTCCGCGTACCATGGTCACCATCAGGGAGTACCCAGTAATAAGGCAGACCGTTTTCAACTTTCCGAGATTGAGACATTGGTTTCCCTATTGTCATGATTATTTTATTTATGTTTTTTTTGTGGCCAGTCGTGGCCCAGTGGCACAAGCGTGTGATTGTAGACGACTGGTTGTGGGTTTGATTCCAGCTCGAGGAGTGGAAATTATATTTCCATTTTCTTCGCTCTGGTGTCGAGGTAAAGCGCGGCGTTAAGTTCCGCCACTTAACACGCAAGCCTCCGAATTCGGCGGAAAGTGGGGAACGGAGTGTCTTAACACTAGGTTCCCTCTGCCTACCCTACTGTGGGCGGGATACAGCGTGAAACTATTAATGTTTTTTTTTATTTCACCGCTCTGATGATAATAAAAAGCACGACGCTAAGCTTCGCTACTCAACCAGCAATGTTCCGATTATAGGCAAAAAGTTAAGAACGAAGAACGTTCAAGTGAAAAAAGCGTGAAGGCAAATTTATTTTGAATTCAAACGTTAATTTTGGTATAGGTACATTGTGTTTCATAAATATTTTAAGCGTCTTTATTATTTATATGATGTATATATTCATTCTCATATAACTATTATACTTATTATTTTATTAATTACATGTTTCGAAGAATCAAACATATTAACTCTTAGAAAGTAATATTTGGATGTTAAATTAGGCTGTTGTTCCAAAGTCTTAAACAGCTAGTTTAATGGCTAGACTAAAGTCGTTACAACAAGTTACAGTCAGATGGGAATGTTTTAGTGCTTTGTCAAGATTTTAGTTTTTATTAGTTATTATGGCTTTCGTATATATTTGGCTGAAATGTTTTGACTAAATTATATGTTTACTATAATTTTATTTTTACATATTGTCACACTTAAGAACTAAAATAACTTCCAAATTTTAAATTATGACTAAATTATATTTTTGCTTTATACTTTTACTACTATAATTTTATTTTCACAATAAAAATAACTTACAAATATGATTTTTTTTCTCAAACATTAAAATAGTACTTTCTTCTTTTTTTTTTTTTTTAGCTTCACGCTATATCCCGCACACGGCAGAGGGAACCTAGTGTTAAGACACTCCATTCCCTGTTACGTACTAGTACTGTTAAATAAATTAATATAAAATAATAAATAAACTATGTTAGTTAGGTTCCAATTTGATATATGCAATAAACAATTGATTTTGGACTTAGGTACATTCCAGCAAGATTTAGTTTACTGTACAATATATTTAATAAATTATATCATGAATATTTGAATAGTGGTAATTATCACACATTGTTAATAGTTCACATTCTCCAAATGGCCAGTCGTGGCCCAGTGGCACAAGAGTGTGACTGTAAACGACTGGTTGTGGGTTCGATTCCCACTCGAGGAGTGAAAATTATATTTCCATTTTCTTCGCTCTGGTGTTGAGGTAAAAGCGCGGCGTTAAGGTCCGCCACTTAACACGCAAGCCTCCGAATTCGGTGGAAAGTGGGGAACGGAGTGTCTTAACACTAGGTTCCCTCTGCCTACCCTGCTGTGTGCGGGATATAGCGTGAAGCTATTTAATTTAATTTTCATATTCTCCAAATTTATATATTTACACGTATCTAACAAATTATAGTAATTGAAATGTAATGGTTCTTTCGAGTGCGGATCAAACCCTCAGCCTTTGTGCTTAGATTACTAGTTTATTGCGCCACGATGGCCTCGATAATGTTTATTTGTATTAATTTAAAGCTTGGCATTGATTTCCACCACTTAATCTGCAATATCTCGATTTTTGGTTGCTTCATACTGGGCTTTCTCTGTTTCTCACTTTTCTGCTAGGCCTGAAGCTGCAAAAAAGATATATATAAGACTTCAAAAAGAAATATACTTATGACCTCTAATTCTTAACGTCTAGACTACGAATAGGTACATATTTAAACAACTTAGAATATAGAAAATATATTTCACAGCAAAATATACATTTTCTATAACGTTTCTGCTGATCTAATCCTGTCTTTATAAATCTTATACCGCCAAAAATCCTTGAAGTATAAAGTAACGGGTCAACAGTGAGTACGGCCGTAAAGCTCCTTGCCGTTAGACTTTCAGAGACTTATTTTTCATGAGGGAGGCATCTTTTAAACATACCTTATCCTTTGGGGATAAAGAACTATGTAACCACTATTTAAATATATATACTGAAAACTACTTTGCGTTATTTACATTTTATTTAATATATATTTTGCTCACTGTTCACGTCCCGACGGTATTTCGTTTTGTTGTGCAAAATGTTAAACATTCATTTTGAATGACTACAAGCATACATGAACTACATAAAGATTTAAAACGATCTTGTATTCTATTAAGGTTAGGTTTTTAATATTTTTACACATTTTAAAATTACAAACACGACTGGTTGTGGGTTCAATTCCCACTCGAGGAGTGGAAATATTTCATATTTCCATTTTCTTCGCTCTGGTGTCGAGGTAAAGCGCGTCTTTAAGTTCCGCCACTTAACACGCAATGCCTCCGAATTCGGCGGAAAGTGGAGAACGGAGGGTCTTAACACTAGGTTCCCTCTGCCTACCCTGCTGTGAGCGGGATACAGCGTAAAACTAAAAAAAATCAAATTATATGGTTTTAACCAGATGAATCATGTATACTTTGGTATTTGATCTTATTTTAATCGATTTATGTTCTAGCCCGTTTTTTACAGGATACTGAATCAAAAATATATTTTCGAATACCAAAATATGCACAATTAATTGTTATAAAAATCATTTCAAAATCTTAGTCTTCTATGTAGTCAAATTAGTATAAGATACTGTTAGATTAAAATAGATATCTCTGAGTTTTTTTTATCTTAACGTTTTTTTCGCATTAAGCGAGACTTAAAGGAAATAGTAATAAATCAATTCTTACTTGTGTTTTCCGCCTAATCTAAAAGATATTTGCGTGGTGGAACTTAACGGCGTATATTATCTAACTCGAATTGAATTTAGATAGGAGAAATAAAGATATTATAAGAATCTAATCCATAAATAATCGACCTTCAGCAAAGTAATCAGAGAAAACCTAGTGCTAAAACAATATATCTATTATTTTAATAAATTTATTGAGTGTAAATATAGTAGCTCTTTATTTTACACTCTTCACACGCAGAATTATTTTTTTAGCGTCACGCTGTATCCTACACATAGCAGAGGAAGACAGAGGGAGGCTTATGTTAAGACACTCCGTTCCAAACTTTTAGGCATTGCGTGTTAAGTAGCGAAACTTAACCCCGAGATTTACCACGACACTAGAGCAAAAAAATAGAAATATCAAATATTTCAACTCCTCGAGTGGGAATTGAACCCATAACCAGTTCCTTTACAGTTACACTTTGTGCTTCTGCGCTATAAGAAGCCCCAAAAAAATGTTTATAACTTATAGTTTAGTTAAATGTTACTATTACTATCAGGTGTCTTAGAAATCATATATGTCCTAAGCCCTATCCAGGCTTAAAAGTTATACAGCAAAAAAATTCGAAAGATCAAAAGAAAGACACGTATAAACATTCCGTTTTTACTGTTTTGTTATACTAATATAGATTAATATATAGATATAATGAGGTCGTCGTGGCTCAGTGAGACAGCGTTTGCCTGTAAAGCGATGGTGATGGATTCGATTCCCACTCGGCGAATGATTTATGTCATTTCTAATATTTCAATTTTAATTTCTTCGCTCTGGTACCTAAGATAAAGCGCAGCGTTGAGATCCGCCACTCAACATACAATGTCTCTATTACGGTCGAAAAGTGGGGGACAGAGTGTCTTGACACTAGGTCCTATACATATAATTTATAATTAACTAAAAATAAATATTTAATTTCAGCTGCACCCAGGGCGACTACCTTAAAGTATATTCAGAAGGCGGCACCCACGGGCCGGGGCCTCCCGGTATCAACGAATACTCATCGTGGTCAAGAATTCTTTGTGGGAACAGAGCTGAAACACCGCCGGCTATGTATTCACATGGACCGCTAATGGTTTTAGAATTTCAAAGTGGATCGAAAACGTCTAATTCATCAGGATTCATCGGAACATACAGGTTTATAGATAGAAGTAAGTGGTTTTCTTTTTATTTTTTGAAGTGAAATCTTCTGGGTCAGTTTGAGTGTTCAAAAAAATCAATTCCATACTTTACATTATAAAATTGAAAGTAACTTTTGAATGTTTATATATTTGTTGTTTCAATTGTTAGTGTAAAGTAAAATTCGGAGAAAGAATCCGAGTGCTAAATGTAATGTGTACGAATGTTGTTAAATTTATTATTTTAATTAAAAAAAGCTCCTGCGCAATAAAATATTTCCTGACGATGCCTAAGCGATAGTGCAATTTTTCAAATTATCTCTTCTATCAACATATCGGAGTGCTTTTTTTACTAATATTAGTCAATTCTTTAGTGACATGAAAAGCTGTAATACGTCATAATAAATTAAACATTATTATATTTTTTGACTATTATAGACTAAGTCGCAAAATAGCGGAATAGCTATCCAACAAAAATATTTACAATTCACTTAGCTAGATTAAGCTTAAGTCGGACACGTCTAAATTTAATATTGTCCGTGAAAACGCGACACTCGGCACGTTACACGTTTCAATTCGATACACGAGCTCATTTTACTCACCAGTCAGGTTTCTAAAACTAAGTATTACGTAGAACTTAACTATGCTTTTGAACCATATTAGTAAACAAAGTTGAAATGTGAGTTTGTAGTTTTTTAAAATAAGTAAGTTTTTGTTTCCTCTTAAAATTAAGGCCTTCGTGGCGCAGTTGAACACCATCTGACTGGACACGTGATGATACTGGGTTCGATTCACACTCGAGAGAATAATTATATATTATTTCCATTTCTTCGCGTTGGTATATAAGACGAAAGCTTAAGTATATTTAATGGGCAATGTCTTGATTTCGGCAGTAAAGTGGAAAACGGAGTTTCTTGACACTAAGCTTCATGTGTGCATGGAAAAGTGAGAAGCTGCCTTTTTAAAAAATAACAAAAATAAACAAAATTATATTGTGAACATCAAGTTACCCACAAAAAGTATTTACAAACGAGTATCAGTTACCATTTTCAAGACAATTTAGGCAATTTTTTGTCCAAAATATTTTATGGATATGTTACACCTATTATTTACTATTTACTGACTAATTCTAATTTTCATTTCCTAGGAAACTTCGAAACAGACGGCGTTAAGGTCAGCGATGCATTGTGTGACTATGTGTTTACGTCACAACAGAATAGGCCAGCGCATGGGCGACTGTACAGTCCTAGGTACCCCTCTAGCTACCCTAGTAACGTGAGGTGCAACTATCATTTTAATGCAAGGTTAGTATTGGCAGAAAATATAAGCCTATAAGCTCTTAACAAATTAAAACAAGACTAAAAAATAATAAGGAGCTCCATTTGCCCTTATTGTAAAGAGTGAGTGCTTAGATGCTTGTTGTACTAAACTAAAGTAACTGATTTTTATGAATTAGAAAATTTATATACTTTTATAATAAATAATTTTGCCGAATTTTTGGTAATAGAATACATAAAGATACATATAATATTTAGTATTCAATATATACATATTTAGACATTATAACATACTAAGTGAAGTTTTAAAAATATTCAATTTTTATGCTTCAAGTAATGTAGTTTAAAGTTTGATAGTGTCATCTTACTATAGGTACTCTATATTTAGAAGCGAAAAACAAATATATGCGAAAAATTAATAACCCATTGTATGTATAAACACTCCATCAAATAAACCTAAATAAAAACAATTAGATTTTATTTTGATTATATTTACTTAAAACTCACTACTAACAACATATGTATTAAACGAAAGCACTCAATATAACAAATATAATAACATGACCTATGTACATACAAAATTTCGTCTATTTATGTAAATAAACAGATTCTGGTGTGCATTAATTTCCTCGTTCATAACATTTGGTCGGTATAATTCTGCAGCGAAATTAGATGCATCACTGGACATGCGCTTAATTATTATAAACTAGATTTATTTAGGAAACCTAGCTGAAACATTTCAGAGCTAATTCTGTTTAAATTGCACCTGCAAGTCTATTTGGTACGTTTTAATATTCGTATTCGTACTGTTTTACTTGTAGGATTTTACTTTTTTTTAACACAACAGTTTCCCATTTTCCACCGAATTTGGAGGCATTGCGTGTTAAGTGGTGGAACTTAATGTCGTACTTTGCCTCGATACCAGAGTGAGGAAAATTGAAATAGTGAATGTTTTCATTCCTCGAGGGGGAATCGAACCCACAACCACATTTTGTGCCCCCGTGCCAATACTGGCCGTTGGGATTCGATGGAATTTTAACTTTATTATTAACTTATTAACTAAACTAGTAAAAATATGCATATTTTTTATTTTTTTTCAAAACGTTTTGTGTCAAAGTAAATGACATTCACTAAGTTCTTGGTTTCATATAGGTATATTGATTTTCAGTCATATCAGCCGCCATTGACATCTTTAATTAGTTTATTTTATATGTGCAATATTTACGTACGTATTTTTACCAATTTAAAGCATTAAATTAGGAGGATAAGCTATTTTTTAAATGTAAATCATTTTTCTGAGGGAGAATTGAACCCACAACCATCACTTTTACTGTCAGACACTATCTAACTGTACCACAATAGCCATATAGTTTTATAAACAATAAACAATCATATTTTTTACAGAAAACATGAAAAAATCAAATTATTATTTGAAGAATCATATTTACAAAAGGGAGATGAAAGGTATTTATTAAAAATATACTCTACAGTTAATACTGAAGCATGTAGATTGTAGCATATTGGTATGTACATATTGTTATAATTTCCCTTTATTTCAGTTGTTTAAATCGGGCCGATATTATCAAAGTGTTCGATGGCAAAGCTCCCACGGCTCCAGTCATTGCAATGCTCTGCAATGAAATTGTAGGTGAGAATATGCTAATGTTCTTTTCCTATAAATAGCTCTGAGAGAAAACACTTTTCCTAGAAATCTCATACTTTTCACTGAAATTTCTTTATTAAATCTGAATTCTTTATTCATTTTTTATTTTCAAATATATAAATAATAACTAGTTACTATTAATTTTAAAAAAAAAATTATTTATATAATGATCGATGTAAAGAATTAATTTGATGCCACTATATTGTAAATGAACTTAAGGTAATTTGTAGACACCAGACTGTACACGAATAGGTTGTAAACTCGAGTGACGTTTTGTAGGATACTTAAAATTAGCATTGTGCTCGCGATTTCATCCGTGTGGGTTTTGACAAATGTCGAAAATGAATGTAGCCTAAGTTCTCTACTGCATAATAAATAAAATATGTATCTTTTATACATACATATACATTAGTTAAAAGCGGTTATGTTAATATTACAAACAGACACTACAATTTTATTTACTTGTATAGTGTATAGATTAACCTTCAAAATATTACTCATATTATAATCTTGCTTCATATGCGAAATTGCCATTTATTCAAACACTATGACGGAAAAATAGCAGAGATATAAAGCGCCATAACATTAATATTTTTATTATTTCCTCCATGAAATATAACGGAATGAAAAACAATATCATTTCATAAACATTTTCAATTTAGTTTTTCCGTTTTCAAATTTAAAAAACAGATCACGTGCAAAGGATCGTTTAAAATAAATATTTGCTTTCGCAATACAAATATTTAACCAGGTTACCCTTTCCGGAACGAATATTTCTGGACGGTCACCTCTAAAATAAGCTCTATTTGTTTGATAAGCTCAAATGTAAGCTTTCAAAGAGAAATGTTAAAGCGGTGATAAAAACGATATCATTGTTTTCCTTCTGCTGGTGTTATTACTTAATTGTTTATATTTTAAATATATATTTGATAAAGACATTTAGAAAGCATATAAATATCTTTTTCAATTTTCCTGTGTGTGGAAGAATACTTTTAAAATGTTTAAAAGTATATATATTCGATATATAATGTTATGTTAATAATTTAAAATTGAATAATAATTTAAAATTCAATAAATTGTCGCAAAATTTAGCAGTTCCTTAATTTTCCGAATATATTTCGATGTTAATTAATATGCAATTAGATTATATATAATAAATAATCTTTAGTTAAGTATCTATGCCAATTTTTAGTAAGGTAGCTTAGTATTTAATGTGAAAGTTTCATAGGGAAATGCGTATATACTTATAGATATGTTTTAAATAAATATTAAATAAATTCTAAATTACGGTAAATTTACTTTCGAAAGTAAAACGCTCTCAATGCATTAATACCTTTTACAAGTGAAATTCATTTTACAAAACTTTTAGGTTACGAAATTCTATCAACGGGGCCGGAGCTTTTAGTACAATTTACAGCTAATTCAAACACGCCGGGACAAGGGTTCAAAGCCAGCTACCAATTTTTGATGGAAGATAATTCTAGCGCAGGTCTAGTAAGCATTTTTGCCCCTAACATTTTCCTGTTGTATTTATATTATTACAATTTATAGTTATTAATATAATATGTTTATTTCTTTAGATAGGATATTAAGATATTTTTTTGTATGTATATTGTATGTGTATGTATCCAAAACTTTGATAAATCCTAAGATTTTTTTAAGTAAAATTTAAGGTTTATGAATATAAGAATTTGTAAAAATCTAAACGGTTTCTAATATAAGTTGACCTAATTATACTTTGCCGTGTCCCTTAGAAGTAAGACCTAAGTTTGACTAGTTTAGTAGTATATGTTCAAAATAATGATGTGTGAATAAAAATCAGTTAGGATTTTTTCCTTTAAATTAGGTAAATCTAAAGACTTACTGGAAATTTGAAGAATTAATTATAGTTTCATCTTTTACTATAACATATACATATATTTGTTATTATCACATCTTTACAATTGAAGTGGCTTGTCTAAGATATTGACGAAAATAACACATCGAGCGATGGTTGTGTAAACATGTTTTCTGTCAGTTTATATAATCTTAACCGATTATTTAGGCTAAAAAATTGCAAAAGTGCTATTGAGTTTATCTCAAAGTTTTGTAAACGAATAACTAGATATAGACAATCTTCAATTCCTTTTTTTACATTAAATTTTCGTTTAGGTGATTACAATTCTAAAGTTACGAAAAGTGTTAAGATTTCAATACATATTATTTGATAGGGTATTTAATATATATTTAAAATTTTAAGTTACTTTATAATGTTTTAAAAGTTAACACGAGGCTTAAAATAATCTTCCTTAATATCTTCTTACAAACTTACATATAATTTTAACATCCCTTTCTTTTTATAGATGTTGAAAGTAATAAGAAGGCAAGTACAATAAATATAACATCTGCTCTGGGACCAGCTGTCAGCGCCGCTAGTAAGTACAAACGAACGTTGTAGTTTCTGATAAATATCAGAAACAAAACACAACGCGTTATCTTTTTCCTTAGGTTCTGTGCGAGATGAATTTTTGTAAATATAACAAGTAGTTTGTGAATGAAAGTCTAATTTACTAACTTAAAATATTCAAAATATTCACACATGTCACAAACATTATGGTGCAGTTGCCTAACTGATGATGCATAGATGATTCTGTTTTCGCTTACCACTCGCAGAATGTTTATGTTTCAATTATGTTCATTTCTCCTTTTTGTACCATTACGTTGGGTCCCATTAATCCTGCAGTGGTCGCGCGGACTACATATGTAGTCCACTGATACAAAATCCGTTTTGTTTTGCAAACGCAAAGCCTAGCGCTTTGTGGCGCTAGGTACTTTTAAATGACTAATCCAGGGACGTACTCAGTGTATCGGAAGCACCTATAATGCGTAGGTGCATTATTAGTAGCCTTGCAAAGTTCCTGGACTACATATGTAGTCCACGCGACTACTTACGTAAGTGTTTTTCATGTTAGTATTTTTTTTGCTTTCATTTATTTTGTATTAAAATTGTCATAAATATTTAATATAAATATGTTTTGTTATGTTATCTTATTGGAGATTGATCTAACATTAAATTTTTGGATAAAAATGGGTGATCGACAAGCTGCACCGATAGAGGTGTGGTTGAGAGAAGCTGAAGCCGACATCGACGGTTCTTAAGCTAAGTCTAGCTCGGATGAGGAAGTAGATTACTTAGAAGAGCAAAATCACGAATAAGAATTAGAACAGGAGCAAGATATCAGAGTCAAGGGACAGCGAAAGCTCTGAAAATGAGGAACCACCTTAGCGAAAATCTCAGCGTGATGATTATTACACCAGAGTTGATGCCACGATGTGGTCTAAAACAATTCTTCAGGTCAGAGGAAGAACTCTTAGGCATACTATAGTGTTTGTTCCTCCTAGTCCGAACGGAATAGCCAGGCAAAACACTGCCATTCAAAACTGTGTGTTACTTTTCGTTGACGATCAGATGAGGTTGGATGAAACCATTGACTGGGAAAAGAATTAACTCAAATTCATTGACAAGGTCTTCGACAGTAAAAATTTAATATTTCCTAGGTATTACAGATAAAGAAAAACAAGCATTAGCTTTAAAGATGACGTCTAGTAATGAAGTACGTCGTTGTCACAACTATGGAAGAGCACGCAATAAAAACACCTGTAAATCGTGCACTACCTGCAAAAAGTTTATTTGTGGGAATCATTTCCAAATCATGTGTCTTTCCTGTGTAGAAAATGTTATAAATTATTAATTTTCATAACTATATTTGACTGTCATCACAATCAATACGAAACCTGTTATTTTTATGCCAATTTAGAGATGTATTTTTGTTTTTGTTTAATAGTTATATAAAAAAGGTTATAACTATGTTATGCTGATTTTATATAGTTAAGCATGCTGTACTGACTATAATCCCCACAAGTAAAGTAAAAAAAGTATATACATAACAATAGTTATTTCAATTTGAAAATGGACTACGTATGTAGTCCACGCGACCATACATGTCTCATTTAGGTGCGCGACCACTGCAGGGTTAACCAATAAACAATGAAGTTGTTTTTAAAATAATCGTACAAGATAGCTTGATCTTTTTGACAGATGTAATTTTTTATGATCGACATAACTGTACAATGACCAACATATATTTTTTTAATTTAATGATTTAAAAAAATGTAAAAATAATAAAAAAAATACGTATAACACAAAAGTCCCTAAAGATTTAGGCGTTATCCGAAAATTTTTAGAAGTGTTATTGCTTCAAAGAAAATTTTGAGTAGGAACACTGAAAATAATAGATACAGAGTTCAATGTTACTGATGGTTAATGATGCGCGAAATCCAATTCGATAATTTTATTGAACCCGAAATAATAATTAAAGTTCGAGATGGTGACACAAGCTCCGACGACGCTGGTTATGATAATTTTGGCTTTGCTCCTCTTGCTTAGTGAAAACAATTTAAAAATGATAAAAAACAAAATTTTTAATTTTGAAAAAACCCACGACGGTTTAATTGTAATTGTAAAAGGATAAAATAACTATAAATCCCCCGCCTAAAAGAATATATGTAACGAGATGATGGGGACGGCTTCGTCGGGGGCTGTCATTACTTTAAGTTTGCACAAACCTTCTCATAGGTTTTCTTGCTGTTAAAACAGTTTTGGCAAAAAAATTAAATATTAAAATGAATTTACAGTTTTGATAACTGGTATTTTAAAGACTTTAAAACGAAATCTATACTGATAGCTACTATATTTAAAATAGAGGTTGCAACTGGCAGCCCCCGACGAAGTCGTCCCCATCATCTCGTTACATATATTCTTTTAGGCGGGGGATTTATAGTTATTTTATCCTTTTACAATTACAATTAAACCGTCGTGGGTTTTTTCAAAATTTTTAATTTTGATTTTTATTTTAAACTTTTTAAAGTGAATAGATATACATTATATATTATTACATAATATTGAAATACTTTATATTAATCTTCATGCAAATCCAAAAGAAATTATAAACCCAATGCTTTCTGGTTATCAAATGCTTATTGCAGCGCCTGGCAGATTGTCACCGTAACATTTCCACGAAACTTAAATCTAACCAAATCAGTGAAAATCACAAAACCCACTAGTAGTTTTGATTTTGAACAAACTAATTTATACTGGAGCGCCCTGCGGTAGTTCGTGGTAGATATGGCATATAAAAACACGCAGCAATTAAACCAGAACCTGTCACAGAAAACCGCATCTAAATAGGTTTCACACAAAAAATAAAAGCAAATGTTTACTGCTGCGCCCCTGGTGAGGTGTCACCATGACACATATACGAGAACACGCGCTAATTAAGCCTGATCCTATCTTTGATAACTGCATCCAAATCGGACTTGTAGTTTTAGCTTTGCATAATTAAATGTTTAATGCAGCGCCCCCTCAAGAACTCACCGTTCTTGACGTAAAAAAAACCTAAAAACTTACACCAAGTAAAGGTAACTCTAATACTAAAAACTCTGCCCAATCAGACTAGTAGTTGTGGTTTTGCATTAAATATTACAAACAAATGTTTACTGCAGCGCCCCCTGGCGAGTTAACACGATAAAACATACCCAAGAACATGCACTAATTAAACTTGAGCTTATTATTGAAACTGCATCCAAATCAAATTCGTCATTTTATCTTTGCACAAACAATATTTTACTGTAGCGCCCCCTGGTGACTTGTCACCGTAATATAAATTTAAAAACATGCTTTAAGTAAAGCGGAATCTAATACTGAAAACTCTTGACAATCGTACTAGTCGTTTTGGTTTTACACAAAAAAATAGAAGCAGCTACTTACTGCAGCGCCCCCTAGAGAGTTGACACATACATGAAAATATGCACTAAGTAAACACACATGACACATATATGAAAATATGCACTAAGTAAACTTGAATCTATCATTGAAAACTGAATTCAAATAGGACTCGTAGTTTTAGTTTTACACAAACAAATGTACTTACTACAGCGCCCCCTGGTGAGTAGTCACCGTAACGCATATATGAAAAGAAGCACCAATTAAACCTGAATTTATCGTTGAAAATTTCATCTAAATCGGACTAGTAGTTTTTGCTCTTCATAAACAAATGTTTACTGCAGCGCCCCCTGGTGAATTTTCATCGTAACAAAAAAACAAAAATTTTAAAATATGCAGCAAGCAAAGCTGAATCTAATTCTGAAAACTCTAGCCAATCGGATGAGTAATTTCGGTTTTAGACAAATAAATACAAGAAAAATTTTGGTTTTACACAAAAAAACTCAAACCAATGCTTACTACAGCGCCCCCTGATGAGTGGTCACCATAACGCGTATATGAAAAGATGCACCAATTAAGCTTGAATCTTTCTTTGAAAGTTTCATCTAAATTGAACACGTAGTTTTTGCTCTGCATAAACAAATGTTTAGTGCAGCGCCCCCTGGTGAGATTTCCCCGTAACAAAAAAAGAAAAATCTTAAAATATGCATCAAGCAAAGCTGAATCTTTTTCTGAAAATTCTTTTCAATCGGATCAGTAGTTTCGGTTTTAGACAAATAAATACAAAAAAAGTACAAACAAACGCTTACTGCAGCGCCCCCTGGTGGTTTGAGACGATGAAACTTATCTAAGAACATTCACCAATTAAACCTGAATCTATCACTGAAAATTGTATCGAAATCAGACTATTATTTTTTGAGATAATTGAAAACATTCGTTTTCACGTAAAATGCTTACTGCAGCGCCCCCTGGTGAGTTAAGGCAATAAGACATATCTAAGAACATACGCCAATTGAACCTTAACCTATCATAGAAAACCGTATCAAAATCGGACTTATAGTTTTGGAAATAATTGACATAGTAATTTGCACAAACACACAAACAAACAAACAAACAAACAAACAAACAAACAAACAAACAAACAAACAACCTCTCACCCCAAACACATATACAGTCGCCGTTCCGTCGCGGGTAAAAATAATAAAAAGTATTTTATTTTTTAACTTTAATTTTTACATACAGAATTATTTTTGACCATCCAATATGTGGTTTAGACCATGGGACCAAACAACTTTTCCGAAGAAACATGGATCGAAGAATGTAAATCTCGTAACAGTTAAAAGTATTTTAAAACATTATTTTATGGACTACTAGAGATATATTCTGTTTCCCATCACTAGCCTGTCTGTCAAAAAATATCAAGCTATCTTGTACAGGATATAGTTCTAGGTTTTGTCATTCTTATACAGTACCATCAGTAATATCGCCTTTTTAATAGAATAACGACGTATTTGCAAAAAAACTTTTGTATGTTTTCTTCGATATATTTACAGTCTTTTATACAATATTTTTCAAAGTAAAGTAGCGTATGTACGTAGTATAAACCTGTATCTATTTTTAAGAGTAAATTATATATATTTTGAATATTAAATATTTAAAAAGTTCTCAAAAACAGTTAAAACGCAATTATGTTAGATATAATCAATATATCCCAAACCAAAAAATAGTTATATATCCAAATAATACATACAAAATTAGAAAAAAAACACACACACAGTATATAACACGACACGGCATCACTTAAGCTTTATAAACGTGTATTCCAGCGTCATCCTGCCATCAAGTATTCAGGTCTGATAAGAGTAGAAGCGGCAAATTGATCTCTCCTTTATACCCGTCTCCGTATCCGCCGAAAACGCAATGTCATTATGACTTTTTAGCGAGAGGGAGGCAACGCGTGCGATTGGTGTTCGAGGATTTCAGCTTGCAAAGGCTCACGGGTAATATTATCGAGTAAGTGAAATGTTTTTTTTTTATATTTATATATAATTAGATGTTTTATATAAGATTTTTTTAGCAGTTTCATGTTATTTCAGGCATAGTTGGGTGGTTAGGGAGAGCCTAGTGTCAAGACAGTTCTCAACTTAGCGCCCGAAATAGAAAAATTATGTGTTAACTGCACGCTTTGCCTGATACCTAAGTACCAGAGTGGAGAAATGAAAATAATAAAATGAAATATAATTATTTTCTCCATTGGGAATCAAATTCACAATCATTGCGCTTTCAATTAGAACTTGATTAATACTAGTCAACTAGTCAAATTAGGCTAGTTAAACAGAACCTAGTGTCGTGATATTCCGTTCTCAACTTTACACCTAAAATTGGGAAATTGCTTGTAAAGTTGCGGAATTTGATGCCGGGCTTTGTCTTAGGTCACAGATTGGAGAAATGGAAATAGTATATAATTATTCCCCTAATTAGAACCAAACTCACACGCTTTCAATTTGACGCTGACACTTTAATATAAGATTAAATAATTTAAGTTTCACGCTCTATCCCGCACACAGCAGGGTAGGCAGAGGAAGCCTATTGTTAAGACACTCCGTTCCCCACTTTCCGCCGAAATCGGAAGCATTGCGTATTAGGTGGCGGAACTTAACACAGCGCTTTGCCTCGACGCCAGAGCGAAAAAATCGGAAATATTAAATATTTCTACTCCTCGAGTGAGAATCGAACCCACAACCAGTCGTTTATAGTCACACGCTTGTGCCACTGCGCCACGACTGGCGCCAATATAAGATTGTAAGTTCATTTAGTGCTATTTTTGTTTTCATACAGATATATATTATAGATTAAATACCGCTGTCGCAAAACCGAATAATGTTAAATTGTATACGCAATGATTGAGCGTTGATTCCTAATCATTAGAATAATTATTTTAATTACTCCGAAGTGGTAATGAGCGACGCGCTGAGATACGCTAATCACCACGCAAAGTTTGATGTGGGCATAAATGGTAACCAATTTTCTATACAGCAGTAAAGTTTGAGGTCTAAGGCTTCAGAATAAGAAAAATTATTCATTAGAAATATAAATATTTTATATGTTAATAAATAATAATAATATTTAAATATCTCAAATATACTTTTGAAACTAAACTTCATTAAAATGTAATATTTTTTTATAAGAAATAATTACTCTTTAAAAAATTGGTGACAATATGAAAGTTTCACCGTATGTTACAGTTGTATATATACGAATGTATACAAAATATCAAAAATGAAACGGTTTTCCCTTTTAAAAAATACTTTGAAATACTTTGGGAATTTCACGCAAATTACTGATGCGCGGAATTATTCGGCCAAAACGTATAGTGCCGAGTCATCTTATGATGATCTGATGAGATGGGTAAACTTATACCATACTAATATTTTAGATGGGAAAGTGTGTTTTTTTTCTTGTCCTTCTTTGGTATAGCAACAAAGCGATGTTAAGTTACAATTTTTAGACTGAAGATAGTTAGAAGCAGGAAAGTGGCGTAAGATATTCTATACCGTGTTAAAACATATCATTTCCTTAGGGAGGGCCATAGTAAGGCGTATTCGAGTCACTTTCATTTCGTACGATAATTAACAATATTTCAGTGATTTTTTTAAAGTCGTAAAGGATCTATGGATTAGTATGATTTTATTATTAGATTTCATTGAAGTTCGAAGAGTATGAAAAAGATAAAAAGTAATAAATTAATCTATTGTGTTGTACATTTCTATACCTTCGTCTATAAAATTTAATCAGCACAATATTGAACAAAAATAATTATTTATATATCTAATTTTCTGTTATATTTGTACCCTAAAAGCCCTATATTCATGCGGCATGCATGATGAAAGTATTGTTAGGTTAGGCCATTGACCTCGCTAGCGAAGCAGTGAGTAATAATAGCAAATTAATATTTATTTAGAGGATTGTGTTATTATACGAAAAACTATTTTTTTTGTACATTTTTAAGCTAAACATATATTAGTATAACAATTAACGAAGTGTTTTTAAAATTTAAATTAAAGACAATGTTTTTTCAGCTTTGCAAGTGGATAATATCTAATTTTATGAAACGTAAGTAAATGAAAGATTAAAAAAGAAACCATTTTGAAAAATACTAATAGAAAACATATGAAAGAGGCCATCAGGGCAAAGTGTGACAACATCTGACGGAAAACACGATGGTTGTAGGTTCGACTTCTACTCAGGGGAATGGTTAATTATATTGAAATTTTCGTTTCTCCTCTCTGGTACCTAAAATAAAGCGCGGCGTAGAGTTCCACCACTTAACACGCAATGCCGCGATTCCCGGCGGAATGTGAAGCACAGAGTGCCCGGACACTAGGTTCATCCCGACTACCCGTCCATACGGGAAAAAGCGTAAAGCTGTAAAAGAAATAATGATACCGTATAAAAATTAGACGTAAAGAAATAAAATTTTGGACGCCGCGGGACTCAAACCTGCACCTATGGGACACCATACAGGACATTTTATAAAAATGTTTTTAATTTCCTTAATGTGTAATAGCACTTTCAAATTTAAAAAATATGAAACCAATTTGTTATATAGAAAAACACAAGGACATTTCAAAATCATTTCTATATTACTAAGCTTATCATATTCTACTTTGTAACATTTGGCAGCTAACATTAGAATTCAACATAGCCTAACTATAAAAATAGGTCACGGTTTTTGTGGGGTGACAATTAACGCCAGCCGTTACCACCGTACAGATTTATTGTACAGTGATATAGCCACAAATCGCTTCGTTCGGTCTCCCATATATGTTGCTATGTGAAGTAGCCGATAGTATGAGTGTTTCTACAATGGAACTTTTCCCTTTGTCCGTTTCAATAACTGGTGAACCAACTTAGGGTGGCCTATGCGTAAAATGAAAACGTATTTTACGTACTATTCAACAAAAACTAATATAACTTGAGACGCGTATTCCATATAACGGTATATCATTTGGAGGTCAAACAATTCGTATATTTCAATTTCCGCTTGTCATTCCGGTTGTATACAAACGCTATTTTTAGTAAAATTAATCTTTCGAATCAAATATTTTGCTTGGTGTAGGCTTATTTTATTATAATTGGTGATTTTGGTGTGATCAGAAAAGGTAAAAGTGATAGGAAAAAGTAAAAGTTTTGCTTAATCCATACTTATATTATAAATGCGAAAGTCTGTGTGTTTGTCTGTCACGCTTTCACGGCTAATCTACCGGTCCGATTTGGATGAAATTTAGAATGAAAGTAGTAAAAGTGAGTGGGTCTAACATAGGCTACTTATTTTTTTCAAAAATCAACCGCTAAAGGGTTGGAATAGGGGATGAAAGTTTATATGAAAAATCTACACCGCTTGACCGATTGTAATGAATTTTGATATAAATACAGTTCATAATTTAAGCATAAACATAGGCTACATTATTTTTCAAAAATCCACCCCCGAGGGTTGCAATATAACGAAGCAGTTATGTAGTTCACGCGGCGAAGCCGCGAGCGGGCCGCTAATATTATGTATAATGAAAGGTGATATACGCTTAGGCCACTTAGGCTGTAAACGACTGGTTGTGGGTTCGATTCCCACTCGAGAAGTGGAGATATTTAACATTTCCATTTCCTTCGCTCTGGTATTAGAGGCAAAGCGCGGCATTGAGTTCCGCCACTTAACACGCAATGCCTTCGAATTTGGCGGAAAGTGGGGAACGGATTGTCTTGACACTAAGTTCCCTGTGACTACCCTACTGAGTTAATCAGAGAGATATAGTGTCATGACACTCCGTTCTCCACTTTCCGCCCGAAATAAAGAAATTGCATGTTTTAATATATTATGTATTCAGATTATAATATCAGAGCGACATAGCTAAAACTTGTTCGTTCCCGCTTGTTGCTCGTATATTTGCATAAACAAGGTACCTTTCCTAAGGTAGCTTTACTAAGTTATATACAATACTTAAATCACCATTTTCTATGTAGTTTTTTACCGTGTATTAAATTTTGTTGGAGTAACAGACTCATACATAGATGAAAGTCATGGTCATCTTTCGTCAATCACTTCTTTTTGCTCAAATATCACTCTCATACACATGTTTGGAGAGGCTAAAGTGAGGCAATGGCAAAAAAGGTCTTGAGATACGTAACGGCAAAGATATTTTTGAGAACATCTATACTTTCCATTTATAAATTATGTCTTAATAATATATATATATATATATATATATATATATATATATATATATATATATATATATATATATATATATATATATATATATATATATATATATATATATATATATATATATATATTTATTTTAGTGAAATTAGTTATTGAAGCCGTAGTGGCGTAGGATAACGTCTGAATGTAAACGCGTTTAGTCATGTGTTGGATTAAACCTGATAGTGATAATTTTTAAATTATTTTCATTTCTCCGGTACCTTAGGCTAAGCGCAGTATTAAGTTTCGTCACTCAACACGCAATGCCTGCTAAGTTTTCACTGACCTTGCGGGGAAAGCGTGAAGCTAAAAAAAAAATATAAGTAATTTTGACAAACAAAACAGTTTCTTTAGTAATAATATGTTCAAGTAAACTATTGAATTACTAATTTCTGGCATACAAAATTAATTTTCAAATGTGTAGTACATTTGATGTTTCGTTAGTTATTCTGCTATAGTTAGTTATTCTATTGCACTGTTGACTGAAGCCAGTACGGTGGAAGAGAAATTTACACGCAACCGGTACATTATGAAGCACTTCTGTTTTTAATATAACTCTTTGAAAAATTCAATTTATTGTTAGTTCTTATTTCTAATATTTACACTATCGCAGGTGAAATGATATTTGTTTTCAACTTTTTTCACGTTTTTTCTGCATAGCCATAACATAGGGCAGATTGAGAGAACGTAGTGTCAAAGCACCTTTCTTCACTATCTGACCGAATTCACGATATTCAGAGATGAAAGTGGAACTCAACGACGTGATTTGTATCACAAAAGCGTAAAAGTTTAATTTTCAGATTAATAATCAAACCCACAACCAATTGCATTTACAGTCAATTACTCTCACACTGCGCAAAAAAAATCTTTTTTCATTCTCAAATACATATATAAAAATAAAATATTAAACCCATATAAATCAATATCGATATTTCTGCAATTGCTAGAGTCTGAACATAATTGATGTTTGAGTAACCGCACGGACCGTTAACACTGAATTGTTCAGGTTTGGCGAGGTAAGCACATCGCTCATGCAGTAAATGGCTTGCAACCACAATGCGTTGATTATAAATTTACATCAGTTCTCGTTTTTTTGTATTTTAATTACTGTTATATATTTTATACACTCGAGGAGTGGAAATCCATACTTATATTATAAATGTGAAAGTCTGTGTGTTTGTCTGTCACGCTTTCACGGCTAATCTACCGGTCCGATTTGAATGAAATTTAGAATGAAAGTAGTAAAAGTGACTGGGTCTAACATAGGCTACTTATTTTTTCAATTTTATCAACCTCTAAAGGGTTGAAATAGGGGATGAAAGTTTATATGAAAAATCTGAACCGCTTGACCAATTGTAATGAATTTTGGCATAAATATATTTGATAATCTGAGTTTATACATAGGCTACTTTATTTCTTTAAAATGAGCCCCCGAAGGTTGCAATATAATTAAAAAGTTCACGCGGCGAAGCCGCGAGCGGGCCGCTAGTATTTAATATTTTCATTTTCTTCGCTTTGGTATCAGAGGCAAAGTGCGGCGTTAAGTTCCGCTACTTAATAGGCAAAGCCTCCGAATTCGGCGGACAGTGGAGAATGGGGTATCTTAACACTAGGTTACCTCTGCCTACCCTGCTGTGTGTGGGGTACAGCGAGAAGCTAAAAAAAATATACATTTAAAATTTATATTATTTTTAGCTTCATCATTTTTTCCATATAGCTCCGTTACCCCTTTTTCGGAAATAGAGATATTGTGTGTTAACTGGCGGAACTCAACGTCGCGCTTTGTATTTACCTTTAACTTACGAAATGTAACATAGCAATACAATTTTTTACTTGTAATGCTTAAAGTCGAGATGGCTTAGAAAATTAATATGATTCTAAGAACTTTTTTGTATCTTTATATAACTATTTCTTTGTAAAGTTGACGCTTTTCTATCTGCCGAATAAGATTATACAAATATAGTTTAGTTCAGTTCTTTAATAATGACGCTTCGAAATGACGAAATGTCAGTAGAGCACGGTATAGATATATTTAATTTTTCTCTCGATTTCGAACAGAAAGTGAAGAACGGAGTGTCTTGACACTAGGTTCTCTCTCCCTGCCTTGCAAAAAAGCGTGTATCTTCTTATTCTCTTTTGAACATTTTGAGACATTATTTGATACTACTATTTATACAGCATAATATCTTAAAATAAGGAAAAAGTGGTTAAGTAAGTAAAAATCCCACATGTTCAAAGTACCTTTGTCTGTCTAAAATAAGGTGTGTTAAGATAAAAGAACATTATGACTATTATAATAAGTCCATGTTAATTCATATCAGTGTTTTAGCATTCAAATTCTTTAGCATTTAAATTCTCACAAAACAGCCAGCATATAAAAACAATGGGCTTATATAGTGTAGGTACAGATTTTTTTTAAAAAGTTAGTAAAAAACTCGGCTTTTCAGTATTTTGCGTTGGAGCACTGACTCGGTAAAAAAACATGTTTTGTGTGAAAAAACACTTAAAAGGCACCCAGGTCAAGGCATTTTCGTGTAGGCAGGTTTGGCCCAAATTAACTCTAATGACCCGGTACAAAGCGTTTGCGCCTACCCTCTGCCAACGTACAATGAATATCCGTGCTTTTTATATTATTAATGCGATTGTTACTTTAATAATTTCGATGTGATTGCCACTCAAAAGTAATAGTCTATCAAAATTATGGTCACGCAATACCTTCATAAGGCAAAAAAGTATTTCGATGAGCGATTATTTCAATGTTAGATTAATATTTACATAGAATTTGTGAACAAAAAGTTACATTTTAAAACTGTTCATGATGTAACATTTTGTTTCGATATGACATGATTAGAGTAATTTCTTTTGTAATTAGAAAGTAACAATGAGATTGATTCTACATTGTCTGTTGAAATTATTATTATTTTTTAGCTTCACGCGGTATCCAACTCACAGCAGTGTAGGCAGAGCGAACCTAGTGTTAAGATACACTCCGTTCCCCACTTTCCGCCAAATTTTGGAGGCATTGCGTGTCTTAACACATCCTGGCGGAAATTCATTTTGATAATAAGTATTGTTTTGGAATATAATGTCCAATTTAAGAAATAATTATTTTCCAAAGTTATGCTATCGTATTTTTATATTCTAAAAGTAACAAATATGTGTATAATATGTATTATGAGACCTAGCATAAATTGTAAAGTAACAAAATTACAAAAATAATACGTTACTTGTATACATTACTTAAGAACTTTGGGCATTAAATTCCAGACTGATTTGTCACCCATTTTTTTTTTTTTAAACAATAACACTATAAAAATAATTCTGTTACTGACTGACTGAAAGACAACGCATAGCTCAATTTACTGGGAGTAGGAAGCTGAAATGCGGCTTGTAAGTTCATTAGAGTGAAAGCGCTAAGAAAGTATTTCCAAAAATCCTGTGAGAATAAAAAAACGGGATGTTTTGTTTTATAGTCCAGTGGTATTTAATTGCGTGGCGAAGGTTATAGGTTTGGTTCCTCCTTGGGGGAATTATTATATATTTATTTTACTAACTAAGTAACTACAAAAACTCGTAAATAATATATAAAATAAGATTATATCATTTATAAATTAAAACTAGTGACTTTACTAAAATATATTTTTTTCAGCTGTGAAAGTATGGATTCGCTGGATGTATTTTTATATGTAGATGGAAGACTTGAAAAGATGGCATCGTACTGCGGTAATGACGTACCCAAGTCAATCATGTCGAATGGACCAAAACTGTCGATCGAGTTCAGGGGCATATATTCATCAAGATATAGTAGAGGATTTAAAATATCATATTATTTTGTTGAAGGTAAGAAAAAGAAATATATAAATGCATGTAACTATTAGTATAGTAGTCCTTTTTTAATAAAGTTCCTACTTATTAAAAGGAACTTTATTATTTATTAAAAGGAAAAGGAAAATCAATATTATAATATTATATCATATCATCAATATATGGTCCATAATATTAATTTTTGAACTGCTTAAAGGAAAATTTTCTATTATATTTTCCCACCATTTTGCATATTTTTAAGTTAACTGAGAAAAATAAAGATTATAATTGCTATAAACATATGAGAAACTTCATTGACATTTCCCAATGAAATCTTCAGCAACCTAGAGCATTATTTTAACCAAATTAAATTTTATACATGTATCCAATCTAAAATCAACTATAACTGCTGACCAGCGAAAACCGCTGGACCACCACATTAACGAAAATTATTATAAACTTGAAATTTCTAATTAAAACAAGTTTCCCGCTAGATTTCGCTATTGCAACTGGGAAACAACAATTAGAGTTTCCCTGCGCCTTCGTGTACAATAGTAGCGAGCGCCGGCAAGGCGTCACGACGTCACCGAACCACCCCGGCCTGTATCCGAGAGATACTGAATGCAATTACTTCTTTTACGGACGGAAAAATGAACGGGTACATCTACATTTCACACACTTCGACGTGGAGGGGGTTATGCCGTAAGTTTTTGGCTTCTAATATCTTAATAATAATTAAAATTTTGTTTTTTACATTCTTATATTAAAATTGTTTATCATAAAAGGTAGAATTATTAAATGTATGATAAGATATTCGATATTTTAAACATTATTAAATATCAAATGAAACTGGAGCCAGTCGTGGCGCAGTTGCAAATTTTACGCAGTTTTAAAAAATGATTTTTTACGAATTTAATGAATTTGTTGATGTGAACTTGGTTAACCGTATTTATTTTAGTATTGGATAATATATTTTTAATTTGATGATTATCATCCACATTACAGTATTAAAAGTCCGTTCCGTCCCTAATTGTGGCATCATACAATTATATTGGTTTAAAATAGCTTCATTTAATATTTTTTCAATGTAACCTAAATCCACAATAAAAATTCGATAATGTGATTAATATTTCTTGGATATTGATATTTTTAAGAAACCTTACAAAATATGTTAAGGTACTTTAACTTGAAATTTATTTTTTCCACAAATTCTTATTTCTTCTAAATTTTTTTTTGCTTCACGCTGCATCCTGCACTCAACAGGGTAGACAGAGGAAACCTAGTTAAGACTCTCCATTCTCCACTTTGCTCTATATCATTATAAAAAATGAAGTAGCCTTAAATTTGTATTTAATATATTTTCATTTTGTTTTCCCACTCTGAGTAATGGTAGTATATTATTTTTATTTCTCCACTTTGGAGCCTAAGACAAATCGCAGCCGCGTTTTGCCATTCAAATCACAATGTTGGTTGTAAAATGGAAATCGGAGTGTATAGATACTCTCCGACTATCCTGCTATGCGTCAAAGCACATACAAAACCCCTTTGTACTTACACTGTATATACATTTTCAGTTGCGAAGCCGTTTCAGCCAGCGATTACGTTCAATTCTCAAATCAGATGATTGATACCGGAAGTCGACGACACTGCGGCCAACTGAGGGAACTGCAAGTCGCTTCCAAAAGTAACTTCCTGCGTGTTACTTTCCGCTCTAACGATAGACTGGACGGTACAGGATTTAGAGCCGAATATATATTCCTTAAGGATTCTGATATGCAAAGTGTTAAACAACATTCTAGTGGTAAGCGGTATTTGTTTTACTAATATATACTTTCTCTTATTTCGTAGCTATATTGTTTAGTTAAGGTATGTTTTCTTGCTTTAATGAACATTTAGGAAGACTGTCATGGCGCAGTAGGACAGTGTCTGACTATAAACGCAATAGGTTGTGGGCTTGAGTTCATCTCAGTGAAAAGGTTATGTTTAAATTATTTTCATTTCTCCATTCTGATGGTACACAAGATAAAGCACGGTGTTAAGCTCCGCCAGTAACACGCAGCGTCTCGATTTCTAGCTTAAAAAAGGAGTGCCTTTACACTAGACTCTATTTACCCTGTTTTCTACGAAAAAGTGTGAAACAGCTTTTTTATTAGGTATTATGTTTTTTTAAACTAATTAATGCTTTTAAGCATTTTTAAAGTATTGTTCCGCACCTAAACGTATAAAATTCAATTTTCCTAAGTGTCTAATAACACTTTAAAAATGTTTAAAAGAATTTAATAAACAACATTTGTAAAAATCTCTCTACAGAAATTTGTAAAAATCTCTCTACAGAGAAGCTAACAACAAAAATGAGTTGTAATAAAGCGTATAATAATTTCGGCGCAGCTAGTAGCAGAACGCATGGTTTAGCGGTCAGAGCGTCTGAACGGTATCTAGGAGGCGCGGCTTTGAATCCCGCTGCGTTCACATAATTAGTGTTTCTTGAGATATTCTCGTAGAAATCTTCATACTTTTGATATAAATGGGTCTACAGGTAAAACACCTGTTGCTTAGCAATATGTGTACCACTCTATACAAAAGTATATCAAAGGATGTTTGTAGTATTTATTATATTAATTTAATGTATTTCTAATTTATTATAAAAATATTTTATAATAGTCTTTCGTCTCCAGAATTATTGGAAAAAGGGATACAAAGTTATTAATATAATGATATCGTTATTCACACTTACATTAGATATATCATAAAATATATTCATAAATTTCTTTAAATATTTATAGTATAAAACAGTCGATGGAAAATATTTAACGGTATTCGTTGAGAAGGAAAATTATTCGTTGAACTCTGCTCACCACTGTGGAAGAAAAATTGGCCGCGAGCCAAAGGAAATATTTCATTTAGTAGCTTTTACATTTGACTGTACCTAGAATACGTTCATTTAGTTGCCTGTGAGAAAGTTTTTATTAAAACTTTTATACAACGCTTATGCCGGAAATCTATTTTTCTAGGATTAATTAATTTAAAAACATCCATGTTTCGTCATTGTATAGCGCGCTATAGCTTTCCACTAGTATTTTTATAGTATGTAGCTATCAGGAGTCTATAATTGTAACAGCGTCTAAGTTTAAACGCAATCGGTTGTGGGTTCGATTTCTACTCGGTGAATGATAATAATTAGAATATTTTCATTCCTTCGCTCTGGTAGGAACACAAAGTGCAGCGTTGTGTTCTGGCTCAATAGCCAATATCTCGATTTTAGGCGGAAAGTGGAAAACGAAATATTTTGACACTAAGTTCTGTGCCTTCCTTTTAAAATGGAAAAAAAAACTTAATTTTAGGATGATTTTAAGGTAAATATTCGTTTTAAAAATATATTTCTCTCTCTCTCTCTCTCCCTCTTAACTGGCGTGCAAAATGATTTTCAAAAATGGTTTTCTTCTAATATAAAGTAATCATCGGGATTCATTGTATATTTTTATACGTAACGTAACAGCGGGATATCAATAAGTTTTCGTCTGCGTACTTAGGAATTAAAATAAATGTATGGAGATGGAAAATACATTCCTTATATAATTTAAGGGTGCTCCAGAATGTAGTTTGAAATAATTTATTGTAGTTATCATGATTTTGCCTTAATTTCTCAGGCAAAATCTATAAAAAATTAAAACAAATAAATATAGAAATACTATAATTTGTACATTATGACAAATTGTATTTTCACTTCTCCACTCGTGAAGAAGTGAAGAACTGAGTGGTTTGACAGAAGAATTTTTTGATTAATAGTTAAATAAAGTTTCTTTTACATATCTAAAAGTATGTTTTCTTTTCAGGTACATCTTCCAACACCAGAACGACATTATTGTGGTTGACTATATATCTATTACTAAAAAAAATAATTTAGCTACTATAAAACGAAAGTAAATTAATTTATTAATAAAGAGAAAATAAATTATTATTGTTATAAAATTACTAGTTTTATTTATTTTCTTTATAGGCTCTGGTGACAAGACAAATCGCGATCTTGAGTTCCATCACTCTTCATACAATATTTTGGATTCGATCAGAAAATAAAAAAGAAGGGTGTATAAGGTTATCTTTAACTACCCTGCTATGCAGAAAAAGTGTAGAACGATAAATATATTTACAAAAGTGTAAAACCGAAGATTTTTTTAACTTCACGCTATATCCGCACGGTGCAGGGTAGGCAGAGGGAACCTAGTATTAAGACACTCCATTCCCCACTTTGCGCCGAATTTGAAGGCATTGCGTATTAAGTGACGGAACTTAACACCGCGCTTTGCCTCGACAACGAGAAAATGGAAATATTAAATATTTCCACTCCTCGAGTGGGAATCGAATCCACAAACAGTCACAACTATGTACCCCTGCGCCACGACTGGCCCATTCACAATTATAACGAGCATTATTACAATATGACAACTTTATTTTATCAAACGTTTTAAAAATACTTTTTAAGATTCATTTCTTAAACATGCATTGCTTTTCTAACTTAACAGTAAGATTATCATTTTTAGTAGGAAAGTAAGAAGTTAACGTAAATAATTAAGTAGACTTAAGGTAAATAATTTCTATTCTAATCAGTATAAAAATTATTAACTTTAAGGATAGTAATTGTTACTCAAATGTAATTAAAAGTATAAGTTGAATTTTATTAATCATTTCAATGACACATCTACTTTTAAAAATCATGTTAGCTTCTGTTGTTCATATTGATTTCAGCCTAACATTTTTTACTTTTTTCCTCTATTAGGAAAGTCGGAGGGAGTGTCCAAAGACTCCACATCTTCTTTCCATGTGGGCAATAAATAGCGAACACGACAAATTTAAACACTGAATATTAAAATGAAGGCAACGATTACCCTTTTGAATTTACTTACACTTTACAGTATTAAAGTAGGTGTACGTTTAACGTAATAAAATAGGTTCTTTTATAAACATCGTAAATTATAAACCCTTGCTTAATTATCATTTATGCTTATTCAACTCGATATATCTTTTTTTTTTTTAGTTCACCTTGTATCCCGCACACAGCAGAGTAGGCAGAGGGAACCTAATGTTAAGACACTCCGTTCCCACTTTCCACTGAATAACAAAAACGTTAAATAAAAAGACATTAAATAACAAAAACTTAAGAGCTACTTATCGCTAAAAGCAATATCTTCTAGGCAACCAACAATAACGGATTCACTTCAAAACAAAGAGATAAAAAAATTATGAAGACAATCAATTTATTTATTAAACTTAGAGTAATTAGCATAAAACTTATTCGGAACAACAAGATCGAATTTCCTTTTTTTTAGCTTCACGCTGTATTCCGTACACAGCAGAGGGAACCTAGTGTTAAGACACTCCGTTCCCCACAGTCCGAGGAATCGAATCGAATTTACTGATACCACATTTAGTAGGTACTATATTCCCAAAACAAATAAAAAGTCAACTAAATAGTTTTATAGTATAAATATATACACAATGTTATTCATCAAATTTATTATTCAACAATTTATTACATGTTAAAAGGCATTGAAATTGTAACATTTCGAAAGGATACTTTTATAGGGGTCGAAAGGTTCCAAGCGTTCGATGCGGGCTGAATGAACGTTTGCCGCACTTTAATGTTGGTTTATAACAAGTTGTTCAAGTTTTAGAATAGTTAGTTATTAAATTATGTATCGCTCATTGTGCCCTAACTTGCCTTCAAAGTATAATATTTTAGCGAAGATCAATAATTTCTTTCAAAAATTTGAAATGTATATACCTTTATTTGTTACTTTATATTATTATAGATTATGTTTTTCCATAATGTTAATATCTATGTCTATATATATTTGTCGTAAAGGTTGTCATGGCGATGTAAACGCAATGGTTTTGTGTTTGATTACTGGCGGGAATGATTATATTTTATATTCGATAGGAAGGTTGAGTTTCGACATTAAATATCTCGATTTCGTATGAAAAGTGGAGAATGGAGTGTTGTGACACTGTGTTCTCTCTAACTACCCTGCACTAAGCACGAATATATTCTGCCTTCTAGATATTGAAAGACTTATCAATCCTTTTTAAACAAAAGATTATAACATTTTTTACCTAATATACAATAATTATTAAAATTTAAAAACTAATCAAAATTGAATTAGCATTAACTAAATCACCAAATATAAGCTCAGTATGATTTTCGATCATAAATACGCCATCTCGTATAAATTTCAATTTTGCGATGCAGCAAATATTACAGAATCGTCTTGATTTCCTTCCACACTGTCTTGAGAGCCAATCAATTTCCAAGGCGCAGCGATGTTATAATCTGAACCAACAATTTGTGAATAAATTACATTTCCACAGCGTCCATGAATTTACAATGCAAATTACAAAAATCCACGCTAGTAATACTCGTTGTTTTTTCCTATTCATTTTTGTTTGTTTAAAAGATAATGGGTTGAAATCCTCCTTTAGGGTAGACATAATGTATTTTTTTTATAAGAAATGTATTGTCATTTTTCATTTTTACACATTATTCCAGAGTTTCTTTCGCTTCTGCTGTTCTCATTTTATATTAATACTTCAGAGGAACTTGTAAGTACGTAATTTCTATAATATATTAGAAGGTTTAATATATCGTACTAATAATAATTAAGTAATATATTTTTTTATCCAATAATTGAGTAACTTAAATTCTAAATAAAAACATTACATTAAATACTTTCAAGAAGCACTAATAGTAATGTTCTAGATATCAAATCAAATATCAAAATTTAAACAACACTCCAAAAGCTCCAAGCTTAATTAAAAACAAAGCAAAAAAAAAAAAAAAATACGAAATAATTTTCGTGTTGACCAAAAAACGATAAGCCATTACGCGATCAAAAATCTTCTCATAACAAAATTTACCTGGTTTTTATTAACGTCATAAGAAGACCCGAGTCTAATTCTTGCGGAAAATGAGAATCGGTTACCTTCCGGCGTTGTTTTCCATTTCGGAGTTTGTCTGTGTTCACCTTTACTTAATGAACTGAATAACATTTTGACGGATTTCTCTTTCTTTTGCTAAGTATAATATTGAAAGCTTTTTATCAAAGTATCTAAATTTAACGTTTTTATTTGGTTTGTTGCATCGTGTTCGTTATTTTTATTAAGTTATTGTTTCTATTTTAATGCTTGAAGTGGCATTTGATATATTTATGAAAAAATGTAAAATAAAACTCGTCGTGACGTAATGAGCTATGTCTGACTGTAAATGGTTACAATGGAATTTTGCTTTACCTGTTCAAGTAAGTTAAATTGCGGCGTTGAGTTATGCCACTGTTGACGTTATCGTATTTGCAAATAGGAATAAAAGTGGAGAGTGAAGTGGGTGTATCTCTCGACACTAGGTTTCTACTTTGCCACGCGGGAAATATCATAAAGACCACTAATATAATCTTACAAGATCAATTTTGTGTGCGATTTATAGCATAGTAGGTGTGATTTCAAAATTAAACAAGAATGATTTGTGAAATGAAACTATTTTTAACCGGAACAGGGAGACTGAGAGGTCTACCTGTGACCACGGACTAAAGTAAAGTGTTCAAAGCGTCGGGTTTTCTAAAAATGTATTTTCGAATACCAAAAATGTACGCGAAAATCCGGTTAAAAACAGTGTCTTTTCTAAATGTGTAGTAATCGGTAAAACAAAAAAGTTAAGAATGATTTTAAGTATTTTATTTTTCCATTTCTCTACTCTGGTACCAGTGGCAAACCGCGGCGTTGAACTCCGTCGGTCAATACGTAGTGTCTCGATTTCGCGTGGAACGTAAAGAACGGAGTGTCAGAGTGAAAGAATGAACTCTAAAAGATGACAGAATAGACCTTATTTAACCTTGGGGAATACACTGTCGATAATACTAAACGAAGGTCACGTATACAGTAAAATGATCCCCCGCAGGGCATGTACGGAGATGTTGATGAATGTGGAAAAGGGAGCATACCTCTTTCAATTTTCATAACGACTGCGTAATATTTGGTATATATTTTTTAACTTGTTTTCATAACGAATTCAATTTTAATTTGTTCCAATCTGGTGAGAGTTATGTTAAGTTCCACCTCATCATCATCATCCTCATCATTGAACTCAATGTCTTGAATTTTGGTGGAAAGTGGAGTGTCTTGATTCCAGGTTCTTACTGATTAACCTGCTATGTGGAAAAAGCGTCATGCTATATACTAAAAAATAAAATTAGTTAACTTTCCAAGTTACTTTTAAATTGATTAAATTGTTATAATGTGTCAAATAATGTACGACAGTGTCGTGACACGGCTAGAATATCACTAAGCATCTATAAAAATCAGCCCAAAATCTGTAGAGTTATTATAACAATTATTGTATATTAATTCTACCTATATATCTTTGTGGCAAAATCTAGTTTAAAAAATTTTATAAGAATATTGTTGCCATTATGTTTGACAAAATTACACGTAAGGTTTCACTAGTTTCGCAAAGGTTCTTGTTGACAACCCTGGTATGCGGAAAAAGGGCGAAGCTGCTTGATATTTTTAACTGTAGATTACTTTGTAAGAAAATGAAAAACAATCTAATGTTAGATGTATAATATGAAGATCATGCATTTACAATAATTCGTACATTTATTTATTGTTTATTGCACGTAATTTAATAATAATAATTTGTCAAAAGTCTTAAGCGAAAAAAGTTAATTATACATTATACTGACATTTAAAGTATTTTCTATTAAATTTTAACATTTTCGCCTTTCAAAAATCAAATGTCCATACAAATTGTTTGAAAATTACGTACGTATAGACGTTACTTGTATCGAATTGAAACCAATTACAGCAACGTATTGAATTTGCTCAAATGGAGTGAGAACTTTTTACTTCTGTTTCTAGAACTAAGGAAATGCGATGTGCGCGAAAGTTTTAGAAAAAATGTAATTAAAGTTAGCTGCAACGACTTTGCGGTACATTTGTGTGTTTTTTGACAGAACATGATGGTTGTACATTCAAATTTGAAGAATATATTTGCTTCTATTATATAATAGTTGACTGTCAATTTGATCCCACTTGGGCGAATAATTGAATTTTTTTTAGCTTCACGCTGAATCCCTCACACAGCAGGGTAGGCAGAGGAAACATAGTGTTAAGATTCTTCATTCACCACTTTCCGCCGAATTCGGAAGCATTGGGTGTTTAGTGGTAGAACCTTTACCTCGACGCCAGACCGAAGAAAATCGGGATATTAAATATTTCCACCCCTCGAGTGGGAATCGAACCCACAACTAGTCGCTTTACTGGCACACTTTCTGCCACTGCGCCACGACTGGCCTCTATTTTGAATTATTTTCATTTTTTCGCTCTGTGTTGTGGTAAGTTTTGTCACTAAATATGGAATGTCTAGAATTCGAAGGGACAGCAAAAAGAACAGAGTGTTTTAAAACTAGTTTTTTACTGACTATCCCAAATATAATACACTTATTCGATGCAACTCGATGTAGCCTTACTGAGACGGCTCCTAAAAGGCTACGAAGCCTCGGATTCGAATCCCACTGCGTTCAATTTTTATACATTTTTTTAAAATGTTTTTGTTTGTGCAGTATATACTTTTTCAGTGCCAAGAAGTTTTTTTTACATTTTTTTACAGTTTTAGTTATAGTTTAGTGTTCTTGCTGTAGGAAAGAGATATTGTACACATGAAGACGGGAAGTAAGTCTAAAAAAACTGGCTATATGTATAAAAGTGTGTACAATAAAAGAATATAATATTTTTATAAATAAAATATATAATATTTTATATTATTTTAATATAAACCACTTTTATCTAAAGTAAATTTTAATTCAATTCTTTCCAACAGAACCATTGTGTTTGGCATAATTATTTAAGTGACTCTTTTGTTTAAAGAGCCTATATTATTTTTTAATATTAATAAACTTAAAATCTTTTCAATAAATAACAATAGCACTTTAGAATTTGAAAAACAAAAAGATTATTTCGATGTTTTACCAATAAATATGTTGTATAAAAATTGAACTAAAGAATAAAGCTCTTTGATCTATTAACTCTTACTATGGCCTTATTCACTTTGCTTAACAGTTCAGGCAACGAAAGATTTCAATTATTATTTTGATTATAAAATAAGAAAAAAAATAATTTAATATTTTATTATTAAAAATAAAACATGACTATGCGTGAAAGAAAAAAAAATAGATATATGATTTAAAGTAGTTTTTTCACACAATGGCTAAGCCGGCAATTAATGCCGGCTGGCATAAAGCCAGGTAGAAGAAGATTTCATACTAGTAACTTCTTAATCGTGGAATTAACCAATTTTGCGACCAAAATACCCATCACGCTGAACAACTTATGTTAGGACGCAATTTCATTACATCTTATCGAATAGTTATTCTGTTATCAGGTGCTTATCAATTCAAAATCAGTTATAGTCTTCCTGAGGCTTAAAAATTATACAAGAAAAGGATTATACTAAAATCCGTCTAATAGTCCTAAAGTCAAGGACAAAAAATATTTAAAGTAAGAAGTTACTTGCTTCATTTTTAAAAGTGAAACAATTTACCATCGGCTCACTAAAATTAGTACCTCAGACCTGAGGAGAATTGGCACAAGAAACTTAATGGGACTTTTTTTAAGTCAATAATTTACGAGTTTTAGTAGTGACATACTATTTTTTATAGCATATAGATAGATTAAACTATGAATAAAGGTTTCTTTTTCTACACTCAGTAAAGATTCTGAGAATACGTTTTATTGGCAGCTTGAATGAAGACGGATATGTCTTTAACGTGAAAGCTTTAAGTATCGGAAAGCCAAGGATATTAATTTCAAGAATTTTAGTAAGGAACTCGCTATGTTTGCTACTCTGCTTTACTTTCATATTCTCATAGAATCTGCTCTAGTAAAAAAATAAATAGATTCAAAAATAATCAACTTTTAAACATCTTTATTTAAGCTTTATATATATTTAAGCTTTTTAAGATGAATCTGATTATAGGTACACTATCTCCATTTCAGGCCTTTGATGATAAAGCTATCTAGCTTTGCCTAAAGATATGTCATATTGTCAAATAGTATCTGTTGCTGTTAGCTTCAATGAACCCTTTGGGAGTATAATAATCTTGGATGATCAAGTTTTTATTTAAATAAGTTATATAACGCCTTAAATGACATATAATTATATTGTATAAGTTAATTCTAAATTACTAACTAACCTTTCAAGCTAATCCACGTTTAAAATAAATCTGAACGCACTTGCCATAAGTTTTGAAACTAATCTCAAAAAATACAGATGACAACTCCAGGAGCTATCCAAAGTTAAGCTGAGGTACTTAATTCTGGATTTCATTTCGATGCGGGTTGCTCCAGTTAACTTATACCAACTTAAGTTAAGATATAATTCTTATTAAATATCTAGGATTAGAGAGACTTTGAGTAAAACTTAAAATAAGTGTGTAAGAAGCGTAGAGACCTGTAACCGCAAATTATTCTCAATTTCAATAAGTGTAAAATGCTTTATATTAAATTTAGAGGTCCTCGTAGCGCATTGGAACAACCTGACTATAAGATCAGTAGCGGGTTCGATTGCCACTCGGTGTAATTATGATATTTAAATTATATCCAATTCTTTGCTCTAGTAAGGCAATGTACTGTTTCCGTCCGTTCCGTTATTTTCGGTCAACACTCCATGTCTCAAATTTGTTAGTAGACAGGAGAGTGTCTAAACATTAAAAATGAAATAACTTTATTGTATTAATTTAGTTATTCATAATCTTTTATACTAAAAACGATTTGACATATTTACCTTTGACATTGATTTGACCTTGACATATTTAGTTATATTAGGTTATCCTCTACATACCCATAGATGGCCTCTTTAAGGAAAACCAGATAGTCAAAAATATTAGACAAAAATATTTCACATAAGGAAGGATATTCGTATCATATCTATTATATACGTTTGAACTTCATGCTTATAGCAGCATGGTGGGTACGAAGAACCTAGGGTCAAGACACTTCGCGTTCCATTTACTGCCTGAATTCGAGAGTGGCGGAACTCAACGCCGCTTATCGGTCCACTTTTGCCCATAGACATAATACGGAGAAATGAAAGTAATTAAAATATAGTCATTCCTCCGAATGGGAATCGAAACTACAATCATAAAGTTAGAAGCTGTTAAATTGTACCACGACGTGCCACTATAAATTTAAAGACAGACTGTGTGTAATATGTACATAGATACATCGATTTTGTTGTTTTAACCCGTAAAATATATGAAATATTAATAAAACAAAGTGTTTAGGATGAATTAAGACAAGACAAAATTTAAGTGGCCAGGCCAGTGGCAGTGGCACAAAGTGTAAAGCGATTGGTTGTGGGTTCGATTCCCACTTGAGGAGTGGAAATATTTATTATTTCCATTTTCTTTACTCAGGTGTCGAGGTTATCCTCGATCCACCGCCATCCGCTCTTATGAGTGGCCATAAGTGACGGAACTTGACGCCAAATTTGGAAGCGTGTTTTCACGCAATTCTTACGAATTTGGCGGAAACTGGGGAACGTAGAGTCTTAACACTAGGTTACATCTGCCTACCCTGTTGTATGTGGGATACAGCATGAAGCAATAAAAAAAAGAAAAATGGGAAACAAAATAAGTCCATTAAATTAATTGTACTATTTTAACTGTATTTAAGAAGAATGAGCAAAATATTAACATACTCTTGAGAGTAATTTAAACTCGTAACTACTGTGTGTGGTTAAACCGTATCTGATTACGACAGGCTTTATTTAAGGCTATCACGGCGCAATGTGATATCGTCTGACTATACGTGATGGTTCTGGGTTCGCTTCTACTGGGACAACTTCTGGTGACAAGACAAAACGTGAGGTTAAGTTATGTCACTCAACACGGAATGCCCTTGATTCTGATGGAAAAAGGAGAACGGAGTATCTTGACACTAGTTTTACACTGACTATCTTGCTATATAGATATAAGCTAGAGCAAAACATTTTATTATTTCCTTAGTACCCGCCCAATATATTAATAACGTTATAACTCCAATTTTATACTTAAAATTGAATATAACTTACAAAAACTCCCACAATATGTAACAAGTTTCAAATTAAACTAAAACTTTGCCCTTTGTTGTCGCATTATGGCTATTAATCTTAAGAAATTTAGCAGGGACGTTAGCAATATATCGCCTTTAGGTCCCATCTTGGAATAATATGAAAAGACCCTTATCCGAACTTGTGCGAGATGATTTATGCTATAGCTATTTCGCAGAACTGTTACATTTTTATTAAAAATCTGTAAATAAAGTTGATGAAAATTACTTTATTTTTTTTGTCTAACAACGTTTATGACCACATTTTTTTTGAAAATCAAAAATAACCTAATTCTGTAACATTCTGTGTTTCATTTCTTTCTAATTTAAAGATATTGCCTTTTAGGTGTCGTAACTCAACGCCGTTTTCTATTTAACCACATAGGGTGGAAATAAAATTCACACGTCATAAATCGTTTCTATTATTTTATTTAATACTAGCGACCCGCTCGCGGCTTCGCCACGTGAACTGACACTTTCATCCTCTATTGCTCTTTGAGATTGTTTTTTTTTTATATTTGACTTTGCGTCACTAATTATGTTCTTGAGAAAATAATCGATACATCTAGTACAATGTCTATACTATTTGATAACATATAGCGATAACTCTTATAGTAAGAAAACCTACGAAATCTGCTATCATAGTATATCTATATGATAGCAGATTTCGTACATATATACCATCTGTTATATATGTACGAAATTTGTAGATTACCCCTGAAAACATAAAAGATATAGATATAGATTGTTGCATTTTTATAATAATAATATTAATGAGTACGGATATATCTAATACAATGTCAACTATATAATAACAGATAGCGCTACCCGTTCCAGAAAACGTAGTGACATCTGCTGTCATATAGATTATATAAAGTTTTATAGACCGGTCAAATGTATCTTTAATAAATGTTATGCTTATTTTATTTTATAATTATTTTAATTTTAATTAGTGATATTGAAACAAATTTAGCTTCACTCGTGAATTATCGACATAATTTGAATGTTTTTTTTTATTTTTATATTTTTCTGCGGGAGTTGTATTGAATACCAGGATGAAAACTATCCCATATGTTGCTCTAACCTCTTAGCTAACTCCATACAAAAATTCATTAACTTCTACCCGGTAGATATCAGTATACAAATAATTTACTTATATCGGTTTTTTATTTTTTCCAAAAAAACTACATAGAAAACCGGGATAAAAACTATCCTATATGTACCTTTGGACTATAAGCTATCACCATACCAAAATTCATCCATTTCTATCCAGTAGTTTTTGCGTGATTGACGAACAAATTAACAGACAGACAGACAGACAGACAAAAATTCTACTGAGTGGATTTTTGGCCTCTGTTATCAATATATTAACGCACCCAATTAAAATTTTTCTGAAATTTTTCATGTACAGAATTGACTTTTCTACTCTTTTATTATATATAGAGATAGCATTTAAAATTTTTACCGCTTAGCAAGATAGGGAGAATCTATACTAGGTTCTTCTTAACTATGTGCTACTTCGTCCTTGACACTCCGTTCTCAAATTTCAGTAAAGGTTAAGTGGCGGGACACAACGCTGCACCTTAACTTTTTGCCAGAGTTTTCAAATGTTTATAATTTAAGTATAATCATTGCACAAATGAGAATCTAGAAAGATTCGTATAGAATCGAAATTCGAAAAGAAGAAAAATTATACGATAGTGCACAACTAAGTTAGTACTAATTAAACGTACAAGAGATTGTACTTGTGTTTATAACATATTTGATATGATATGATATTCAATTTAAAAGTAAAAAATATTCTATTTCTTACATATTTTTAAGATTTAATTACTTAACATTTTTTAAATATAAAATCATAATTGATTGCCTTATAACATAGAAAACTACAAAACTCCTAATGTTTGGGCTAACAAAAAACAAAAAAAAAATAGTTCACGAAAATAAATAACGAATAAGACATTAGTGAGTCACGACAAAAAGGAAACCTTTTGTTAATAGAAAAGCGAAGGTACGGTCGTGTCACGTTCGCATCAAACCCTTGAATATATTTTTCAACTATTTATAAATACGCATCCTCCTCAATTTATTCTATATCGTTGAAAATGGATTATTACGTGATAATACTCTCAAGAGATAAATTTACTTCTTACTTAAAGTATGTTAGATAAGTTATTGCAGCAGACATTTAGAAAACGTATAAAAATTTGAACGCAGCGGGATTCGAACCCGCGCCTCCTGAAAACCATCCAGCGCTCTGACGGCTAAGCCACGCGTTCATTAACGCAGTTCGAATCATGTTGCGTTCAAATTTTTATACGTTTTCTAAATGTCTTCTTCAATTTTTCTAAGTGTGAAATAACACTTTAAAAATGTTTAAAAGTCATTGTATAGTTTATAGCCCATTTTTTCAGGTTTACAGTTTAAAAATCGTAGCTGGCCGCATAGCTGGGTACATTACACAGACAGAACATAGTGTTAAGACATTCTCTTCATACTTTCTGCCTGAATTACTTGTCAAGTGGTGAAACCTAACGCCACACTTCATCTTAGCTTAGAAAATAAATAAAAATAATCATTAAAATAATTTATCTAAATGAATATTGAACCCACAATTATGTTTTTAGGGTAAGTATTTGTGTCCCACTGCGCCATAAAGGGTTAGTGCATTTACAAGTCAAAGGTGTTGTGTTAAATATAATAAATATTTTTAGTGTATGCCTATGCTTTAATTAATTTACCATGCTTTCATTCAAAGAGCACAATAACAAAGAAATAAATCAAAAGAATAATAAAACATTAGAACATAACAAAACGCGATCTGTAACGATAATAGAAAAGAAAATTATCACTTTCTTTTCTTTTTTTTTTAGCTTCACGCTGTACCCCGCGCAAAGCAGTTGGCAGAGGGAACCTAGTGTTATGACACTCCGTTCCCCATTTTCCGCCGAATTTTGGAGGCATTGCGTGTTAAGTGGCCGAACTTAACGCTGCACTTTGCCTCGATACTATAGCGAAGGAAAAGGAATTTATTGTACTTCGACTTCTCGAGTGGGAATCGAACCCACAACCAATCGTTTACAGTCACACGTTTTGCCACTGTGCCACGACTGGCCCCTCGACTTTTGAACTATATTTATATTTGAATTGTATTTAATAACTTTATGTTTCTTATAATTATACAAATAAAAAAAAATATGACATTAAATACAATTAAAAAATCTAGTCAAATCGTAAAACTAAAATCACTAACTAAACAGAAAACAGTTTAGCAAATGTTAAAGCTTTATAAAAGTAGGGCAGTGAATTCTGGAGGGACCTCACTTCGGGATCAAAGTTATGAAGCAAGCAAGAAATTGTGAAACTTAGATTTTATAACTGACTAATATTTAAAATATTACTTAATATTAATGTAGCTCAATTTTTCACTAGTTTCTAAGCACTCGTATTAATATAAGTAAAAAAATCTAATTAAGAATGTGAAAATGAAAGATTACTAAGTAGCTCAATATATGTATGTACAATAAAATTTACACATAAAAATATGTACATATATATCTGATAACATATTTGTACAATGTACATATATTTTTGTATATCGTTTATTATTACCCTAATTTTAAAAGTATTGAATATTGATGAATTTTATAATGATTATAATTATAAAAAAGGCAGTTATAACCCTTTCCCCTTATAACTGGCTAGGTTAAGAAGAGCCTAGTGTCAAGACATTCCGTTTTTCACAATAGTAAACAGACAAATATAAATTTTAAAGAAATGTAATAAATGAAATAAATAAAGAATTCTTCACGAAAGAAATAATGCGACACTAACAAAGTAAGCTCCCGGACTGTAAAGTATATTATTTTTCTTAGCACTTTCGCAACAACTGCGGAAATTTAAAGACTTAGAAAATCACGTCTAAGTTCTTTATGAAGTGTGGTATGAAACTTAAAATTGAATACACTGTGACAAGAAAACATTATTTATTATAATAAACAATTTTAATTAAAATTGCAAATAATGGGCGATAACAAAAAACTTGTATTAGGAGTTCAAATACATATTAGTGGAAATTAATGAATAAAATGTTAATTTCTTAAGTTAGCATGGTTTAGTAATCAGAGTATAGTAACAATAAGGATCTATTTGGTGGCCAGTCGTGACCCAGTGGCACAAGCGTGTGACTGTAAACGACTGGTTATGGGTTCGATTCCCACTCGAGGGGTGGAAATTTTATTTCCATTTTCTTCGCTCTGGTGTCGACGTAAAGAGCGGTGTTAAGTTCCGCCACTTAACACGCAAGCTTCCGAATTCGGCGAAAAGTGGGGAACGGAGTGTCTTAACACTAGGTTCCCTCTGACTACCCTGTTCTGTGCGGGATACAGCGTGAAGATAAAAAAAGGAAAGTGGAGCTCTACGAGTAGGTAAAGAAGGTAAAACTAAAAAAATATCCTTAAATTAGATTTGAATCCATATGAAAAGAAGCAAGTGGCAACTACGCAACAATAGCGTCACCATACTATCGTAAAATGTATTATTTACTTTCTTGCTTTACACTATTAAGCAATATCAAATAACTGTTATGTTTGGGCGTTCCGCCAAAAATCGTTAAATAACGGTCTAATAATGGTAAGTTTTTGGTATCTTTGCCAAACTCATCATGGAAATTTTGATATTAAGTTAATTTAGTTGCAAAATTTTAACATATTTGTTTTAATATTTATTGTAACTGATTATATTAAAAAAAGAGTTTCTCAATTTTTTCTCGTATAACTTTGTCTTATCACCAGAGTGAACCATTGCTTATTTACTACGGCACGTTGGCCTCTTTTTTTCAATTAAATAAATAACATTGTATTTTAGCTCCCTATCATATTTGGTTTAAAAAAATGCAAACATGTCCAGTACAATATATCAATAGTAAGGTTGTACTTGATATTGTTATCAGGGCTTTGGAGCTTGATTTTTTTAACAACTTTTTACTTCAAATTCATGTAACATATAGTTTTTGTAAATTAACTTACAATAGCAGAACCGACTGTGGATTATATTTACTTCTAAAATATTGAATCAATATAAATATTCCTAACTGTGTAACATTCAGCTACATTTAATTACGTCAAAAGAAATAGAAGTATTTTATCACTATAGTATTGCGATGAATGTATTGTTACTCTTTTAAATTATTATAGGTACTATAGGTAAAGAGAACTGTTTCTCTTTACCTATAATACCTACTGCAGATTAAAAAAATGAAAAAAAGCAGTTTTATACTAAAAAATCGTGAATATTTAAATGTTTTTTTTCTTAAAAACCCTCCACACAGGAAGAAATATTTACAACGTCGCATATAATTTTGACCTGATTACGCATGGGTGGCGAACGTTTCTGTCCCTTTTACCTGACACTTTAGTGGCGTGTTCATTATAAATTAACTAACGAGAATATATTTTTAAAGGAGAAATACGATATGAGATAAAAAGGTCAACGAATTTTTTATACTAATTTTTAATTATATATTTATAAGGTACATAAATATATTTTTAATTATATACTTATAAGTTACATAATATATATAATCAAAAAATAAAATAGCTTAATAAAAACAATGTAATAGCATAATTTATTTTACCTTGTAAAGAAGTAAAGCTACAGTTTTTAATCCTGATCTTAAGGACACTAAAATGGTGTAGAAATCGACTAAATAAATCGAATTTTTTTTTAGTTGCACGCTGTATCCCGCACACAGCAGGGTAGGCAGAGGGAACCTTGTATTAAAATACTCCATTCCCCACTTTCCGCCGAATTCAGAGGCATAACGTGTTAAGTGGCGGAACTTAGCGCCGCGCTTTACCTCGACACCAGAGCGAAGAAAATGGAAATATTAAATATTTCCACTCCTTGAGTGGGAATCGAACCCACAACCAGTCGTTTACAGTCACACGCTTGTGCCACTGGGCCACGACTGGCCCATCGACTAAATAAATCGAATTTTGTTATTCGATGTCAAACGAATTTTCGTTATTTGATGTTGGTTTTTATTATTCAAAGAATTTAATATTTATACGTCTACGTCATTAAGCAGCAATATATGAAATATGTAAAATTAAAAATAATGATATAAGTCCCTTACACAACATACTAAAATTGAGGTCACCGTGGTTCAGGATAATACATGACTGTACTGGATTGTACTCGATGGATTTGGGTTCGATTTTTAATAGATGTAATAATTATTATGATTTTTAATATTCTTATTCTTATAAAACAAAGGGTGGCGTTAAGTTTCACCAAGTGGAAAGTGGAAATCTAATACTTCGCAGTTTTTTGTATATGTACTCTGATGTCTTTTGTGTACTGCTTATAAGACCTATGTGTTTATATAATAAATAAACTCTTATTTAAATATCGGGGCCAGTCATGGCGTAGTGGCACAAAGTGTAAACCGACTGGTCGTGGGTTCGATTCCCACTCGAGGACTGGAAATATTTAATATTCCCTTTTGTGCTTCGCTCTGGTGTCGAGGCACAAAGAGCGGCTAAGTTCCCCCCTTAACACGCGATGCCTGCAAATTAGGCCGAAAGTGGAGAACGGAGTGTCTTAACACTAGGTTCCCTCTGCCGACCCTGCTGTGTGCGGAATACAGCTTGAAGCTATAAAAAAATATTATATTGCTAAGACCTGTGTCAATCAATTTCAGTGGAAGAATTCTCGCTAAACGCCAATATTATCGATTCCATGTTAGGATGTCAGTTATCAATGACTGATGTGGCTTCAATAGGTAGCGCCTAACAGGTATAGACGTGTGATATGGCAGCTGACGTGTGGCGGTTTAGCGTGAAATAGAATAAAAAATATTGTTATATATACACTCTTTTTAATATTCTTTTGATATTCTGGATAGTATTGAGCCTTTAGTGGCGCAGTGCGACAGTGGGAGAGTGTGACTTAAAATGCGATTGGTTGTGGGTTCGATTGCCAATCGGGGAAATTATGATATTTAATTATTTTCGTTTCTTCACTCTGGTACATAAGATATGTGTACATATAGAGTGGCGTTGAGTCCTTCCACTTAACTAAACACAATGTCTCGATTTCAGGCTAAAACTAGAGAATGAAGTGCCTTGATACTAGGTTATTTCAAACTGTACTGTTACGCAAGAAAAAGCTGATTAATATACCTATGAAATTAAACTTTTAAAATATTTTTCTTTACATCCGTTTATTACAATAACAAAATTAGTTCGACATAGATTAAGTAATTGGAAAAGATCATTTTTAGAGATTCGATAGGCTTAACTAATTCTACTTCTAGACTTCTAGGCTTTTATGATTTTGTAAATGTATGCATTTTTTTTGTTATTTTTTGTAAACGGATGCATATTTACTGACGGTATATGAAGGATATTTATTAATAAGCGACAATTACATTATTAAACGAAATGTAGGCTTTCTTTACAACTTCAATACAATTTCATCACGTTACACATTTGTCTAATGCGCTTTTCAATAATTTAGTATACTTATAGAAAATCATTTTGTACTCCTAATATATTGAATTAGTTTAAATTTAAAACATTTTAAATGTAAACTAATTTAAATTTAGTTTAAATTTAAAATTGGGGCCAGTCGTGGCGTAGTAGCACCCACATCCAGTAAAGCGACTGGATGTGGGTTCGATTCCCACTCAAGGAATGGAAATATTTAATATTGCCATTTTCTTCGCTCTAGTGTCGAGGTAAAGCGCGGCATTAATTCCGCCACTCAGCACGCAATGCCTCCGAATTCGGTGGAAAGTGGGTAACGGAGTGTCTTAGTACTACGTTCCCTCTGCCTACACTGCTGTGTGCGGGAATGTATTTACAGCGTGAAGCAAAAAAAAAAAAATTAAAATAAAAAAATAATTAGTACTCAGCTTCATGCTTTTACTCTCATATAAAGGAAGATAGACAGAAGTTAAATTAGTGTTAAGACACTCCGTTCTACATTTTTCGCTAGAATTTACGACTTAACGTGCTAACTAAGCTCACACGACGCCGCGTTACTTATTAGCGCTGAATTATAATTATACATTATGTTATTATAATCTCTTAACTGCCTCATTTCACAACCTTCATTATAAGAAGTGGCCAAGAAAATTCTAGAAACAGTAACGGAGGTCACCTAAAATATTCATCACACGGCTACTGGCGTCCTGTCGCACTCAACTTGTATTCCCGTATGTATGATACTTAGGGAATAATGTATAAAGCTGTACCGTATTTGTACCGTAAAATGAACGTTCTAAGGAAATTTAATATTATACAAATATTTTTTTCAAATTTTTTGTATGTTTTTTATGCAATTTAGATTTCATAAATGCTGTTATTTAGACTTACAGACTATCCCACACATCATTATATTAAAACTAAAGTGGGAATTAAGTGGGAAACGGAGTGTCTTAGCACTAGGTTCCCGCTGCCTACCCTGCTGTGTGCGGGATACAGCGTAAAGCTAAAAAATAAGGAATAAAAAAAAATAAAACTAAGCGTAAAGTTAAGTTCCTCTAGTTAATACGCAATGTTTGGATTTCGGGTGGAAAGTGGAGAACGGAGTGTCTTAAAGTAGGTTCACTCTGTTTACCCTGCTCTGCGGGGATAAGAGCGGTGATGTTTTTTTATTACATTTAAATAGACCAATCATTTTTTAAGGCTTGGGGCCAGTCTTAGCGCAGGGGCACAAAATGTGAACGACTGGTTCGATTCCCGCTCGATGAATTGAAATATTTAACATTTCATTTTTATTTGCGGTTTATTTTTAGCTTAGAAGTCAGAGTGCTTCCCCTGTCCAAGAGGTGCGGGTTCGACATCCGCTGGGTTCAGATTTTTATGCGCTTTCTAATAGTATTATTAAATCTCTAAGTGTGTTAGTCCTTTACAAATATTTAAAATATTTTAAACTTTGATTGTCTCTAATATATTATTACTTAATATTACTTACGCGAAAATAACTTTGTCTGTTTCTCATTCAATTACTTAAACACTGAGGCGATTTTAATGAAATTTGATTTGAAAAAAGCTTTACGACGGGGAGGAACGTCAGTTCCGCAAGTAAGCTTGCGTTAATCTTATGTAAATAACGTTATTGTTTCTGCTTTCTCATATTAATAACTTTAGAAAGATTAATAATTCTTAGAAGAATTAGTGAAATTAATTTTGATAAAGCATAAATGCAGCTTTACGCTTTTTCGTCATAGGGGGTTGTCAAAGAGGACCAAACACTTTAACCAGTGCCAGAACACTCTGTCCTCCAATTTTCACCCTAAATCAAGACATTGTATGTTGAGAGACAGGATTCAACGCCGATAAGGTTACGGAGATTTAAGGTGAAATAAATATTATCTTCAGCTTAACGTTTTTTGCGCGCGTACTTTACTTAGTAAGTCATTAAAAGAACCTCGTGTCAAGACAATCCATTCACTACCACAACGGCACGCTTTGTCTTCGGTACCAGAGCGAAGGATAAAAATAATTTAATTAATCGTCGTATAAATAGTCATTACTCTAAGCGGGAGTCTAACCCACATCCATGGAATTTACAGTTAGTGAAACATGCAAAACGGAGTGTTTTGCCACTAACTTCTCTCTGGGCCAGTCGTGGCCCAGTGGCACAAGAGTGTGACTGTAAACGACTGGTTGTGGGTTCGATTCCCACTCGAGGAGTGGAAATTATATTTCCATTTTCTTCGCTCTGGTGTCGAGGTAAAGCGCGGCGTTAAGTTCCGCCACTTAACACGCAAGCCTCCGAATTCGGCGGAAAGTGGGGAACGGAGTGTCTTAACACTGGGTTCCCTCTGCCTACCCTGCTGTGTGCGGGATATAGCGTGAAGCTATTTAATTTTTACTTCTTTCTGCCTACCCTCCCAAACAGATAAATGTATTAACTTTTATTCAGTATTCGTATATAACACGTACAATAATAATTACTTAATATAAGTTCATTGAAAGTGAAACAATCATATCAAATTTATGTATAACATTTACTTTGTGTGAAGGTACACTTTAACTACCTAGTTCTTAAGTAAGTTTAAACCCTTAAATTTATTAGCGGTAGACCTCTTCAGAGCTTTGTAGTTGCCTGGAGTGGAATAATCATTACACAGCCAACTTGCTAAGTTACAACTTGAAATAACAATAGTTTAACAATGTTAGCAAGATTTTTTTTTTAAATAGGAGGATTTTTATTGTATTATGTACGAGTATATACATATTAGATAATTTTAACAGATTAGACATAGCCAGAGGTAGGTATAGTGTTATGACACTCTGTTCGCCAATATAGTAATTAAAACAAAAATATCATTTAATATTTAGAAAAAAAGGTTTGAGCAGGCTTTCCTTAATTTTATTACATTGTATGTTAATAAGATTAACAATAATCTTATAAATACAAATTTATAATTATTTTATTACTATTAATAGAGACAATTTCGACTAAATGTAGTTTTTAAAAAATAAATTCTTAACATTAGTTTAACCAACTAAATTTTATAAAATAAGTTGTTGCACTTTGGAGCTTGTGTGAAAATATATTAGTATGGGAATAATAGTAGAACTAAATTTCTATGTTTAAGACCATTGTGAGTCATTAAACTGCTTCTGCTAACGACGTAACGTGGAACGATTTAGATCCACACATATTGTATTAGTGTGAATATGTATAGAATTAGTACGAATTAGTGGAACAGTATTTTATATGTTATTGAAGAAGTCTGAACTACGGTACATACATTACTTGGTAAATTTTAAGTTACTTACCTTTCTTTTCGGATTTGTGAAATCCCGCTGTGATCAAATTTTTATACGTTTTCTATATGTTTTTTTTCTATTTCCTAAGTGTGTGTGTGTGAATAACATTTTAAAAATGTTAAAAAAGTAATTACTTATTTTGGTTTATAAAATTTAATTGGTTAAAAATATTAAATAAGTATAAATTTAGTTAGTTTGCTTTTTATAAGCTAATTCAAGTATAGCAAACACATGAACAAATTCAAAATGATAGATTTCAAAATAGATAAACAATATTTACATAAAAAAAGATGCTGAAAATATTAATAGTAGACGAATTCATTTGGACAAAAGACTGAAATGCTTTTAAGTTGGAAATATGAATAATAAAGGCTCCTTAACGCGGTCTGTGAGGGATTGTAGCAATTTTTCTTACAAGACAGGGACTTTTCTTTATTACGACGAATTATATAAAATTTGTTATGCCTGTGACCTACAACTTAACATTTTTTATTTTATGATGACCATGCAATCGGAAACTGGGGAGCCAGAATCGTTTATCCAATGCCAATAGTGTCCATATATTTCAATAGATATTATTTTATGTACGTAAGCAGTTTTATTTGCTTATATATATGTTTTATATAATGTGCAAGATTTTTTTGTCTGTATACATCTCTCATTGTATTTGGACTAACAAGAAAGGATTGCGTCATGTCAATGTTTTCCTTCTTACTTATTTTAGTAACATAGCGTGGAATAGAGATAATTCATCCTGTATTTTACAGCTTCACGCTTTTCTTTTCAAGGCGAGATAGTCGAAGAAACCAGAGTTAAGGCACTCCGTTCTCCACTTTTGTAGATAACTTCTTGATATTTTGTCTTAACGGAGCGGAAACATGGAAATTACTTAAATATAACAAATTAACTCTGTATACCCCGAAAATGATATAGCGTGAAGCTAAACAAAGTATATGAGTAGAATTCGAACCTGTACAAGTCACATTTACAATCGAAAGTCTTCCTATTACTCTATGGTGGCCACTCATTGAAATGTTTCTATTATAAATATTTGCAACTTTACACTTTTTTTCCGGGATTATATTGTAGCGGGATAATCAGATAGAGCCTAGTGTCAAGACCATCTCGACTTTCACCAGAAATCGAAACATTGCGGTTATGGGGCGGAACTTAATATTACTTTGCTTCTACACCGTGCGAAGAAAATGTAATGAACTACTAAATATTTCAATCTCCTGAGTGGGAATCGAACCCAAAACCAGTTGCGTTACAGGCACCCTTACATATGTGCCTTTCTGGGCCACGGCCTGAGTTCTCCTTAATTCATTTTATAAAGTCTCCGAAGTATTTTTAAAGGCTATATGCGGATATTATCTTATACTAATAAATAAAATTGGAGTGTATGTTTGTTAATATTTAAATAACAACTTTTAATGATTGCATATGTTTATATACACGATAACGTTACCAAAATAAGCTTTTTAATTTTTGTAGTCTGCGGTTGTTTGTTTTAGAATAAATTCTGGAACGAGCTGGGACGATTCGACATAATACATGATGATAGCTGAATGTAAACAAGGAGTAGTAACCTAGGCTAAATGTAATTTTAAAAATTGCTGTTTCCGCGGCTTCGTCCGTGTTCAATAAAAAAAAAACATTGTAATTCTAAAACAAAAGTAGCCTAAGCTCTGCTTTATTACATCAGATATCTGGCAGTGAAAGCCCCGTCGAAATCGGTCCAGCCATTCCTGAGATAATCGAAAAAGGCAATGGCAAAATGGTATATGTGGACCGGTGCACACATACAAATGCATTAGTAATAAGCAGTAATATGAATATCCATTCACTATATTATTGTAAAAGATATATTCATACTAATATTAAAAAGTGAAAGTGTTGTTAGTGGTTTGTTCATGTTTCACAGCAAAGAAGCAATGTAATGTCACAGTTTTCTTTTTCTTAGTTGACCAAAGGCTAATTATACGGTGGAGTTACCTAACACGTTCAACGCTAGCAAAATTAGGCATCTTTCCGTGTTTCCGCCAAGTTGTTCAATGCTGGTCGACAATGAGACTTTACGTGTCGGGCGCAGTCGGTCAATGAAGAACGCGGCATCAGGCTCCTTTCAATTCATTAAACAGGGCTGGAGGGCATTGCTTTTAATTAAAAACCATACGATTGGACCCGCGTGGTCACTAATTAACTCTAAAATAAGTGATGAAAATCAAAAATTGGTTTTGAAAATGTAAAATACTTGGAAGTAAGACGACAATTCAAGTTGCTGATTGACATTCAATGACGTACAAATAGTGACATTTGGATAGAATATAGTAATATGGAAAGTTATCAAAGAACATCAGTTTTCTTAACGCCCGATAGTTAACTAACAGAATATAAACGTAGGAAGAAAAATTATTCTGTTAAGTATTAAAAACTTTCATGGCATAGTGGGATAGCGTCGTACTGTAAACATGACGGTTGTGGGTTCGAATCTCCATTTACGTTGCGTTTTTTAAACGTACTTTTTTTTCATTGCTGATACAAATTGACTGAACTGGACGGACAAAACGACGCGTCATGGGTTTCCGCTACTTAAAGACGCATTTATCGATTACAGGCTGAAGTGTACGAGACTCTAGGTTTCTTTGACTATTTTGATATAAGAGGAAAGTGAAGAAGGCGGATAAAATAAGAAACAGGAAGCCAATCACGTAGTAAATTTTAAATACGAAGCTTACTAAAGACACGTATTCAAATCCAGATTTAGAATCCGTACAGGAAGAAACTCTTCAGAATTAATAGTTCACTATTCGAAGTACTGGCTTGAGCGGTTGGCATTACAGAGAGAGGAGCTTAGAGCAGGTCTGGCATTGCGCCAAGTATTGGCTTCAGGAGCCCATTTAAAAAACGTTTTGCTTACATGCCGGAGAGTTAGGGGTTTGAATAATTTAAGTAAAATCTGAAAAAATCGTGGGTACAAAAAAGGTTATTAGCGAAGTAAAGTATCCATAAAAACAAAATTGAAAAAATTGTCCGTCTGTTTGCTTATATTTTAGTTTTTTTAAAACATGTTTTTAGGTAAGGATTTTAAAGTCATTCACAAAAATGTCAGGCTCATCGTTTCTTTTAAAAAATTTAAAAGCAATCAAAATATAACATTCATCTTAAGTCTACGAGAAAACACTATTTACACTTAAATTGATTACAGCATGTTAGCCACTACAGCACTAGATTAAGACAATAAAACAGTTAAAAGAAATCGACATCTAAAAAATTCAAGATTTAACGACGGATTAGTTTCTGACGGAGCCTCGGGACTCGGGACACCATTCCACCAAGAAATGGGCATATCATCATCCCACTCCACACAATCACACTTTGGAGTAGATAACCTTTCATAAGCAAACCAAACTTCTTTAGGGAACATGTCCAGAACGCAACCTAAGGGCGATAGCAATTAGTTTCAGTTAAGTTCCGTCTCACTAAGCCACGAAAATGAGGAAGCTCATTTTGAATAACTCTCTGTAGTATATTTCCGTCAATTTAGATATCTTCCAAATACCCTTGTGCAAATGTTTCTGACTTTCTTTTGTTACTTACGGACAAAATTCCGAAAATATACATATATACCTCTCTCCTCTATTAAAAAGCCCGCGTTGCCAAATTGTCAGCTTCATCATTTCCCCTTTGTCCAAGGTGAGAAGAAACGATTCAAGTTTACAGTTAATATTATCTGGAATATAACTTAATAATTTCATTAATATCATCTACGCCTTGATACCCTCTGCTGTCAATAAGATAAACATTCTATTCCAATAGAGTGGACACATTATACAAATTTCCTAATATGTTTCGAACCAATCTGTATAGATTGTAACAACCATAACAAGTTATGATTAATTTCGTGAAAAACTTGGACATTAACGTATCAAAGTATGATTTATATAGGTCAATGTCAAGTTTTTTTGCGTATTTATACAATTCCAAATCAGTACTTTAGATACTGGGGCTGGAGAGTGAGAACAAAAATTATAATGCGTATAGGATACAATCCATACTAAAAGTAAACTATGTTTTAGTCTCTCTTAGCTTAGTGTTTTACCAAGTTTCTAGGATTAATATATTTTTTATGGCCACTTATTACGGGGAGTATAAATATATGCAATCAATTTAAATTGCAAATTTCTACCAAAAAAAATACTTAATAAATAGCATTATATACTTGCAAAAACGGACTGTTCGTAGGAAATCTTTGGGTATAGAAATTTGTATGTTTTTGACAAAATGCAAATGTTTGCAAAACAACTTGTAATCAAAGCCCGTAATAGAATGTCAAACGCAGCTGGTCGTGGAACGCACATGGCTTAAGCGGTCGGAGCGCCAGGAACAGAATAAGATTTTGGCGCTCCGACCGCTAAAAAGCACAGTTCAAATTCCCGCTGCGTTCAAATTTTTATGTTTTCTCAAACATGCCTTGAACAGCGTATTTGAAAACATTGTATACACCATCACAGTTATAGGACATAGAACAGAGTAATGCAATTTGTAGTTTGAGTCTCTAAACACAGTTGCCAGTCTACCCGTTATTCCAGTAAAATTATTTGAAATTCATATCCTCGATTATGTAACAGCACAAGACTGTATCACCGCAACTTGTATAGACAAATTAATGCCAGCATCTTAACCGGAGAAGAAAGGTGAAAATTTCACTAATGTCTAAGCTGAATAAAGCTAAAATTATGTTATGATGTAATGTGTTATTAGCTAAGTGAAATTTGGAGAATTAACAAAGCGCAAGGGTAAAGATAAAGGTAGCGGGGATGAACTTAGAGAGATTGGCTTCTCTCTTTCCCGAATTTTGTCTTTTTATTCCCAGTGAAGCCATATAAATCTTACACTATGATTAAATCTATTCTGCGTTCCAGAGCGGTATATGACATAAAAAATAGATCAATGGGAAGAAGAGGAGAAAAGAAGAAACACTCATATCTAGGGTCTCGTCTTAAGTGACCATGCACTGAAAAGATCTTACCAGCCATTAAGGTGGAGGTTAGTTAAAGCACAAGGCGTCTATCGCAGGACGTACATTTGCGATTAATGTTACCTTTAAGTTGTTTACCTGTTGTTACATTTAAATTGATGACATATTCCTTATCCACCTTACCGTGAGGCAATGCTCATTGTATCAGGTAGAATGAATAATTGTAATTCCTATAGGTAAAAGCGGGCGAAAGCCGCGGGAACAGCTATTTATTAATAAATTTGATCTGTTTACTGTATACGTATTTATGTATGTATGACCACATAATGTCAAAACTAGTGACTATCGAACCTTTTGTAATCTGTTGTTGACATATCTTGTTTCCCTTTACAACTAATATCTCAAATTTCATTGGTGTATAATTTTAGCTTGACAGGGGCCTTCTGTTTTATGTCACGTATTACGTAATAAGGATCATGTTTCAAAAACAAGGATAAAAGCTACATAGGAATTAATGATTATTATTATACTTCATAGGGATAAGCTCAACAACATCGTGGTTTACATAATAAGATCTTTTGTTTTCACGATTATTACACATTTTGACATGAAACTATTTTTATCCAGATCCAGAGAGATTTAATTTGACGTTTCGAACACTTTACTATTTAGTCTGTGGTCACAGGTAGATCGCGTTTAGTTTACCAGTAGACCAGCAGCGTGTGCCTAATAAGTACGAAATAGATATAGAAGTATTGTAGTTTACGCAGGAAAGCCGCAAGCGAGTTGCTAGTAGAATTATATACGTAACATAACATTGCAATTGCTTATCAATGGTTCCACGTTGCACCAGCTAAGATCGTGCCACAAGCCAAGTGTTTCCAACTTCCAACAGTTTTAATGACATGTGTAAGAAATTCTATAATTTTTTTTGTACATCGTCGTATTATTGCTTTCTGACTCTGCAATGATCATCTCCCACACAACTACAGGAATATTAGTAGCTTTACGCTGTTTTCCAAATAATATAGCAGTCAAAGATATATTTGTTTATTTGTAAATAAAAATAATATATTATCTTAATATCAGATTTGTCGTATTAACGCTATTGAATCTTCAATGAATCTCAAGGGATATAAAAGTGATTTAACAGTGTCTTCTTGGTTGCCAAATTAATATGCTTATAACATTAGTTGTAATAATGAATTATAAAATTAAAAAATAAAACTTCAAAAATGTAATTCGTATCTTAAACGTGAAAATAAATAGTAAATATTTTAAAAAATCTGCAGCCTCACTTTCTGCATAGATTGCAATTTACCTAGTTTTAATATAATCACTTCTTCGAAGGAATCGAACCCAACTCAATCGCGTTCTAGTAACTAAACTGTACACGCGATGATGTGCTTATTATAAATTAATTTATATTTTACAACCATAATATCGTAATACAGTTATTTTTCGCACATTCATCGCTAAACGAATTCTCACCTGCTTTGAAATTTAATTGAATAATTTATTACAAACAAAGGATTAAAACGCTATCAGTCTCCCAAAGTGTTAGCTAATGAAAATAAATGATTCACTCGGTTTTGTTATATTCTTTTGTATTAATAGATGGTAAATGAAGATAAATAGCGAACGGTATTCATTATAGGAAGGGTTGGAAAACAGATAGGATATAGAAATAAGCCTTATACAATCATGAATATATGCATATTAACCAGAACTAGTTGCTACATCCACGCGTAAAATATGCGTTGCCTTAGCAACGTCAATGTCACTTTATAAAGTATTTGTAAAAACGTAACAACTTTTGAATGATACACTTGAAAGTGTTTTAATTATTCAGATAAATAATAAATTTATATAAAAAATATTTTTATATTTCCTGTCCCAGGGACCCAAGTATTTACTTAACCTATCAATATAACTTTACGTACAATATAACTGATATGAGCAGTCGGAAATTATCTAGTGTAAATACATTCCGTTCTCCACTTTCCGCTTTACTTTAAGACCATACGTTTTAAGTTGCAGAATTTAACGCCGCCCATTGTCTTGCGCTGGAACAAATCCACAACTAATCACGAGCCCATAACTGGTTGAGCTTCCAGTCGGACATAGTCTCACTGTGACTAGTCTATTTTTTTAACATAGATATACATAACATTTTGTTAGCTTCCCCTATATTATGTAAGAATCCCTTATATCTACAATATTAATTCAACCCTCTTTCAAGTATATCTTGCATTTCCTGAAAATATGCCCACGTGTCCAAATATGGTGACAACAATATTTTTGTAGCATACGCCTGGTCTCCGTGTTAGGATGGCCAGGATAATAAAAAAAATACTAACTATTTATTATATATAATTTATATGCTACTGCTTTTTATAAAATAATTATATTAAGATTATAGTTGTGCATATCTTTTTAATGCTATTTCCAAAAGTCTGTACAGAAAACACTCTCTTATTGAATGTATTTATTTCATCAATATCATAGACAGTGTATTTTTAAAAAAAAAAGCTAAAAAATCTAGTACTGTTTTTACTAAACTTTTTAAATTTAGTAAATCTTTCCACGTTCCATATAAGTCAAAGCTTTGATTAAAAATCAGATTTTCAGTTTTTTTAGGAAATTATTACAAACGCCATCTAGTTATAGTTTAAAATAACATTTGCTTCGATGTACATATTTCGCAAAATAAAACTGAGCAACCAGTATTTCTTTAGCTTTGCTAGATGGCGCTGTTTTAATAATTTACTCTTGAGGCCTTTTCGCTTACGAGAACCAGCAAACGAGGCAAACAATTTTAGCAAAATAAAATAAAAAAAATACACTTCAAAGCATTTTTAAAGCATGAATGCATGAATTCATATAAAATTACGTACCAATAATATTTCATCACTTTATATATGCAATAAATTTCTACAAATATGGCTTTATTTTCAAGTATGGTAAACTAATATAGTAACTACTCTAAGCTAGAGATGATCTAAGATGAGTTTCAGGGCACCTATACACCTGTCCCTTTACTACCTCGCCCTGGAGACTGTCCCGAGGTACTGGAATGTCACTTTTTTATTTAATTTGTTTTCTTTACGTTTCTAAGCAACTCCATTTAATTAGTCGTTACGACGAAAGGATATCTGATAATAATATAATAATTCCCCCTATTTCAGATCGAACTTACAACTAATTACGTTTATATTCAGCCGCTGCCCCACTGCATTACAGTTGTTCATTTATACTAGACATTAAAAGAATACTTAAGAAAAAAGCAAGTGTTATAAAAGATTTATTAAATTAAATTTAAAAATTCAAAATGATAATTTCACTATATAGGTTTTCTTTTAGCGGGTTTATCATATGAGAAACACAATTCTTTTAATTCTATATGATACCTCTGATCTGTCCCTTTGCGTATATCTTGAAGGTAAATGTCTAATACAGGCAAAACATTAGTGAAATTAGTTTCCATTTTTATTATGGCCGATTTCCACGTGTCTTTGGACTGGAAAAATATCAAATAATTAATTATAACTTATGGTATATTGTAGTAAAATTATTATAGTAAACGCAATTGAATTTAAAAAAAATAAAGCAATTAAACAGATTTTTTATTGAGTAAGAACAGAAAAAGCACAGACGAAATTACTGCACGTAGAAAGCTAAGGCGTCTATTATATGAAATTAAATCTCACGTAGTTGTGGCGCCGGGGCACTAGGTGTGCTTGCAAACGCGACTGGTTGTGGATTCTATTTCAAATCTAGGAGTGGAAATTTTTAATATTTCTATTTTCTTCGCTCTGGTGTTAAGGCAAAGCGTGGCGTTAAGTACCGCCACTTAACACACAATGCCTTTAGAATTCAGTGGATAATGGGGAACGAAGTTTCTAAATACTACCCTGCTATGTGCGGGATATAGCGTGAAGCTAAAAAAATCTCACGTTAATTTTTCATAGATAAATCTCATAGGTAATAAGAATATACAATAAGAATTTCCCGAAAATCCTACGGGAATTGAAGAAACCAGGAGTTGTTGCCTGCAATCTTCTTATATATCATAAACATCATCGATCAAATAATATTATTATATTTTACTGTACCTCACTGCATGAGTCTTCCTCAATATTATATTTCAGAGGCGTTTCTCGTGACGGCTCTGGGCCAACTAACTGACCACTCCATAGGGAAAGTAACATAGACTTGCTGCTGTCTGTTGGCTTCACTTCATTGTTCTTACAATAGTAAATAAATGTTTGTCTTACACCTTTGGATACAGATAGTACATAAGACATTTGTGGATGATACATCTGAAATATTTAATTTTTATGTGTACTATATTATATTTTTATATTATATTTTTTATTATGAATATTTTCTCTTTATTCTTATATTTATTTCATGATCAGATAGATAGACTAGTGAAATATCAAGTAAGGGGCATATCTAAAACCATCGAAATACATACATTTATATAAACTCCAACTATAATGCTTCTTCTTTGAACAAAAAAGAAGAAAAATTTGCTGCTCTTTACCAAAGAGAGCACACAAAAAACTTACATTATATATATTTAAAAAGTCCAAATTCACCCAGAAACTTGTCTTGCTGTCAAATTTTCTGCCTAAATCTTCTAATTCTAAATCGTCAAGGTATACAATTGGATCTAATTTAATACACATTTCTGTACGTTCAAAATTACAATAAACAATGAATGGATTGCGAGGATTGATTGTAAATTCACCTGCAAAAACATAAATTGAAATAATAAGAACTTTTGATAAACAAATTTCAAAACATTGTTAATGTGTCCCAAATCAATCTATGGGAACTAGAAAAATATTAACGTAATACATTTTAATTGTTTATTTATTCAAGGTTTTTCGCTACAGCAGAACAAAGGTAAGCTGAGAGAACATAGTGCCAAGACAAGACACTCCATTCTCTTTGCGCCCGAATCCGAGATATTTCATTTTGTGTGGCGGAAGTTAACACCACGTTCATCCTGTCAGCAGAGCAGAGAAATTCGATTAATTTACAAATTAAATTCCCCAGAGTGGGAATCAGATCCTTAAAACATCCATTTTCAATTGAAAGCTTGTGGAAAATTTCTTTCACATACCTATACGTTTTTAAAAGATGAAAGAATGTGAGCAATTATAAATTAATAATTATTCTAAAGCTAACCTTGATTTACTATTTGAAATAGTAGTTGGTGTATACTAATTAAAATCTAAGTCTACAATACGATAAATTACATAAATTTTTGAGGCCAGTTGTGGAGCCAAGCGGACAAGGAAAGGAAGGGGCCAAGCGTGTGACTGTAAACGACTAGTTGTGGGTTCGATTCCCACTTGAGAAGTGGAAATATTTAATATTTCCATTTTTTGCGATCTGGTGTCGAGGCAAAGCGCGGCGATAAGTTCTGCCACTTAAAACGCAATGCCTCTGAATTTGGCGGAAAGTGAGGAGCGGAGTGTCTTAATACTAGGTTCCCTCTGCCTGTTGCGGAATGCTGTGTGTGGGATACAGCGAGAAGCTAAAAAAAAGTATAAATATTTGTATCATAAGATTTGTTATGTAAGTGTGAAAAGTAGAGGCCGTTATGACGCAGTGCACTCGAAGGTATGATTATGTTTAAATAATTTTCATTTCTCCACCCTGGTACATAAGACAATGCATACCTTCAGTCTCGCCATACAACACGGAGTGTCTCAATTTCAGGCGGAAATTAAAGAGAACGGAGTGTACGAGAAAAAGTGTAAAGTTGACAAAATAAGAAAATTACCGGATTCCTTCAAATCAGCGCAAGATTCGGCTGGATGAGTACTTTCACCTAATCTTGCGGGGCTTTCCTCTGGTTTTGGTAAATCTACAAATAAAAGAAACAAAATTATGTATATGTAGCACATCCATACAAGATTTAAATGTAAGTATCATTTACTTTTACACATACATTGAAGTATTGAGATACAAATAAATAAGTTTAATTATAAAAAGGTAGGTAGCATAGGTTCTTCTCGATAACTATGTTTTGCAGGAAAGATAATAAATATATTACTAATATTAAAAAGGTTATATTTTTTTAATATTTAACCAGTAAAATTAAAAATTAATCTGACAGCTTGGGATATTATTTATAGCTTTATTTAGTCGCAGAAAAATATTATTCGAGCGAACAATGATTTCTTTAGATGCGCAATATAGTGAAATTTTACTTAAATAATTATTACTATAAAAAATAACATATCATCGATCGTTAACTAATGAGGATGAATGAGTTTTATAACACTCAATTTACACCTAATTTAAAAATGTGGTATTTCTAATTATTATAATATGAAACAATGATACTGTTAAATCTTACCATCACTAATGCAATCTTTTCCTGGAGGCCCAACATCCCCTTTAGCACCCTAAAATAAATTAATGAGTAAAAAAAAATTGAATTTAAAAAAAAAATTAAGAATCATATTTTGAACGCAGCAGGACTCCGAACCCGTGGCCCTTGGTACCCTTCCAATTGCATATTTTCGAATTCTGCCGCCTTTTTCTGTTTTGTAAAAATGTTTTTTAACAATACAAGATTTTTTGTTCTGTACCATCTGGTATGTAGTTAAATCATTAACTGCATCATTCAATGGAAATCTCAATCAACTCTCTTTTCTCCACTTTTTTTCAATTTTCTAGTTGTAGCGTATTGCATGATAGATCTTAACGCTGGTTTTTGAGAGTAAACAAGGACAAGAAAGTTATTCACGCGATAATTAATGTTCTCGACCATCGCGCACGTGAAACGTAAGATTGTTTTTGAATATACAGTACATAGTAATATACACAGATTCATTATTTCATACTTGTAGTTCTAACGTTTATTTATTATCATAAATATAAACATATTTATAACTAGTGGCCCGCTCGCGGATTCTAATGGTGAAAGAATTTTCATAATCGGTTCAGTATTTCCGAAGGCTACAAACAATGTTACAAACTTTATCTGTTTATTAATATAAAACTTTTATAAGTGTTTGAAATAGGTCTTATACACAATAGGTAAATTATTATAATATATAAAAAAAAGTTGAAGATACATACATCCTTTCCAGGCAAACCGATTAAGCCAATGGGTCCTCGATCTCCTTGGTCTCCCTTGGACCCCTTCATACCCTTTAATAAAAAACAAAAATAATTTCAATAGTACAAAACTTATGATAAAATTTTACGAGAATTTCAACAAATATAGACATCATGGAACTGTGACAACTTTTGATTTATCGATTTATTGACCCACAATTAGATTGTAGGTTCAATCCTCATACTATATATTTAGTTTTATTTTATATGTCCACTCTGGAATGGCAAGTTTAGGAATGCAAGTTGATGAATAGAATCAATAAATGTGTTGAAATCCACAGGAAAATAGAAAATAAAGCAGCTTAATGATAGAATCTTTGTTCCTATATTGTGTCATATAGGAAATGTGATGAAGTTTTAAGGTATTTATATTTTTGAGTTAGTTTGTCTAGTTTCACGTTTATGAGTAATATTTTGGAATGGTACATACTGGTATACTTTTTCCTGGCTCACCCATTAAACCTTGTTCGCCTTTGTCACCTTTTGGCGCCGGATCAGCATCTTTTCCGGTTTCCCCCCTAGGTCCTTGTATACCCTTTAAAGAATTTATTGAACGTTTTAATGTCTCAAAAAAACTATTTTAAGCATAAAATAGTGTAACTTAGGTTATGTAGTTCTTATATTATCTAGTATTATATTTCTGATAAAACGGTTATTAAAATATAAAAAAAAAACTGGGATTTAAGATATGGGAATTTACGTCATCGAATAGATAAAAAACTCTCCTATATTCAGGTACTCTACAGATCCACGCTTTTCCCCGCAAAGTAGAGTAGACAGAGAGTATCAAGTGTCATGATACTGAATCTTCCTCTTTTCACTCAAATTCAACATATTGTGTCATGAAAGGCAGAAACTTACGCCAAGTTTTGTCTTATAACAGTTGGCGAAAGATTTCGCATTTATCGCATTTGTAATTAGACTTTAGTCAGTCGACTTTATAATATTTTACATTAAACGAAACTTATTTTTAATATAAATCATACCTGTTCACCGCGTTCACCACGATCCCCTTTTTCACCCCTGTCTCCTTTTATACCATCTTTACCGTTGTCTCCATTAGCACCAGTCTCTCCTTTAGATCCTTTTAAACCCTTAAAAAAAATTTAAGCATTTTTATATAGACAATTATTATGTTTCTTTATTAAACTCAGTGCAAAAAAATATATATTAATTGTGTGATTTGCAATATAAATTGAAGTTACTTAATTTGAGTGAAAAGCAAAGGCAACTGTTCAGAATAAAACTCATTTCAATGTGATTAGCAAGCGTTCATATAAATATATTAAAAAACAACACGTTTTGTAAATTATTTAAGCTTCACCCTTTTTCAGATAGCAGGGAAGACAGAGTAAGTGTAGAAACACTTACCGAGACATTGGGTTTTTAGTGCTGACTTATATAGATATACCACTTTGACTTGGATATCAGAGTGGATGAAAAGAAAATATATAATCATTTCCCCAAATAGGTATCGAACCAATCGCCTACAGTCAAACGCTATACCACTGAGCGTTGTCCTACTAGCGGCCGCGTTTTAAAACAGTAGCAATTAATGGTTTAACCCCAACATTTGATTCAATTTATTCTGGGGGACATGTTCAATATTTTCATTAACGAGATAAATAATTTTGTTATGATAAATAAGTTTGTTTTGTTTAATTTATATGTATGTTTTTACAGCACGCTGTATATTTCTTTAATTTTAAAATAAATGATACCATATATACCTCCGTTCCACGGTCACCAAGATCACCTTTTTCTCCTTTTACACCTTCTTTACCATCAGCTCCCTTTAAACCATTTGTTCCGGGAAAACCAGTGAAACCCTTCATGTTAAAAAAATATATATAAAAAGTTTTTCAACCACAAAGAACTGCAAAAACGTTTTTCAGACCGGGAGAAGTACTTTTTCATAGCTATTTTAAGATTTAAAGTACTTGGTAAGTAATAAGCAAGTTTTAAAAAAAATCAACTAACTCTTCATATATTTAAGGAAAAAATATTTTTTTCTATGACATAATTTCTACGTTACCATCAGTCCAGTGTCGCCCTTTTCACCTCTATCGCCTTTTAAACCAGGTTCTCCTTTTATACTAACTTTTTCGGTTTTTACTTTAGGTTCCTGTGTTTTAATAAAAAAACCATATTAAATAAAAGAAATTTAATTGTTTATTTTTTTTAGCTTCACGCTATATACCTCACATGGCAGGGTAGGCAGAGGGAACCTAGTGTTAAGACACTCCATTCCCCACTTTCCGACGAGTTCGTAAGCATTGCGTGTTAAGAGGCAGAACTTAGCGCCACGCTTTACGTCGACACCGGAGCGAAGAAAATGAAAAATATTAAATATTTCCACCCCTAGAGTGGATATCGGACCCACAACCAGTCGCATTACAGGCACACTCTGTACCTCTGCGCCACGACTGCCCCCAATTGTTTATTATACATGTTATAACTCTTATTCACTATTTTCCAATTTCTGTGTAAATTACTAAGCTATTTTCTTAACAACTACCTAGTTGTTTCGAAATATGTAGTATATTTTTCTAATTCCGGATCTTCGGTTTTAATAATTGAGAGTTGTTTTTTCATAATAACATTTAGGTACAAGTCGTGGTTTTTCCAATATGTTAAATTTTGCGTTGTGATCTATATGTATTTATCCTCTTCACACATTTTCCTCGGAAAGATAAAAGTTATGTATATTTTTTAATTAACTTTAAAGTATCTTATTTTAACATATAAAATTAATATTATATTTTAATATATGTCCTAATTAAGATATTTTTTCACGATTTTGAGTTTATAAAGTTTCGTCAACTACATTGTGGAATAAACGATACTCGGTTTTCCATTTCAAAATATTCTGTATTAACTATTGAGTTAAGGAATTACACCAAGTTTTTTTATTCAATAAAACTAGAGAAAAAATTAGAAATAACAACACTAAGAAAACAATAGATGGTTATGGCCTTGCACACGACGTTTATTTCACGCAACGAAATGCGTGTGTATGTGTTTATAATACATAGCAGATTGTACCATTATTAGAATTTAAGTAACGGGAAAGCGTAGATTTTTTTACTATTTTGTAGTTTTTTTAACTATTATTTTATAATCGATATTCTTCGCTAATTAGTTCAAGGTTACATCCAAAATTTACAATGTTGCTTTTGTCATTCGATTTATCGCGCATTCGGTTTCGCGATTGTTACACATTTTGAAATGAAACTAATTTCAACCGCACACACACACACACACCACACGTGGTTACAGGTAACGCTACCCGTGACCATGGACTACGGTAAGTATTCGAAACGTCGGATTTTCTAAATGTAACTTTCAAATCCAAAATGCAGTTATTTCATTTCAAATATAACAATTTGACTTCGTGTCCTTCAACGTCTTCTGATCGAGTTCTAAGCGCGTCAACAGAGCAATACTCGTATAAAAACATCATGTACACAGTCCCTTATTAACGAATTAATTTTCCGCCGTGTGATCGCCGCTTAGAATAGATCAACCCTGTATTGGAGGTTCGTAAGAGGCGACTAAAATACGAGTGGTAGAGTTCAAGTGTCAGTAATGGCAACTCGCATGGGCCGACCTCGACCGGACTGCCACCACCCCCGGCACGAACCCGGCGTTACGCAGTTAAGCTCTATGCCACTTGCGTTTCGCATTAGGTGAGGCCGGGCACCGGAGCCCAAACCCCCCCCCCCCCCCCCCCCTAAATATGCAGCGGTACTGAAAGAGAATCTACCCTACCCCAGGAGGGTACCACCATCCCTGATGCTGAGAATCCCTCCCTGATCTCTACACTACTCAGGCCGCCCGTCGAATTCTGGGAGGCACAGAACCTGCGGGCCACAATCACAAACAGGCAAACGAGGCGTACGCTCCACGGCAAACCCCCACCACTCTCAATGTGGATGTTTTGTAACATCAGGGCCTCCATTCCAACCTGAATGGCCGTTTCACCCACCACTGCGGACGGCACGGCCGGCCTTGTTGTTTTTGACGGAGAACTCAGATTATCCGACCCGAGCGATCCAGCCTACCCTCCACTACCCCGGCTACAAATTCGAATATCATTTTTTACCACTCACGCCGGGTCCCGCTGTATTCGTAAGGGAGGATAATGAGTTTTTCGTCGCCTTGCTAATTTTGAAGGTCGGGACCTGTCTAACCATCTGGCTTCGCCTGGACTTTCGACGTCGTGTCCGCATCTACGGATGCCTATACAGGTCCCCACATGGGTAACGGGGAACGGATCGACTCATGATCATATGCAATCGGCCATTGATGATATGCTCTCACAGCTCCCCCTCCGCTGAGGGTCGTGATACTTGGTGATTTTGAACGCCCATAAACGCCGATTGGCTTGGATTCACGTCAACCCACCGACCACGCGGGGAGGGCTGCATTTGACTTTGTCTATAGCAAATGGACTGGTCCAATTGGTCGATTCTCTACTAGAATCCCGGACGTGGACAGCCACAATGCCTCCTTATTGACCTTCTGGCTGACTTGACTTCACATCCGAACAGTACCAGGTGTCAGTCGAACGGACCCCTTTAAGGGTCTTCCTGACACTGCCTGGTACGAGTGTGGTGCCAATTAAACGCGGGCAGGTCGCAGAACACCCGCAACTCGCCTTCCTGGCACTACAAGTCAGGCAGATTGGGGATTGGATTCGTACATTTTACTCTCTTATCTCCCTGGGGGCCGGTGTTGCTTCTCTTCTGATTATCCCCCCCGTTCTGTGCCGAGCCGCCGCTGTCCGCCACGTGGTTCTGCAGGGTAATGGAACTTATATTCCTAGCTCTGTAGTGCCCATCGGTGGCAAATCACGGGCCTTGGTTTGGGTAAGTCCTGCCAACAAGCTGCCTTTGGTAAGCGCGAAAGCTTATCAAGCCTGGACCGCGGCCAAACTAGTCGCTAAGATCCCGAAGGTTGAAAGCCTTAAAAGGGAAGTACAACCGATCCTCTAGTACTTTAAAAAGCGGCAAAAAATTGCTAGACCAAGTCCCAGCATACTCATCAAAATCGGTAGCAACTTGAAGGATCACCGTCGGGAATCGAGGCAGTTTTGGGGCACTCTCCATGGCTTGTGCTTGGCAATTTAGCCAGCCCTCGTTTCCACACCGTTAGCAGGGACGGACATCCTGTCCACAACGGCGAAGGGAAGCCGATCTCCTGGTTCTCTCTCGCCTCGAACTCCGACTTCTGGTGACCAAGGATTTACAAACCGCCGACATCCCGCGGGTGCCAGAGCTCAATGCCTGACTTAGTTTAGCCAAAAGGCTGTTCGTCGAGCTCTGTTTTCCTTGGATAATCCAAAAGGCGACTGGACCGATGGCATTTCTCCATTGTCTCCGAACATGTGCTCCTGATTGACGGCCGGTGCTAACGCGTTGTTTTCGCTCTCTTACTCAAACGGCGTAGTCCCACATATTCCGTGGAAGACGCTCTTAATTCACCCGATCCCGAAGAAAAGGCGATGGGCTCCGACCCACTAACTACAGGCCTATCGCCATCACCTCCCTGCTTTCCCAAAATATGAGAAGCATAGTAAACGGCCAGCTTTCTAGGTTATCTAAGGATCACCAGTTGATCAACGACCGTCAATATGGCGTCCGCCATGGTCGCTCAACTGGTGACTTCTGGTTTACCTAACGCAAACCGCTGGCTGCGCTATTGAAAGCAAGGAGATGCCTGGCAGTTAGCTTGGCCCATGGCGAAAGCCTTCGATCGTGTGTGGCACAGGGCGCTCCTAAGCGAAACTAACCACTATGGGGCTTCCCGAAGAACTTATGCAAGTGGGTCGCCAGTTTTCTTCTCACGGGGCGTAGCATCAAGTCGCTGTCGACGTTTTGCTCTGAATATATGCCCGTGGAACGCTGGCGTTCCCGCAGGCTGTGTGCTGTCCCCCACGCGTTTCTTCTGCATATCAGACATGTTAGAAGACCCTGGCATTCATTGCTTGGTCTGATGACAGCACGGTGGACTCCGTATACCAGGCCGTGCAGTCTTTCCTCGGGAAAACGGGTCGACGAGAGCCGAACAAAACTTGGTGTCTTCTGTTGAGGCTCCCTTTGAATGTCTCCTTTCTGGGCAGAAAGGAACCTGGTTCATTCAACCCCCAGAAAACACAAGTTTGCGCGTTGACCACTAGAAACCCCGTTTGTCCTATCGCACTTTTCCGAACATTCCCTTATGCACCCCAGTATCAGTTTAATTGGGCCGGAAAGTTTCGAGTGAGTGCAGTATCGCGTCATTTGGGAGATAAGGCCAATTGGCCTCGAGAGAAGCTGGGTGTCAATCGGTAGAGCGAGACAGACTTTTCAGCCCCAACACCGATTGTCCCTTTAAGAGGGCCCAGGTGCGGCCTCAATGGGAGTACTGTTCCATCTCTGGGCCGGTGCCCCCCAGTATACTCGAACCATTTGATCGCATACAACGCAAAGCCACTCGAATTTCAGGGACCCCAAAAATATGTGGGCTGGGCGTGACCTTGGCTTTTCGTAGAGACGTGTCCTCGTTAATGCGTTTCTCTATCGCATGTATCACGGGGAGTGTTCTGGGAACTGTTTGAACTTGGTACCTGCCGCTGACTTCCTCGCTCCACCCACATACGTGCCAGATTGAAATATCATCCTCACCACCTGGAATACCTGGCACTCCAGTACTTTGGCTGTTTTCGTCGACTTTCCTTCCACACGCCACACAACTGTGGAATGGCTTACAATCGGCAGTGTTTTTCCCAGGTCGATCGACTGGGTACCTTTCAAAAGGCGCCGTTATACCTCCACCTCAAAGGCCGGCCCAACGTCCCTGGGCTCCTCTGGTGTTGCACGGGGCCGTGGGCGAACGTGGTTCACCTACCATCAAGTGACCCCGACGCTCGTTTGCCTTGCCTGTTTTTATAAAAAAAAAAAAAAAAAAAAAAAGAAGTAGTGATATGTAAACGTAATAAAATATCCTACATAGTCGGAGTTGAAGTTCACCTTCAAATCAGATGACTCTTCTGCAAAAAAAAATGAACAAATAACTAATACAGAGACCCTTCTGCAAATATAAAGGAGAAACAAAGAGAAAATTACTATGCTTGTCGTTCACGAAGCGAAGTTTATACTGTACGTGAATTGTGATACTATTTATATTCATGCTTTTTTCGCATGTATGGGTATCTAAGAAACTTATATTAAGAACTCTCATCTTCATCGAAACGAACTTTGCATGCAAAGGGCGGAGTTAACAACCACAACCTGCCTCAAGGTTATCCAAGCTTAGAATGAAAGTAAATTATAAGCACTCCCCCGATTTGTAAAATTCAACAACCATCGCATTTACATCGAACGCTGTCCACGACGGTCTTAATTTTCTCTTTTTTTTATATTAATATCAGAGATTTATTTAAACCTTATTTTTTTTGCGACAAATCAACCATAATAATTGTGAATATAGTTTAAGCGTAAATACTTAAAAATGGGTATATATAATAAGGAAAAAGATAACTTACTTATGAATAATGGTTCATCTGAACTCGTGCTATATTTAGGATCGGTTATTGTCTGGAATGTTTAAGTAAATTTCCGTTATTATTATAAATTATATAGATAAATTGCTTTAATAATAGGTCAATAGATAACCATGAATGATAATCGAAAAGCAGGTACATGATATATATTTAAAAAAATACATGTATTTTTTACGTTACTCACAATCTTTAGGTTGCATTCATCTGAAAGAAAAAATATTTCTTTTAAAAATTATAGAATAAAATTGTTTTATCACTAAAATATCAATAACATATTTTTTTATATTTTTTCACGCTGTATCCCGCACACAGCAGGGTAGGCAGAGGCAACCTACTCTGTTAAGACACTTCGTTCCGCACTTTTGTGTTAAGTGGCGGAATTTAACGGCGGATTTTTTTTGGAAATATTAAATGTTTCCATTCTTCGAGTTGAAATCTAACACATAACCGTTCGTTTTACAGTCACACTTTGTGCCACGCGTCACGACTGGCCCCAATAATATATATAGCATCATATATGTTTGTGATAAAAGGATTTCCAAAGTAGGCAGAAAGAGCTTAGTGTAAAACAGACTCTCTGTTTTGCGCCTGCGCCACAATGGACTTCACGCTTGTGTCAAAGATTACTTATATTAACTAGTAGCTGCCCGTAACTTTGTGTATGAAAAACATTTGTATAACCGTGACTTTTTAAATAATAATTCTACATCAGATGTTTCTCTCTCAAAATTAATTATAGCCTAAGTCCTGCCTAAGTTGAAACCAATACAACACTTATTTTTTTAATCCGTCTGTTAGTTCAAAGGACAGATTTTTAAAATTTATTCATATTCCAGTACTGTTATATCCACCTTAAGTTGTTTATTCGTAAATATATGAATAGAGACAGCGTTTTTACAAATTTGTTACATATAATATAGATAGATGGTAAAAAAAATCGTTAAAACTTACTTAAATTAGCCACGACATGTGCTTGAAAGTCCTAAAACAAAAACACTGATTTTCATTCACATTATTTAGTAATTTTATTACACAGTTTCAGTTTTTCTGCATAAGAGGGTAGTCGGGGAAGAGCTAATGTCATAACATGCCGTGTTCCACTTTTACATTGAAATCGAATCCTTGCGTAGTGATTAGCGGAATTTATCACCATACCTTTGTCTTATATACCAGAGCGGAGAAATAAAAATAGTTTTAATATTGCCGAGGGGAAATCGAACCCGCAACTAATCGCGTTTACAGCTAGACGGTGTTGCGCTAGACTACCAAAATACTTATTATGATTGTACTATTTTAAATATGCTAAGATTTTTTTATATGATGACGTAGAATTCAATACACGATTTATTATTAAACATCCAAAATTTGAAGTTTTTTTTAAATTAAATCATTTAAAATTAATGTTAATGAAGCAAGTAACTTGAAATAAGAATATGTAGGTATAGAAATAATTTACGTACTTTTACATCCGCTACAGATTCAGGGCTAACAGGATCTGAAAAGAAATAGGTACAATTACGTCCCACATTTTTTGCTTATTTATATATTATAAAAAAAACAACTTATGGAAAGGGCGTACCCCACCAAGCTCATTTTCAGCTACTAACAGATAATAACAATACATCTATATGCCATTAAAACGTCATTGTTACTGATTTCTAATTATATTACAATATTTGCACATTATAAATGTTTTTGTGTGCGTGTGCTTGCATATTACTAATGCTGAAATACTTTTATTTATTATATAAACGGCACCAATAATTTCATATCTGTATTGTGAATTATTAAATATAACCTTACTAAATAATTTTAAGACGACAATTAAAAAAATAAAATGTAATAAGGTATAGAGGTTATGCAGCTTAAAGTGACTTGTCGTAAAAATATAGACCGTGGTCACATGAATACTTACGTGATTAATGCAGTAACATAGTTTCATTTCAAAAAAAATATATTTTTTTTAGCTTCACGCTGTATCCCGCACACAGAGCAGGGTAGGCAGAGGGAACCTAATGTTAAGACACTCCGTTCCCCACTTTCCGCCGAATTCGGAGGCTTTGCTCGGGACTTGCACTCGCTTTACCTCAGCGCCATAAATATTTCCACTCCTCGAGTGGTAATCGAACCCACTACCAGTCGTTTACAGTCACACGCTTGTGCCACTGAGCCACGAATGGCCACAAAAAAAAATATGAATTTACAAATTAAAGTGAAACTTAAATTAAAATTTAATTAAATTATTACCTGTTAAAATGGTACTGAATAAACACGCTTGTAGTAATAACATATAAACGTAACGTCCACTTCCTTCCATGGTTTATGTAAATGAATCTATAATTACAATATTTTCCTAATTTGCTCAAACTTTGTTAAAGGATGTCATCATTAAGGAAAACTAAATTTAAAGTAGATCATTAATTAATAACTAATAACTGACTAAAACATCGTTTGCATGAACTAATTAACTATTCCTGCATTAATATATGTATTTATTTATTTGAAAAGTCTTTATAACTTATATGTTAAGGAAAATTTTCATCATTCTGAATAATTTTTATTATTTCTTTCTACTGCTTTTTTATTATTTCTTATAGTTTAGCTTGACTATTGCTGGGTGTCGTCAGAGTTTCCTATCCCTATATTTCAAAATAATATAGCGTAAATCCTGCTCAGGTTGAAAAATTATACCTTTTTTTTTTAACGTCAAGAAATCCGTTACGTGGGTTATGTGGGACTCCGGTGAGGCAAGATGGTAACGCCGCCGTTACCCACTAAAACCTGACGGTGCTCCTTCTCAACCGTCACTAGCCGGGCCACGGGGACCGAATCAATCGTCCGAGGACACCGGCGGCGGGAGCCTGCAAAGCACGTCGCGTTAATAATTATACCTACAGCAAAGAAGGTTTCATTCAAATTAGTTTTTCTATTTTACTTTTTTATAGTTGCTCGCTTTTTTTTCGCATAGCAGGATAGTCAGAGAGGATCTATAGGCAAGACGCTCTGTCCTGCAATTTTCGCTCGAAATCGAGAAATTGTATATTGCGTGGCGGAACTTAACGCCGCTCTTGTTAGAGGTACCAGAACCAGAGCAAATGTGGGCATATGTATGTCAAACTTGCAATATAGGAATAAAATATATAGATATTATTATAATATATAATATTATTATTTCGTATATCTAATCATACTTATTAGGTACAAATTTATTAAAATAAAATATTTTTTATTAAATATTTGACTATTATTGTGATCTGCCAAATATTTCTGAAAGCGACATCTATTGAAGTTTTCTAGTATTATAACAGGGAATAGGTCAAATTTACAAAGTTACATTTGAGCAAATTCTATTTCCCGTTACGCAATGGAGTGATCTTGGATACCAGCAGATGGAGTTGACCTTGATTATATAAATTAAATACTAAAAAAAAATACTTTTAGATAATTTGAACTTAGCGGAATTTCGAAACTTTCATACGCTTTCTACAAAAATATTCTTCTTAAGTGTGTAAATAAAATTAAAAATGTTTTTTTTTTTTTCATGTAACCTTTTATAATGGTTGCATTTCAACATGTGAAAACGGGAAAAAGATGTTAAAAAAGTAGTTTCAAGTTTTTTCACCGCATAGCATGAGTAAACAGAGAAAGCCTATCAAACAAATTAAAAATAAATAGCTAAATATTCCTCCGGTTGGGAATTGAACACAAAACTATCGCGTTTACAGTCAGGCGCTGCGCCACGACAGTCTCATAATAATATGAATATAATATCGAAAATTAATAGGAAAATAATAAAATATATGCTAATAATATTTAAGGTAAACAATCCATGCAAATATGAATGGGTCATAGTTAAAAATACCTTGTTAAGGAAAACTACGTTAAATATATGTATATTATGTAAATGTTTACGTTTGTATTTAAATGGGGTTATTCAAAATTCAGCTACTTCAATTAATAAACTTAATTTAAGTGATCTACATAACTGTTTCATTATATTGCAAACCTCGGGGGTGGATTTTTAAAAAATAAATTAACTTATGTTTAAGCTTAGATCATCAACTATATTTATGCCAAAACTCATTACAATCGGCCAAGCAGTTTAGATTTTTCATATAAACTTTCATCCTACAGCCTTTTAGAGGATGATTTTTGAAAAAATAAGTAGCCTATGTTAGACCCAGTAACTGTTACTACTTCAATTCTGTTTTTTTCTTAATCAGAACGGTAGATTAGCCGTGAAAGCGTGACAGACAAACAGACAGACTTTCGCATTTATAATATAAGTATGGATAAATTCACAAGGCACAAATGACTGATGATGAAATGGTCACTACATAATCCCAAGGATTATAGATTGCATAGATCCATAGAATTTACCTATGTGAGATATAGATAAATCATGGAGACAACTCTAAAATTTACCAAGATGCTATTATATAAAGAACTATAACAAATTCTTTGCTATTTCCTATCTTTCCTACCTTCTGACCTAAATTTCATTATAGTATTTTTGAATTTGAAACCCCGCAGCAAATACAAACGTATACTGAACATGCAAATACATTAACAAAGCACGCTTAGCCACATAGCGTTATTAACACAGTAGCTTGCCTAAATGAATACACAATAACGTAAATGTTAGCTGGCATTAGTCATTCGCTTTGCAACGGGATGTATATTGTTGCAGCTAGTAAAGAGAATTGCCTATGCGTTAATCGAAATTGAAAACTGAATAAAATGATGAATAATTAATTATTAAAGCGCAATGATATGAACATTGGTATTAAAGTCAAAGTCAAATAATTTCATTTAAAATAAAAAGTTACATGCTTAACTTTTTGAACGTCAAACAGTCGACCAGCGGTTCACTAAAGGTAATGCCTCAGACCTGAGAAGAACTGGCGCAAGAAACTCAGCGGGACTTTTTTTTATATATAAACAATTATGATATACAGATTTACTGCTGATAGTGATACTTTTGAAGCCTGGAGCGAGCATTTCATTCTAAAGGCGTGTTATCATTGTCAATTGTTATTTCAATATAATATTGTATTTATTTTTCACGCTTTTCTCCGTATCTCCGTACCTACACTAGACACAGCATAGTGTCAAGATACTCTGTTCTCTACTTTCCACTCGAACTCAAATAGGGTCTATGCAGTGGCGTTGCCCCACTGCGCAACAAGACAACAATTACATCTAATTTTCATATATCAGGATTTAAATAAATATATTTAGTACAACTTTCAACTTTTAACAATAAACTAAAGTAATACTAATAACATAAAATAAAGTTAGGATTCGTTATTAAAATATATATAAACATAATTAATATAGGGAAATACATATAGTTTTCTTAATATATAAAACAGAAATACATTTCATTAATAGTTAATGCATGATAAAAAGTACGGTAACGACTATAACGTAATTGAAGATTGATTGAATTGTTGATATAATAATTACCATAATTCAAAAAAATATTTTGTCAGGTGCCTCAAAATTTTATGAGGTGTATAACTTTAATAATTAATTCAAATAACGTAATTTTAATTAAGAGATCTGTCTTCTTTACTATGTGGAATTACGATATTTTAGAAAAAATCTTGGTTATTATTAACAGTGTGCAATATACTTGTATTTATATATTTGTACAGTTTTTTCCTCCACATTAATTTAAGAATTGTATTGTAATTATGTTTCTTTTTTTAATTTTTATTTTTTAATTTTTATGTTTACGATTAAAATTCAATGGAGTCCAATAGATAATAGACCTTTGGCTCACTCACCTGAAAAATAATACGTTTTTATAGTTACACAACACTATATTTTTTTCTCTATTTTTCATAATTAGTACGTTTTACTAAAACTTGCCAATTCTGTAATAGTATCATGAACGATACTATTTATAGAAGCATGTCGTGACATCAATTTTCGTTGTGTATTTTTATGTAATTGCTGCACAATTTTTTACCTAAAAAAATTATAATGACTGTCAAAGTTCGGCTAGAGGGCAACGACATAGCATATAATAGTTAGTTTGTGAACGAACCTCATATTATTAAACTTAAATTTAAGTTATCCTAAAAAAAAATATAGACTTAGATACATTTAAAATTAAAAGTTAAAAAATAAAAGCTTTTCCATTAATGTTTTATAATAACTCTTAGGTAATAAACTTTTTAATAGTAGACTTTTACATAAAAGCCAAATCATATACGTTATATGTTAAAACATTACGTATATGATTTGATTACTTAAAAGTAAGAAAAGATATCATTTGAAAAAATAAAACAATTAGCTAGAATTTAATAATCTTATTTAAAAACTTATTTTTAAAATTAATAAAAAAGCTAAGCTAACAATTTAACTTAAATAATAAAAAAAATAGTCATCTACCCAAAAAAATAATTTATTACCAAGCAAACTCAAGTCAAAGGACTAGTTAAAGAGAATACTAATCACAGTAAGAAAAAACTTAAATCCACATCATACAGTGGGTAATGTAGAGCGCAACGTTATGAAAGTTTCTAGAGCTTCTCGTAAGTTTACGGTACATACGGCTTCTATTTGAGCTTGAGAGGAAACTTATTCCTCTAAAGTGGTATAAGAAAACGCAATGCAAATTTACTTGAAATTTAGAATAGTAAAGTGTTCCTAGTAGAACTGCCTTCTGCGTGGAATAATCCCACAAGACGGATAGTATTTTCATTTTTTTTATATTAAGTGGGGATGCAAAAGTACTCATTGTAAAATCTGCCTTTTTGTTTACAAAATTTGTATTTTCATTTTTATTTCAATAAAATATTCATTATAACGTTTCCATTTGCTTTTTCGTTTCTTTCAGCTGTACGCTTGGCACTAGAACACGCATTTATTACATTCCCTGAGTGGCGGATAAATCTTCAACCACCGCGGCTAAGGTCACTTGCCATTTCATTGCGACATAGTATAGAAAATACTATAGCACACTCATTAATATCAAATAATATTATATAGAAATATTAATAACAAAATGTTATGTCAGTAAAAAGTTTAAGCACTGTTATTTCTCATAGAAAACCCAAAGATAAATTAAAATACATGTACGTACATATGTCGCAAGAAACACAGTAAGCTAAAAATTTAAACTCATCACCTATTTAATTTCACGCTGTATCCCGCACACAACAGGATACATAGAAAGAACCTAGTGTTAAGACTCTCTATTCCCCATTTTCACCGAATTTTTCAATGCATTGCGTGTTAAGTAGCGAAGTTTAACACCGCGCTTTGCTTCGACGCCAGGGCGAAGAAAATGGAAGTAATTAATATTTCCACTCCTAGAGTGGGAATGAACCAGCCGCGATTACACTGTGTGCACTCTGCGCCCAGACTGTTCCCAAAATATGATAAAATTATAACAAAATTCCATACACATAATATATATAGTGTACTTACCTATAATAATGATAATTGTACACTATCAGAAACTTAGCTTCCTCAAGATGTAATTACTTTGTCACGCCGAAACGTCTCCCGAGTCCAAGAGCGGACACGTCATTAGCGTTGTCCACAACTTGTTATCCAAGTTACTCAATCGTATCAAGTTTCCTATGGCCCCGCAAATTTGATTCGCCCTTGTTATGATAGCCATATTATATACTTGTGTATGAAGGGAGTATTATTTTTCCTTTTTTTTAGGGAAAAATTAGAAAAAATAAACTTGTAAATCATTTCATAAGTATTTTTGCCTTTTTTGGTATTAACTAACTATGCCCGCGACTTAATTTGCGTAGATTTTTTTTAAAAATCTAACACAAAAGTCTAAGTCACTCTTTATTACGTCACCTCTCTGACAGTGAAAGTCCGCCGAAATCAGTGTAGCTGTTCCAGAGATTAGCCGGAACAAGCCGACAGACAAAAATTGTAAAATAAGCTATTTTGGTATGTGCATCTGCACTTATATGCACTTATTACACAAAAAGAAGTTATTTTAATGTTGCAAACAGACAATTTTGATTATATTTATTTGTAGATAAGTGATTTTTAAGCGTAAAATGTGTTGCCCTAGCAACTTATATATATCAGCAACGTATACATAATATACAAATGAATAAATACATGATTTTAAATACTTGATTATTAAGAATTAAGAAGTTTCTTCCTTTATTAATGTATATAGTTGATAGATAATGCGCTTGGTGGAATTTATCGCCACAATTTGTCCAAATACTACGTTAGAAAAAAACTATAGCTATAATTAAAAAAACTTGAGCGAACCTTTTGAACCTACAATAAATCCATTCATTTAAACACGTAACAACTGGATCTTGACAGAACTGAAAATTTTTGAGATATATGCAAATCAAAAATACATGTAAAATCGGTAAAAATCGTAAAGACCACCAATCAGCATTCAAAGAGAATCTAGTGTTAAGACACTTCGTTGTCTATTTTTTTTCCGAACCCGAGATATTTCATATTAAGTGACAGAACTTAACGGCGCGTTTTTCAACTAGAGCAGAGAAAGGAGAATAATTTTAAATATAATTATTTCCCTAAATGATCGAACCACTAATCGAATTTATAGTCAGACACTTGTTCTAATACGCTTAAAATACTTTGCTAACATACACTATAATAATTTACTTACACAATAAAATATTTCAGAATTTAATAAAAATAAAGACTTGAATCTCTTGAGACGAAAGTACTTAACGAAATTGTGTTGAACGTTCTTGATATTGTTGCTATAAAAAGTTTCTGATTGGTCGTCAGAGATGTGGTGATTTATTTTTATAAAGGAGGAATGTCGCTTAGTTCTAAATTTGTAAAATTTTTTAGCGTTATATTTTTCCTCTAAAGCAGGGTCTAGAAAACCTACTGTCAAGACACTCTGTCTGGTTTGAGATATTGCGTGTGTTTACCGACGGAACTTAAGTCGGCGTTATTTCTTATTACTAGAGAACTTAATACTAGAACGGAGAAATAAAATAATTTAAAAATGTGGCCAGGCGTGGCGCAGTGGCACAAAGTGTGGCTGTAATGCGACTGGTTGTGGGTTCGATTCCCCCTCGAGGAGTGGAAATATTTAATATTTCCATTTTCTTCGCACTGGTGTCGAGGTAAAGAGCGGCGTTAAGCTCCGCCACTTAATACTAGGTTCCCTCTGCCTACCCTGCTGTGTGCGGGATACACCGTGAAGCTTTTATTTTCAGAAAGAAAAAAAATAGTATAATTACTCAAACTTTCGAAGCCACGATAATCGTGTATACGGACATTGTCACACTACGCAACGATGGTTTTACAATTTATTTTTAACAACCATTACTGAGATTATTCGAACTTATTTTGAAAATAATAAGAATAATAAAAGTTTAAAAGCTTTTTGTGTTTTAAAGTATTTGTATTCTATAAATAAACTTAATACTTCGTATTGTAACTTTAAAAGTATCTTATCTAAAGTAAACGTGAATTCTTAATATTTTTCTTAAGAAAAATGATTTGTTACTAATAAACGTAAAAATAAACAAGGATGTAAGTGTTTATTTATTATTTTCACTTTAATATTTTTAGAATCACTGCAAATAATATTATTACAATAATAAGCTGTATCTACTACCTACGTACGTACTACAAATCACTACATAAAAAAAATATTTTAAACATTTTAAAACATAAGTGTTATTACACACTTAGGAAAATTGAAAAAGACATTTAAAGAAAACGTATAACAATTTGAACGCAGCGGGATTCAAACCCGCGCCTCCTGAATACCCTTCACGCGCTTTAACCACTGAGCCATACGTTCTACTACCAGCTGCGTCGAAATTTTTATACGTTTTCTTTAAATGTCTTTTCCAAAAAAAATCTTACCCCCGAGTAGGAATCGAAACCACAACCGATCATGTTTAAGTCAAGCGCTGTATCGTTGCGTCCCTGTGGTCACAACTTAAGTCAATAATCATTTAATTTTACTTTATGACAATTCAATTAACAACATAAAAATAGATTTTCTTTCTTTATCCGTTTATACTTCTTTACTGGCTATTTAAATCCACTGAAACGCTTAAAAGCTTGAAACTTATACATTTTATATTATTAACGTCATTTTGAAACAAGGAATCTGAATTTATTATTTGTTGCGTTTATATCATTTTCTTTGTCATTCAACTGTAATATTATAAAGAAACGCATATTGCGAAAATTATTCCAAAAAATCCTTCATAAATAGCCTCAAGCCCCGCATAGCGGGATAGTCAAAGAGGACCAGTGAGAAGACACTCCTTCCTCCGCGTTCTGCGCGAAATTGAGACATTACATGTTAGGGCCAGTCGTGGCGCAGTTGGCCGTGGGTTCGATTCACACTCGGGGAACATTTAAGGTTCGATTCCCACTGGAGGGGTAGTATACTCTAATTTAAGCATATTTACATTTTCCTTCGCTCTGGTGTCGAGGCAAAGCGCTGCGTTAAGGTCAGTCACTTAATTCAGCGGAGAGTGGGGTACGGAGCGTATTAATACTAAGTTACCTGTGCCATATATGTCATATGTATTACAGCGTGAAACTAAAAAGAACATATTGCAATAGTGAAAATCGAACCGAATGGTTGAACCATTATTCTTACATCAGGTGTTATCCCACTGACTTACGACAGCTTTCTATTAGTAAAACAATTAATTCATACGTATATTTTATATACACCAATCTCTAAATATTAAGCCAGACTAAACGGTAGGTTTCATAATAACGCAATACTAAATTATGTTCTTAATAAAAAGAGACCCTCAAGAAGGTCTAAATTATTTTTTGTGTCCATCATTTCATTTTATCAATTTCGTAAATTGCTTAAGTAAAAGCTAAAATTGATAAAAGACGTTATGTTCGTTAATTGATTCTAAAAATGGCTTTTTATATTGGAAAGTGTAAATATTATTATAATTTAATTATGTCTTGATTTAGACCAGTCGTGGAACCAGAAGTGGTCGACTACGACTGGTCGTGGGTCCGGTTCCCACTCGAATAAATTAAATATTTAATATTTTTGGCGATCCGCAGCTTAGCAAGAATCCGCACCGAGATTGCACCTGCGAGTCGTATACCGGAATAGACACAACTTAATTTAACGGAAGCGAGTGTAAAGGAGAAGGCAAAAGTGAACAAACAAACAGAAACTAACCTTGACAATTAAACAAAAAAAACTTTGTTCTTTTTTATAAAAAATATTTGAATATTGAAAAAAATATCGTAAATTTGAGCGTAAAGTTGGAAACGGAGTGTTTTGTCACTAGGTGTTCTCTAACTGTCTGTGCGGAAAAACAATGGTAGAGTTAATACCACCAGACACACACCAAATCTAACAATTTAACATAAATAAAGGGTAAAATGTAGGCCATTATATAATAATGAAGCCCATTAACCGATCTACCATAATAACTATTATGGCTTAACATAATAATATTTATAGGGCGGGCGGTGGAAAACGAAGCGATTTATTACTCTACTCTTGCTGTGTTTACAACAAAAAAGATGGGAGAAAGAAACGTAATTAAAGTAAGGTCACGCAATATCTTAAAAATAAATGGACATTTTAAAGCGGACTGACGAAATACTACGTAGCGTCTACTAAGTTTTGTTTATATATTTTTTTTAGCTTCACGCTGTATTTTTTTTAGGTTCCCGCACACGGCAGGGCAGGCAGAGGGAACCTAGTTTTAAGACATTCCCCTCCTCACTTTCCACCGAATTCGAAGGCGTTGCGTGTTAAGTGGCGGAACTTAATGCCGCGCTTTGCCTCGACACCAGAGCGAATAGAGCGAGGAGTGGAAATAGTAAATATTTCCACTCCTCGAATGGGAATCGAACCCACAACCAGTAGTCACACGTTTGTGCCACTGCGCCATGAATACATGTGTTACTTAAGTCTACTCATTATTTATCTAGTTTATAACTTAATTCTATTACCTACAAAATCTGACACTTTCCTAATACAATATAAATAAAATAAAGCATGTTAGAAAATTTTCTTTAACTATACGGTGTATAAAAAAAGGATAATAAGGGTAAGCTATTTAGCATTAAAAGGTCCCGTTTGGGGTTCATTATAAACACGTTTATCTTCCTAAGTAGGCCTGTTCTATGTACTTAGGAGGATTTTTTATATGTAAAATAGTTTTTTACTTAAAACTACTTTTTGTTTTAGTTTCAAAGATATAGAGCTTAGTGACAAAACACTCTGTTCTTTACTTTGTGCCCTACCTTGAGATGTTTAGTATTTGGAGTCACTCGTTGGAATGAAAATAAAAAATGAATCAATCTCATCATCATCTTACACATCTTAAATATTTTAATTCCTCGATTGGGAATCGAACCCACAACCAGACGCACCAACAGTCACACTCTGTGTGCCATGACTGGCATCTTGACTTCTCTTGACTCTCTCTAGGCAGAGAGAAATTAATGTTAAGACTCTGATTCTGTACTCCATTATCCGCCCGAATCTGAAACATTATGTGTTCGATTCCTACTCAAAGAATTGTAATAATTAAGATGCATAAGAAGAATATTTGAGTCATTTTAATTTCATTAAGATTTGTTTTTCTTAGTCGGGTGCTAAGTTCCGCCAATTAATATGTAATGCCTCTAGAATTCGACTGAGAGTGGGGAACGGAGTGTCTTAATAATAAAATCCCTCTGCCTACCTTGCTGCGTGCACGATACAGCGTGAAGCTAAAAGAATGCTTCGCGCTTTAGCGCCCACGTTTTAGCGTATAGCAGGGTAGGTACCCTGCCGTGCGCTAAAACGTGTGAAACTGAAGAAGACACTTTGCCAACACAACATGTGTTCTTCCCGTTAATAAGTCGATTACCTATAGTACAATATTTTTAAATAAAATTTTACACTATTTATCTATATATGTATGTATATGCGTACTGATGGCCCTGAAATCAAATTAACATTATTTAAATTCTACACACAATACTTTAAAAGCTTATTAAACTATATCAAGAAATAAATTTGTGTAATTTATATATAATAAAATATAAAAGAAGGAACAAATGTGTTACACTTCATTGTTTTGAAAAGAAAATCCTTATTTATTATGTACCACAGTATAGAAATATCTTTTATGAAAAGAGAATAGTTTACAAGGGAAAATATACGCTCGCAGCTTTCAGGTCACCTCAGTGGACACGCTCTAGAAGACCTGAAATAAAATTCATTTTACAGTTTTCATTGAAAATTTGTATAACGTTACTATGTACTGGATTTGTTTCCTTAAAAAAAGAGGTAGGTATTATAAGGGTTTATTCATTTTGTTAAGGGACAAGAGAACATTACAATTCGTTTATCAATACGTGTAATTTGAGACTTTAAATTTTTAGTAGACGCCGTTGCGGCGCAGTAGGACAGCGTCTGACTGTAAACGCAATGGTTGTGGGTTCGGTTGTCGGGGGAATGATTGTATAATATACTGCTATAGTATCTAAGACAAAGGGGTCGTTAAGTTTGGCCACTCAAAATTCAATGCAAAGTGGAGAACCAAGTGCCCTGACATTAGGTTATCTCTTAAACCTTACTTGTATATCATTTATGCGATATTTTCCACTTAGGTATTTAGACATACGCAAATCACTTAACTGCTCTTATTTCTTCCATTTATGTACTATGAATTCAGTCATTTTTAACAAAATCCGGTATAGCACCTAGTAAATTTCAAAATAACTTTGATATTGTAAGTAAAAAAAATAAACATGAATAATTTTTCCTTTGAATGGCAAAGTAGTATATGAATATTTTCTCTTGAGTTGAATATAAACCTAAAATTATCCCAATTCCTTTAGATATGTACCAGCTGGGTTAAAATAACTATAAATAGTATTCCATTAAACTATATTTTAGTACCGAACCGAAAAAAAAAACCTAAGACAAATTGTATTCAAAATTATCTTAATAAAATGCTAATCTCAACCCTTCTTGCCCAATCTGCATTAAAAAATAACTTTCGGGAACGTTCATTCAAAATAAGCTTAGAAGCTTTACATAAAATATAGCCGAGGTAAAATGGTATATTAAAATGTTTCTAAACACCTTTAAAGCTTGCAAATGATATATGTATGTATATACATATATACATACAAGGCAAATGAAAATATGGAACACAGAATAATGTTGACATAATATGAGTATTTGCGTTACTAAGGTACTAAAATATTAGTAAATAAAACATACATATAATATTTGTAAAATATAAAGTATAAGAAAACAATAAAGAGGTTCTTGTTTTATAACGATACCTAATTACTCTTATCAGCCCTATGTTTAATTCCCTTAATTTATTTCTTTTATTTGTCCATTCTTTTTTTTACAGATATATAGCGAATAGCGGGGTAATCAGAAAAAACATAATGTTATGACACTTCGTCCTTCGCTTTCTGCACGAATTAGAGTGGCTGCGTATTTAGTCGCCAAGATAAAATTCTTTGCAAGGGTTTCAATTTTAATTAATCAATAATATAAAAAATCATACAGTTGGATTTGAAATTATATCCATATTATATTACAAGCAGTACAAAAACCCTTGATTTTGGCTATATAATGAAAATATAGCTATTTAGATTGATAATAAATTAATAATTACTATGGCCCATATAACTTACAACTTTTTAGTATTTACCATTCTCCCGCAATGGATGATGATACAAAGATATTCCACAACAGGTGGTAATAGTTACTTCAGTGCAAAGACAATCCGTTTTATACTATTTGCTCATTTTACAGATATTATAAATTTCACTAAAGCCCCTTAAGACTTTAGAACTTCATTTTATTGTTGTTTCCTAAAACACAAGCAATAAATATTGCGAATAATGAAACGGAATTGCAGTTTAATGTGTATCATAAATATCAGGAAAATATGAGTAAATATAATGGACAACGTTATTATAAAGTAAAAAAATATGCTTAAAACTTGTAAGGATTACTTTTTAAGTTTTTGAAAATAATATTAAGAAAATTAATTATTTCATCAATTTAAAATATGTTTTGCCAAAAGATTATTCGTTTAAAAAAATCTCACTACAGAGTTGAAAAAATAAGAAAATCCCGGACAGTAGCCGGATGTAAAACGCAGCAGTCGCCGGCTTAGCAGTCAGAGACCTTAAATGGTAGGAGGCGCAGGTTTGAATCCCGCAATTTTTTAACAGTGTATGCAAAAAAAATAATGTCGTTCCATGGAAGACCAAAACTATAATATAAACATTTCAGCGCGTTTATACTCTCTACCACTGATTCTACATGGTCTTATTTTATGTATAGACGTCGCATTGAATACAATGAACATTCTCTTGATTTAAAAAAATCTTCAGTCTTTCAAATTGTTAGTTAACATAAAGTGTAACACAATTACAGAGCAAACCGTTGCGCAAAGGGGCAGCATAGTGTAAACGCAATAGTCATGGATTCGGTTACAACTGGTAATCAAACCGGGATAATGATTATATCATTATCCCGGTGTAATTTTGAATAAATTATTTTCATTTCTCAGCTCTGACAACTAAGTGTTAGAGTTTATACTTATAATTGTATAAATATTGCTTTTGGTATTACGACAATACTTATTCATGTTTAGTTACTGGCATATTCTTTTTATAATCTATTCTCGATGACTTAAAAACATTATTGTATGAAGTATTTAAAATGATTGTTATTATTCTGGTTTGACATTTTGTGGAAAGCGGAGTAATAAAATGTAAAATATTAACCATACTTTTATTCTGAGCCCCTTTACATAAGATAACGAGCGGCGGTAAAATTCGCCAATTATAACACCAAGGCTGGTGGATGGATGGTTCCACCAAGGATTTTCAGGTGGAAAGTGAAGAAATGTTACTAGGAGTGTGTCACTAGGTTCTCTCTAACTATACTGCTATGCGGCAAAAAAATTACCACTATCTTGGCAGACAGGTCAATTAAATGTCGACGAGAAACTGGACAATCGCTTTTCTGAAACATAATATATTAAACAATAACTTATAAATCATTAGCTTTCCGAGTAAACATCAATAGTATTTAATTCCACATATTAACATCAGTATAGTATTCTTTGATAGAATAATATGTAATTTATATATAATTATAACAATATTTATTGTACTATATTATACAATGTGAGAGCAAATAAGCATACAATGCATTGTTATGATACCAAAGAGACTATGCTAGTGTATGCGAATGAAATTGTCAAAAGGTATCTAACTGTGCCATCTTATGAAGTTATTTGTATATTTTAAATGTATACACGATTTCTATAATAAGATCTTTTGTTTTCGCGATCTTTACACATTTTGAAATAAAACTATTTTTTGGATTAATACGTATGTTTTCCGTATTTACTGATGAACTGTGAACACGGACTACTGTCAAGTGTTCGAAAGTTTGGGTTTCTCTGAAAATGTGTTTTTGAATACCAAAAATATAAGCAATAACGAAATCTGGTTATATTGTCAAATATAATTTTAAATTGTTATTTAAGCATATTAAGAAAAATATTATAAGTGAGAAAGTGCTTAAAGATCAGGATTATTTATTTAAAACGCAAGTGGACCAGGTTTTTAATAATTTTAAGAAAAAATATAATTTTAAAGAAAATAAAAATAAAATAAGTATGATACGAATATAAAATATTAGCAACCCGCAATTTTGTTTGCGTGGCTTTAACGAGAACCAAAATATCCACTGTGACAAAATTTTGTTAAGGCACAATTTCCTTATATGGTATATCATAGGTATATTATTATTATTCTATATCAGGCGTTGCACTTCAAATTCAATTAAAGCCTAAGTCCAACGTAAGCTTAAAAGCTATAAAGCAAATGTTGCCTTCAAACCGATGCAGTAGTTTCGGATATATGGGCGTGCAAACATTAATTATTTTAAAAAATTTCCGTTTTAATATACAACAGAAATAAATTGTTTTTATAATTATAATTGTTTATATAAAAAAGAGGAGAAAAATTATTTTGTTTGATATTAAAGTTTATTATTAGAAAACACGTATAAAATTTTTATTTTATAAAATAATGAACTATCATATTATGCTACTAATTAATGACGTACAATATATGGAGAAATTATTGTTTTTATTATAACTAGAGTGTTATACGGAAATTTCTAAAATAATATGAAAATAAAAAAATAATTAATTCACGAATTCGTGAAGGAAAATTGTGTCAAATATTGAGATCAATTTTTTTAATCAAGTATTATTATAGCGACAAATATCCTCTTTTGAATCTGGGGCAAATGCATGAATACATTTTCTAATCTCAATTTATAATGTCATATTTATTGGGTTCTGTTTTCAGAGTGACTTAAATGTATTTAATCACCTATTTATTTTTTAATTTAGTCACGACGACTCGTAGACGCTATAGCGTCGATTAAAAATAGGTGACTAAATTCCAATATTAATTATTTCCGTATTACAGTTCTACGCCTTTTTTGTATTATTTTGTCACACCGGAGTCTCACGCAATCACGCTTGAGTCCACAATCGAGTGGATATCCGTAACATACTGATGAATAAAAAGGGTAGTTAGAGAAACGGAATAATTCTAATCCACAGCCATCGCGGTTACAGTCAGCGCTACGACTTCTTCAAGTCGATTCTAGCTTACTACATTATTTAATTAAACATTCATTCTATTTTTGGTATATTTTTTTCAAGAACATGTCATATGACAACGTTTCACAGTTTTGTCAAGACATGTAGCACACATCTGTAAAATATAAGGTATACTATACATATATACATGTATAATGCGTATACATACATACAAATAAATACTTGGTCTAAACTGGTGAAAAAAGAACAATACGCTGTGTGACCAAAACTTCATAAGAATGAATCGCTTAACGCATTCTTATACATTTTTAATGTGATAATATTTAAGTTAACAGATCCTTACCTTCATCTGTTCAATTTGTATGCTCAGTAAGGATATTTTAATTTGCTTTTGCCTTGGATTTCGTCCTTTTAAGATTTTTTTTTTTACTTTGTGACACTCTGTCTTCGACTTTCCGTACGAAATCGGCGGAACTCAAGCAATGCTTTATCTTTGGCACCAGGGGAATGAAAATTTAAATAATCATTCCCTCGAAATGGATTTAAATCAACGTTCACCGTGTTTTCACGTCACGACAAACTCTATTTCTTCTGATAATTAATTCGATAAAAACAATTAAAATCCATACTTTTTTCAATTATATACACAACATAAAGTACTAACAATAACAAAATAAAATAGTCTGACCCATCGTTACAAAGGTAAAAGAAGTTCAAACTTTTTACTGCATCCATTCACAATTCACTGACTGAGTAAGATATTTTCTTGTCGAGGTGAAAGGACAAAAATACGCCACCCCATTTACTTCCAGATCGTATTTCCACTTTATTCGGGCCAAGTTCATTTATCACACGCACCTTCGCGTAGATTACTTTAACACTCGCATTTTTGCCTGTGATTGATGTGATTTTATGTATATATTAGATATTTGCATTTGTGCACAAAATAGGTGGTAGTGGCTCAGTTGAGAATCGTTTAACTGACTCCAATGGTTGTAAGTTCGATTTCTGATCTGTGAAATGTGTATTATCAAAAAATAATCATTGTAGCTTCCATGTTTTGTTCATGTGATTATGTTTGCTTGAGGATGATGACACAAGTAAGAATTATGAAAAAATATAAACCTATTTTATCAAATTTGTTAATTAGTCAAAGACTAACCGAAGAGTTTTATAGTATGCAACAAGTAGTTTTATAGTATGGATATGTTGACATATTCGTTATTCCCATCGCTGATAGGAAAAGGCTCTAGGTCGTTTCATTTTTATATACCTATCGTTTTTTAAATGAAGTGGAAAGTAAAGAGAGAGATAAAGTATCATTAGTTGTCGCTGAGCACGCACTATAATCGAAATCTGCGTGAACATATTTTGTTTCAGCCCTTAACTGCCCATAGCTGAATGTAGGCTTTCCTTATAGCGTGTCCACAAAAAATTAATAAGCAACATTGAAAAACCTTGTTCAAAACAAGTCATACGTAGAAACTTTGCGATAAAATAGTTACACTCTTACAAAGTAACTAAAGAGACCAGAAGGACTGACATTTAATAGAGACTGCTGTGTTTCATATGATTTACGGTTGAAAGATATGTTTTTATTCACGTCACCTTTTTCTAACATAAAGCAAAACTATTATCTCACATAAATTTTTAAACTTACTTACATATTTTTATAAATGTTCATACTATTTCCTAGAACCTATTGTCAAGACTCTCCGTTCTCCATTTTACGCCCGAATCTAAGACATTCAAAGATAACGTCGCGTAGAAAATTAAAAATAACTTAAATGATAATATTTAAGTTATTTTTACTGTTCGACTCAGTGAGAGTTGAACCCATGACTACCGCGTAATCAATCAATTACTGTCACACTGCGACTCGATAGCCTTTTGATACTTTTTATAGTCATTTTATATACTATCTATATTAATAAAGAATATAGGTAAATCACTAAAAGCTTTACTAACACAAATTAAAAACGCTTTTTTTCCTTCAGAATTGAGCCAGGGATTGAGCGATAAGGATACTTTATATGAATGGACAGCTGTTAAAATTGACACCTGTAACTAGAAAGGCGATATGCGATATTTGAGAGAAGTCTAGTCGTTGTTAAATATCTGCAAAGTAATATTTTTATATCAAAAAAGGAAAAAATGATAATATACATTGTATTGTTATTTTTTCAAATAAACATATTTCATTTCAATCCATCATACTTAATGAGGCAGCGTGTGACTATAAAGGCGATTACATTAGAGTTCGGTTGAGATTAAACTTAAGTCATTTTTATTTCTCCATTCAAAATACCTAAAACAAAGGGTGTCGTTTATATCGGCTGCTTAACACGCTATGTCTCGATTTTGGGTAGAAAATGGAGATCGGAGTGTCTCGACAATAGCTTCTCACTGACGACTCTGCTATGCTACTAAATGTAATGTTTTTAAGTTAATTTTAAAATATTAATAAATCCGCAATTCCTCACGTCTGCATATTTATCCATTATCAATCCATATTTATCATTATTTCCCTCTGATAAGACAAAGCAACGTTAAGTTCTACCTTTCGACACTCAATGTCTCCAATTTAAGTATACATAAAACATGAAGCTGAAGAAAAACCCACAGAACTTTATTTTTTAGCTTACCTTTAAAAAGGCTAAAATAACGAATATTTAGACATACCAAAATGATAATAAAAGAAAATTAAAAACCGTTTAATTTTGTTTTTAATTCGACCTCCGTAAAGCAATAAGCCAATGATAAGAATTTCAACCCTTTTTGTTATCGGTTTTTATATTTAATTAAAGATAATTGCTTTGTATAGACGTAAACGGTTTCCATCTTATCCTGTAGTACGAAAAGAAGAGTCCACATTATTAGATAATATTGACACAAAAAATTGTTCAACTAATTGTATGTGTGGTTTTATTTAACTAGTTGCATGGAAGAAAGGTTTTTTGTGGTATATTTTTCAAGGTTTACGTTTTATCCCACATAGAAGGGCAGGCCGAGAATACCAAGTGTCAAGACACTCCATTCTCCGCTATTCGCCCGAATTCCAGATATAATATATGAAGTATGTGAGCTTTGTGTTCCTTTGTCGAGTCAAAAGAGCTTGAAAAATTCTATTTGAATATAGATGGGCGGAACTTAAATTTTAGGCGGAACTTATCCTTACATTACATTACTTATTCACTGCAGGACAGTGAAAATAATTTAAGTTTTATCATTCCCTCGACTGGGAATCGAACCCACAGCTATTGCGTTTACAGTCAAACGTCTGCACCTCTGCACCACAAGAGCCTCTTTTGTATATTTTTGTAGCTATAATATCATATGTATACCTGTAAAGGATAATTTAATTTTAATTAAGTGGTGTGAAAGCTTTTCGGAGCAATTATCGCTTTTAATTTATAGGTACTTAAAACAACAATGATATATCCCACGTGTACCAAAATCAATTAAGCGTTAATTATTTGAACAGTGTTCTTAAATGATTGAAGCTTAAATTGATTTTTTATATATATTATCAAGCACAGGGTATATTATAACTCCCTCTTTTGTATAGTAACTTAGCTAACTAACCTATTTAACGATATATTATATTGATACAATACAAGAGTACAAGCCCCTAATTTTGTATTTATTCTATACAACCTTCATAGACGGGACACTATCGTGACGCAATGGGACAGTATCTGATTGCAATTGATCGTGGGTTTGATTCCCTCTCAGAGAAATTATTATACTAAACATGTTATAATTTTTCTCATAAGCTGAAGTGCGACGTTGTGTGCCGCCACTAATACGTAATAATATCTGAATTTCGATTAGAAAGTGGAGAACTGAATGTCTTAGATTATCTTTGTCTATTTTGCTTTAAGGCTGCAACTTGACGGTTTTGCCTACATAGGAAAAAGCGGCGAGTCCAAAGGGATTACATTCATACATACATATATATATGTAACAGTTAATTAACTCAACTGTTCTCACAATAATAGCTTCTATTCTCATTGTACAGGTTAAAACGAAACTTATATTTAAATTTAATAACAAAATAAAACTAAAATGTCTTCATTTTTCCCTTCATACATAAGACCTCATATAAAATCACTAAGCGGGTACCTTCATAAATTCACAGAGTAGTGCTATATTTCGATATACTATAGTTTAGGATAACGGTTCCTCTGTATGAGCTCTCTAAATAGCCATCTTGGACCAATAAAGGTGCTTTAGTGCTTAAATAAGGTCCAGCACTTCATTTGATCGGAGTGTTTTGTTATAACGTTATAAGATACGAGTACTTATTTGCCTTAATAATGTATGTCTTATTCGTTGAAAAAATCACAGACTGGTCGTGGGCTCAAATCCTATTATAGACAAACGTCTGACTCGTGTAAAATAATGTGTCATATTGTGTCAGGTAAAGCTGAGAATGGAGTAATTAGTTTCTCTCCATATACTAAACAACAATTCGGAAGCTAAATCGATTTTGGTCAAATTTATTACTTATAAATCTTACCAAAATCGATTTAGGCGGTAGTTTCGTAGGAGTAACCTTATATGGGGTCTACTAAGGATATACTTTATTGTGGTGGTATATATTGTGGTGTCGATAAGGTTAAATAAGAATAATAATAAATACTGAAGCCAAAGGACAAAGGGTTTATAGATATCATTAAACCAGAACTCACGCAAAACGTGATATGAACCCCTCTCAGAGCAGATGGTTGTATTTAAACATATTCATTACCTTCCATAAAACAACATGCAAAAAGTAAGTATGTTCCACTATTAAATATGCGATTTTTCAAATAACATGAATCCAGAAAGTAGAGAGCGGAGTGTCTTGACACTATGATCTTTTTAACTATCGGACTACACTGGTGAAACGTAAAACTAGTTATATCAACTTACTTACTTTGTCATACGAGTATGTTTCTCCCATAAGGCTAAATATAACTCCCGACAATGTTCTCCCACAATACATTTATTTCTTGGTTCTGTGAGCCGTTTATTTACTTCAGTTCACATTTATACTTCCAATACTTATACGCTTACTGTTCCATTGCTGATATTGTTAAAACATTTTAAATTTTTGGCTTTTATTTTGTTGTCGATTGTGTAATGCTATCCTGTAAATTTAACAATTTATTTTATAAATTGGGGCCAGTCGGGGCGCAGTGGCACGAATGTGTGACTGACTAATTGTGGGTTCGATTCCCACTCGAGGAGTGGAAATAATTATTATTTCCATTTCTTCGCTCTGGTGACAAATGTAAAGTGTGGCGTTAAGTTCCGCCACTTGACACAACGCCAACGCCTCCGATTTTGGCAGAAAGTGGGGAACGGAGTGTCTTAACACTTGATTCCCTCTGCCTACCCTGCTGTATGCGGGATACAGCGTGAAGCTAAAAAATATATAAATTACATTGTAATATGTATGTGTTATGTATTTATTTATGTGTAATATGTATGTGTTATGTATTTATTTTCATTATGTAACTTGCACTGTTGTATGACACTATTACTCTAACTATCATAGTAGTAGGATCACAATTCAGTCGGAAAATATGTATACGTAAAATTGCTACAAAAAAAAAATTTAGTCTAGTAATGAAAAAATTCAAAAGCGTCGAAAAATAAAAGAAAGAGGGCATCACTAGATTATCTTTGTTTACTTCTTAATAAATTGCCAGAATAAGAAAAAAAATAATGGCTACTTTTAAAAGTAGGTTTTTCACTATGTCGAGGTAGTCAATAAAAACCTAGTGCAAAGACAAATCCGCGGCTAGAAATCGAGACATTGCGTGTTTAGGGGCGGAACTCTCTCTTAGGTACAAGAGCAAAAATGATATATATTCAGTACTTCGAGTAGAAATCGAAACTACAACCGTAGCGTATACAGTCAAGTGACTGCGCCTGACGGCCTTAATTTAAGATCCAAAAAAAGATTGGACTGGACTATAGTATCCATACTTCCATACTTATATTATAAATGCGAATGTCTGTGTCTGTGACTGTTTGTCTCTCACGTTTTCAGAGCTAATCTACTGATCCGATTTGGATGAAATTTAGAATGAAAGTAGTAAAAATAACTGAGTCTAACATAGGCTACTTAGTTTTTAAAAATTAACCTCTTAAAGCGTTGAAATAGGGGATGAAAGTTAATATGAAAAATCTAAGCCGCTTGACCTATTGTAATAAATTTTGGCATATGTATAGTTGATAATCCAAGGTTAAACATAGGCTACTTTACTTTTCAAAAAAACACCATCGAGGGTTGCAATATACCGAAACAGTTAGATCACGCGGCGATGCCGCGAGCGGGCCACTAGTAAAAGTAGTAAAACTCTGTAGTACACATACTCGTACATAGTAAAGATACTTTCAAATAATCTCAACAACTGGGCGACCTTAATTTGTATCATGTAAACTTATTTAAAGTGATTAGCACAAGCCATTGTGAGCACAAACTCATTACGATAGTTTTAGTAGAACCAAACTATCGCTACATTCGTGATTAAACGGTTGGTACCTATTCGGGCACACGTTATTCTGGTAGCTTAGTCTTAGATATTTATCGTATTATAAAATTTAAATATATATTTAGTTAGAATTATTAATAATATCGTGGCGCATAAGGGTAACGTCGGACGCAAACGCGATTGTTTTATAGATTTCGGAGGAATGATTAAAATTATGATTTGTTCTTCTCAATTCAGGCACGTAGAGACTTATTTTAGTAGGCTATTTATACATTTAAAATAGGGAGAAAAAAAATTAAAAGATAATTCAAATGGTATAAAAATGTACTCAGGTTTGAACCGGCGCTTCTTTAAAGGCATCTATGCGCCTTGACCGTTAACCGCAAAGACATGCAAACATTTTCTAAGTATAGAAGTGACAGGCTAACAATTATTCTATTACACATAAAAAAATATGAAGCTGCATAAATGATTTTATAATGCGAAATCTCCAGTGTATTTTTAACTTAAAATTCAATTTCCATGCATGTATTATAACTCTAAGTCAAGAAGACACTTTTTAGTATATCGTTTTTTTTAAAAAAAAGTAAACTTTCAATATTATACAAATCATGTTAACAAATGTTAAATTAAAATATAACACATAAAGAAAAGAAAAAAATAATATATTATAACAAAAAAAAAAACCGTGGATTACTGGTATATGCTGAAAGCTGAGCAAAAATAGGGCTATTAAAACATTCTAAAATAATACGAAATTGAGAAAGGTTTTTTTTTTAATTAAACCTAGCTCGATCGCTTTTTCTCCTCCGAAACATCTAATTTCTCAAATATCTGACCCGTTAAAAATATTTATTACTGGTGTAATCAACGCATTTCCTCGAGACAATATCTAGAAAATATACAATAAAAATAAAAAATATATAATTCTTAATTGTTTTTTTTTATTTTTTCCGATTATTTTTTTATAATTATTTCTTTTACTGTACAGTTTTTTCTGCATAGCAAGGTAGCAAGTAGAAAGAACCTTTTGTTCAGACACTCTTCTCTCCACTTTATTACAGAAATCATCTTTGCGTTTTCTCTTACAAAAACGGCGAACTTTAAATAATTTTAATATAATCAAACTTGAACTTAAACATTCATAACCGTTGTGCTTACAGTCAAACATATAAGTATTCATTAAATCTCATTATAAGAGTAGAGTACATGTTTTTATTATTATTGTATATTTTTAAACTGAAATTATCTTTGTACGCTTTTCTGTGACAACGATTATTCAAACCAGACCTAAATATTATCACAAAATAATGACGGAGCGATAAACATAAATAAAAAATAATAGTAATAATTCATACTGATGTTTCTATTTTCGGAAAATCCATGATATTTTAAGAGGATGGATGTAGGCCGCGAAACAAACACAAAATATTATTACAGCTAGAAATTTTCACGAGACTAAATGCTTCGTATAATTTAACGGCCGTGGAGTGAACACGAAACATTTCCTTTGGGGAGATAAACATGATTCTAGCACTGTCTTACAAATTAGTGACTAGCCGACCTCGTTTAATTTGCTACTGGAACTGTGAATGTTTTCTTATCTATAAAATTTTATTTAATTACTGGTTTAAGATTCAATTTTTAGAAAGTGTGACGTTTAGTTTTGTCACAAAAAAAATCGATAGTATAGGTGAAGAGTGTGGAACATATGAAGTAAGTATACAAAAACAATTATACCGATTAGTTCAAATTAATATAAACATACTCGTATATTAATGTTCAAAAAGAAAATTGCAATTCCAAGGAACATAGCATGAGTCTCTGTGGTTGATAATTTAATTAATAAAGCAGCTTCGAAGGTATTTAAAATAGAAATAAAAATAATTCGATGCAAGTCCAAGGTAGCGCAGTCGAACATTGTCACTAAGATACTGTTCCAAACACAAACACGATTGCTAGTAGGTTCGACCAACTCGGAAGAATTTTTATATATATATATATTATTTTGAATTTCCCTTGAGTTTCGAAATCCAATAATCATTGGAGTTTCAGGAGAAAAAAGCGTATCGCTGAAAAAATATATTTATATATCAAAAATTTAACTATAAAATATTTTTTAAAAATTCATTTTGCAGTAAAAGTAGTTATTCTACTGATCAAACAAGGATACATAATTAATGTAGATTTTATATACATAGTACGTATACATAAACATTGGCAACAATATCAAGAAGATAGAAATATAACAGTTTACAAAAGAACAAACGAAAAATAAGTCAGAAAATTGGAAAAAGTTAAAATAACTTCGTACAAGGGATTCGGAATAAGCCAATTTCCTTAAAGTTTGTTAAGATGTGAAAATAATGAAGACAGAGACTATTGTCTCTAAAGCAAATTGAAATACGTAACTTTATTCATGTCTTTTCTAAATGTTTTTTGTTGTATACTAAATTGTATAAGAAAATACTGTTTTGCTGTTTTGTTCGAGGCCAGTCGTGTCGCAGAGGCACAAAGTGTGACTCTAAACGTGATTGGCTGTGGATTCGATTTCCACTCGAGGAGTGGAAATATTTTCCATTTTCTTCGCTCTGGTGTCAAAGCGAAGCTGCGGCGTTAAATTTCAACAAATGATACGCAATGCCTCCAAATGTCGGCGGAAAATGGGGAACGGAGTGTCTTAAGACAAGGTTACTTCTGTCTACCCTGCTAATAGACCCTGGGGGATGAATAAAGAATGAAGCTAAAAAGAAAATACTGTTTATATACAAAGACAATTGATACTGTGGAATTACGATATACTGGATAAGTTGTAGTACTGAACCTTCAATATTTTGAATGATTTTGGACTAATACTTGGATTACTAATGACGCTATTTTATAACATATACGAACTAAAATTGTGACATTCTTGAGTTTTCCGATTTGAGTTAAAGTATATATCACTGGTATTATTGAAAATATTAAGTAAATCCTTTACTGAACATGTAAAACATGTTTATTTTAATAATAAACATCTAATGATAACACTTCGTATCTAACTATCGAGTGACTTATCAGTACTTTTCACTATAACATCATAGCGAAACATTTGATATCCTACTGGCTAGAGCATAACAATAGAATGACTGAAATGAAATGTAATATTCAACAATGTATTGTCGGTCATGTCAGTTTATAACAATATGTTCATGCAGTAGGATGTATGTATATGTTTGTTATTAATTATTATTAGTGTGAATTTTTGTACCTGTTTTATTTTTTACAGATTTTAATATACTTATTGTAACCTATATGCAAAAATAATATTTCATGAATTTGTAGTAAGTTTTCATAAAATAATTCAATACTATACAAAGTATATGTCGGAGAAACGCCACTCAGGCGTCCAGTGTCCATTTTTACAAGGAAAATACTTGTCGATTGCTTAATATTAAAACATTTTTAAAATATGAGGAATTATTAATAATTTCATTTTACATTAAAAAATGCATATAAAATTTAAATCATAAAATAAAATAACAATATTAACTAAACATTTTTACAAATGTTCTCTTTCCTCAAATTCATTATACGAATAAAATAAAGAGTCTGCTGCTATTTTTGAGTAGTGTTTACATTAGTCCTGAATATTATAAAATATTTGTATATTAAAAGAAGATAAACGATATGATCTCAAATACTATTGAAAACGTTACAAGAATTAATTAAAGGACTTACTCTGGGTCGTTAGAAGTTTCACTGTACTTACCAGTATGTACACATAGCAGATAGTAGTGCTATCGAGCTAACGACACTCACTGTAATATATAAGCTGTGTAGCTTTCTCAATTGCTTTGCCACTTGTAATTTGTGTTTTGTATGTAAATGACCATGCCGTTGGGATGTATTGGATTGATATAACTTGCTGTTTGATCACTCTAGTCATTTATAAGGTACATTAAGTTAAACTTTATATATTGGTAGATTAAAGTTTATATATTGTTACTAAACTTCAGCATTAGGTTATTTCTGACTACTCTGCGTTGCGGGAAAAACATAAAGAGGGAAAACTCTTACAAAATATACAATAAAAGGATACCAAAATAGAATAGATTGTGGCGGAGTGACAGTGACTGACTGAGACAGTGATGGTAGTGAGTTCGATGTGAACACTCGGAGGAAAACTTATATATTGTTATTATTTCTCCGTTCTGGTACATAGGATAAAGCGCGGCCTAACGTTCTATCACTTAATATGCAATATCTCCATTGTAAACATAAAATGGAGAACGGAGTATCTGGATACAAGATCTCAGACTGCGCTGGTATTTATAAAATAAACAAAAAATCTTTGATATCAAACATTTTGTAATGAAACCTGGTAGAAGTCATTACATATTATAATTTTATTTTATATGCACATATTACATATTTTTCAAAATAATTAAATTAAATCTATCTACTTATTTTGCTTATAATGTATAAATTTCCTTTCATACGATGTCAGAATCTTGAATTATTTATCGTCATAGAAGCAACTGTATAAAGCCATCTCGTTCAATCGTACGGCCAACATCAATGTTCTTTATTTATAAAGGTAAGTAAATTGATAACGTTTTTACCAATTTCTCCTTTAGCATTTCTTAGTATAGCCGAATTCATTTCCCAATCAACCTTTTCCTGAGTAATAACCGAATAAAGCCAACGATTTGTGTTCTATTTTGTTTTACGGAATATTTTTTTTTTTTTTTTTTATTTGGGAAACTCTGTTCATGGGCTCACAGGTGCCCATGGCATTTGTTAGTATAAATTAGTATTAATTTGTATTATCTTATATTTAAAGTAATTTAATGGTGATGTCCACCACTGACCAATTGTAAGGGTTTTTTTTTTTTTTTTTTTTTTTATATATGTACCTCTTGCGTCTGGTACGGACGATGATGACGTCGCCATACGTCTGTCCTTGTGCCTCATGAATAGTCATGATCCGCGACCTGTTTCCGGATCCATATCCCTGATCCATCAGGATTTTCTTTTCCTCCTGCGTATGGATCAGATATAGGGTTCCTTCGTTGTCCTTTGGTATATGTGTGCCAGTATATTTTTCCATTTTAAGGGAGTGGATGATGGGGTTTGAAGAGTATATGCTGTTGTACACTCCGGCGATGGCATAGGCAACATCCATGGGGTTTCGGTGGGTGCAAGACAACTCACATGTGATGTTTGTTGTCAGGTTCGGGCGGCAGTACCTTAAGTCGAATAGATTTCCTCTATCGATGTAGGGTAGCTGGTTTACGTCTCCGATCAGTGTGACTATCTCCGCACCAGACAACGTGGCAGCCATTACTATGGCTCCAAAATGGTTCATGAGGGCTTCATCCACCGTCAGTCGGTTTATAATGTTTCCCTCATGAAACCCGTTGACTAGGATGGATGCCATAGTGCGCACCTTTCTTTTGGCCTTCGTGCCAAAGCGGTGCGCGAGCTTTTCCTTCAGATCTTTTGCTGCTTCGACCGTGGTGGTAATCACTATTTCACTTTCCTCATCGAAGTTCCCGATTATGTAAGTTGTTTTGCCGCAACCGGGTACTCCGTTTATCCAAGCCAGTTTTGGTAGTGTCCAATCTTTAAGAGCTGCGCCGGGCTCGGGATCGCTTGAGATAGTATTTGCCCTTTCAAGTATCCGGTCGTCCAGCATTACTCTTGTGCACTTGGCCACTAAAACAATTGGGTCATTCTCAGGTGTTTTAAACTTGAGAGGTTTGTCCCTCGATTCCTCGAAATCTTCGACCACGCCCACAAAGCCATTGGTGCTATTGTACGCGGCCATGTAGTGTCCCGACATATTTCCCTGTATTATTTGGGATCTGTCGTTATCGTAGATCGCCGCTTCGGCTTCGTCGAGTTGCACTTTCAGTAGCTTTTTGTTGTCTCTCCGGTAGGTTTGCATGATGTTCTCGCAGGTGGTTTTATTTACCTCTCGGGTCGCCTTAAGAATAGCCTGGAACTCGATGAACGCATTTATTGCATGCTCTTTCGGGCTAGATGCTGGTCTCAGTTCGGGTGGGCTGACCCTTCCTCTGCTAGGTCTCAGCGGGCCCCCGAGGTGTCTTTCTGAGTTCTGTGAGGCTGCAAAGAAGGTTTTGATCGCCTTTTCTTGGTCTTCGATTTGACTCGCCGGGGGGGGTGCCACCATGAGCTGAACGGATAACCCTTCTTGGAGTCAATGCTTTTATTATACTTGCTGCCAGTGCCATCGACTGAGTGCCCACTCGGACGTGACTTCCTCTATGCTTCGGTAGTTGGGCTCTTTCATCTCTTTGGGTATCCATCTTTTTCTGGAGCCGCTCGGAACCGCTAGGGCGGGGTTCAACGAAGGTGGAGCCTACAGTGGAGGGAGATAGATGGACCTTCGCTTTCAGGAAGCTCAGGTTCTCCCCCCTGTCTTCGTAGACTATTACCTCGTGGATTTTGGAAGCCTTAAGGCAGCCGTAGAGGTCAACTACGTCGCCTCTGTCAGGACCCAGTCTCATCGCATCTACGCTCAGGATCTTTGGAGTGCCTAAACTTTCGCTGACTTTAAGGAGCAACGAGTTTGCCTGCGCAAAAGGAGACTCTTGCCCCCACTCGAACAGCGCAATCACTTTGTTTTGTGACTGCAGCAGTCGGTAGGGACAGTTGCCCCCCATATACACGGTGAGTGCGTTGATCTTTTTGCACTTTATTGTCGTTGCACATGTGTTTCCCTTAAGCAGCGAGGCTAGTCCAGGCGATATTAGTAATTTATTTGGTTGAACTGGGCGACAGAATGCTATGCCTATCGTTTCCGCATCCTCACTCATGAAGAGGGCTACGCTACGAGTCCTAATTCCCACCTCCCCACGTGTCCCACTTTCTCGTAGAAGTTGTGTGAAGTCACACTGGGGGATTATTGAAGGTGTGTTTGGTGGGGACACTCGAAAACGGTGCAGATAGGGGGCGAAACCACCGTGACCGGTCAGAAAGTGAGTGTCAATAAATGTTATGTTAATTGCCTTTACTAGTTTATAGGCTTTTTTAGTATTAGGCAGAAAAATTTTTGTAACTGAGCCGGTCTGCGATGAGTCATATCTGTTCTGCCATCTGTTGACAGATCCTTCACGTATCCGCCTCCTGACATACGAAATGGGTACTTTATCGTAGTCAGGGGCCGTCCTTTTGGCAGTTGCCGCTTTTTTTGCTAGCTCGTCCGCCCTCTCATTTCCCGGTGTTCCTACGTGGGCTCTCAACCAGAAGAGCCTCACAGCTCTGCCTTCATCATGAATTTCTTGTATGTATTTTTTCATTTCTAGGGCTAGGGGATGCGTAACCGAAGGACTCCTAAGCAGGTCGAGCGAAGATCTCGAGTCACTCAGAATGTTAAGGGAGTATATCTTTGATTGTGTTGCCATCCTTAGGGCCCTGAATATTGCATACATTTCAGATTGGAAGAGTATTGTGCGACTCCAAGCGAAATGTGGAAAACTTCTTCTCCTTTCCTTGGTCCCACCACGTCAGGGCAGCTCCTACCTTTCCTTCAATCTTGCTGCCGTCAGTGAATATAAGGGGACCGGTTATTTGGTGTTCGACGAGAGTTTGCGGATCGAGGTTTTCCAAGCACGTATACTCGGTTATTTTGAGTTTTGAAGGGTGTGGGTTTTGTGTTGGTCTCACCTTGCGCTCTAATTCGCAACCTGGCGGCAAGAGGTCCACGCAGTGGCCTTTTTTGATCTTAAATAAAGTAGCAGCTTCCTGGATCCGAAGGTCGAGAGGGAGTAGGCCTGAGAGCACGAGCGCCGATGTCAGGGATACCGTCCTGTACGCCTTGCAAATTTTTTGGGCAAAGCCCCTTTGCAAAGAGTTTAGCTGATGATAAAAAATCAGCTTCTCTGTTGCTGAGGACCACGCACTTGCAGCATACAGGACAATTGGCTCTATCACCGACACGTATATGGTCCTCACAATCTCTCCGTTAAGACCCCATGTCACCTTTGCAGCGCATGCTAACTGCTTATATATGTCCGCAGCTTTTTTACAGAGAGCCGACACATGTGCGTTGAAGGTTAGTTTGGAGTCTATGATTAATCCCAGCAGTTTTATTTCTTTCACTAGAGTCAACTGAGTGCTGGACATGCGAATTTGTGGGGCGTCAAACTTGCACTTTCTGGTTATTACCATTGCCTGCGTTTTATGCGCCGCAAAACTTAGCTTGTTTTCAACACCCCATTCTTGTACCGTGGCTAAGGTGGTTTCAGCTGAGGTCTGCAATTCACTGGTCTTATGGCTGGAAAAAACGAGAACCACATCGTCCGCAAAGGCCTGGCAGTAACACCCATTGACGCCATTTTGTGAAGGAGCGGGTCCAGGATAAGATTCCAAAAGGTCGGTCCGCCAATGGATCCTTGGACACATCCTTTTGTGGTAACCCTCTCACTGGTCGCTCTAGCGTAATTGACGACTACTCTTCGGTCCTGTAAATAAGATGCTACTAGCGCGTAGAGATTCTTCGGGCAGTTTCTTAACACCAGTTGTTTTTTAAGAGCCGGCCACCATGCGTTATCGAAGGCGCCTTCTATGTCCAGAGACACCAGTAAGACTATTTTCTTATGTTTAATCTCTCCCTTGACGTAGTTGATAAGATTGTAGAGGGCGTCCTCGGTTCCCTTCTGCGGCATAAAGCCATACTGACTAGGATGAAGCGTTCGTAAGAGGTGCCACTGTAACCTTCCCACCAGAAGCTTCTCTACCATCTTTCCCAAAATCGACAGTAACCCTATGGGTCTGTAGGACTTAGGGTGGGTGTAGTCCTCTTTTCCTGGCTTGCGGAGAATGCATACGTGGGCAACTTTCCACTGCTTTGGGAAGTACGACAGGGCTAGGCATCTATTGGCTAGAGCCAGGAGTACCTCCCTGTTGCAGTTTGTTGCCACGCTGCATATATCGGACGTGAGTCAGTCCGGACCTGGAGCTTTCTTTGGATTTTGACTCAATAGGACCTTTTCCAACTCCGCGTCCGTAAATGGAGGGTCATCTTCCGATAAGTCTTTTATCTCCGCTGGAGTTTTGCCGTCTGTGATCTGCCGAACACGCTTATGTATCTCGGTTTCTGCTTCTATTGAGTCATCAGGATAAAATGTTTTTGCTAGGAGTTCAGCTGACTGATTTGTCGACAGTGTTTCACCGGATGTGTTCCTTAGCAGCACATCCTCCTGCCTTTTTGATGTTTTCCTGATGACTCTGTAGATGCCGTCCCAGACGCTTTCGCCATCTTGAGACGTGCAAAACTCCTTCCAGCTCTGAGTGGCTGCCTCGGTTGCTCTCAAGTTGTAAGTTTCCCTTGCCAGTATGTATTGGTCGACCGTGAATTGTCTCCTACTAGGTGCGGCATTTCTGATACGGCGTTTTTTCCTAAGCACGTCTCTTTGTAAGTCGTTAAGGGCGGTTGACCACCAGGGTGGCCTAGGATTACCTTTCCACTGTTTTGCTTTTGGTATCGTATTTTCACATGCTACGTGGATGGCGGATGTATAGGTATTTAACATTTCGTCAAACTCCTGCGGCGTTGAGACGCTAGAGACGCTGTCCTTTGATATTTTGTGCCCGGTGAGTGCGGCTCTGAAATTGGTGGCGAATTCCGACCATCTAGCCTTTTCGGTGTTATATTGGCGCGTAGTGATAGGCTTGAGAGGCTCTAGGGCCTTTTCCAAGCGCAGCGCAAAGGTGATGGCGTTGTGATCCGATGTTATTAGATCTCTGTCCACCCTCCAGTTTTCCGCTCTGCCAAGTAGGGACTGACTCAGTAAAGTCACATCCACGCAACTTTTATACAGTTTGCCTCCTCTGTACGTTTCAAAAGTTGGAGTATGACCTGTGTTTAACACATGCAGGTCCATCTCTGTTGCAAAAGCGTGATAATCTGCTCCTCGATTATTTTCAGAGCTGCTGCTCCACCAGTGGCTCCATGCATTCACGTCACCTGCCACAATTTTGTTGTTGGTGGGAATCTTAACGATGGCGGCTTTTATTTGGGATATGTAGGGGTTTATGTTTTGGTCACCCTCGAGGTAGACAGACAGCACTCCTAGCGACAGTTGGCCAGCTTTCAGGTGGACGGAATACGTAATATTATAAAAAGATATAATTTGTAAAAAATAATATTGTTTTGAATAAATGCACATTTAAAACTTATATAATTTTGTCTAAGTTGTTTTATTTATATATTTAAATAAAAGTTTAATTTAAATTATATATGAAAACTGTTTTTATAGGTCTTTATGGGTGCCAATAAACCCAATATTGCAATATAGAATACTTGACAAGAATGATAGAATAGTTAATTAGGCTTCAAATTTCAGCATATGCAATAAGCATTGAGAAATGTTAACTATTTGCTTTCATTAACGACAAAATTAAAACTATAATGTTATATTTTTGCACTTAAAATAATCTACGTGAACAAATCCAAATAAGACATTAAGGGAATTATAAGCTAATTTTTATGATAATCATGTAAATATATAACACAAAGATACGTATACATATTATGGAAAAAATTAAAAAAACAAAATTGTGCAAATTTGTAAGTAATTTATTATTAACATGTTGGCGAAAATTTGGATGAGGCTTGACATAAGATCATCAAAAACAAGCATCGCTTTTCAAAACGATCTTATAAAAACTTTCTCTCGTTTTCAATTCGTAATGACTTTCAATTTGCTCTGATTATTTTCGTTTCATCTTTCATTTATTTGACTTTTGTTTCTTCGGGTTTTGTAAATCTTATTAATTCAATATTTGACTGCTGGCAAATTGTGCCAAGAATAATAACACGTTTCATTTAATTGTTGTTTGTTTTAGTTTAATTCTTCAGCGTCGTGTAATCACGTATATTCCACGTTATGTTAGAATAGTCAGTAAAAACTCAGTGTTAAAACACTCCTTTGGGCAGTTTCGTTCTACACTACAGATATTGCGTGCCCAATTTTAAATTTAGTCCTGCACTGATGATTTAAATACATTTGATGCTGATGATTTAAATACATTTATCATATCAGATTAATTATAAACATTTATCTAAGAAGGGATCGAACCTAGAACCATTGCATATGTTCGGCTAGGCACCTTCCAACTGTGCCACAACGGTGTCAAGTTTTATTAATCTAGATGAACATGTTTTATATTTCCGCTTTGATAACATGACAAAGCGCTGCGTTAAGATCTCCGTGGTGGAGGTAAGTAGAGAACGAATTGTTTTAACATTAAGTTATTTATATCTAACTGCTCACCCTACTGTATGGGAAAGAGCGTGAAACTTAAAAAAGATATACATAAATAATTTACATGTTTCTATATTTCTAAAATAAGAACTACCAATCGTTTATCAATTCTAGATCTAAACGGTAATCAATCAATTTTAGTATATAGTAATTTATCTTGCTAATCTTTGGTTTTGATGACAGCTTCTCACATTTTCTTATGTTATTTAATGCTGAGAATGTTTAGATGCTTCAAAAAGTATTATTAAATTAATTTTACATCTTACCAAAAAAAATAACTAAATTCAAAAAATATATAATACTATTTTGTGATACTTATTATAATATAATCATTTAGAGTATATTGGCAGTATCTAAATATGCAGATACGACTTTTTTTGCGTTTTAATTATTATATTACTAGCGCGACTTTCATAGCAGTCAAGTAAACTAGACATCTATAGCTATCGTATTCTTGATCCTCACTCGCTCTTTAAGTAACGCGGTTTAAGTTTCTCATACAAATTTTCAATCCCTATTTTGGCCCTTTAGAGAATGACTTTCGAAAAACACGGACCGACAGATTTGTCCACTTATGATATTGTAGGCAAGTTTATAACAATTTTAAAATATTATTCGCACATTCACAACTCGAAAAACCACTTTTCAGCGGGATTCGAATTCACATCTCTTCGAAACCATTTAAGCATTACGCTAAGTCATGTGTTCTAATTCATATTTATATTCGTACATAATAAAGTAAAAAGTTGCTTATATTTTTTGGAAATATACACATAAGCTATAAAGAAATGAAATTTTAAAATTCACACTAGGTACTGCTTCATTTCATTCGAATCATATAAAAACTCATAAGCACCATGCTAGTGTGGGAAGTAACAAATTCATATATACGGTGTGAACATTTCATATTCAAACGTATTCACCTCTTCGTTCTCGCTTCCTAGTAACGTATGCAGCTGGATTGTAAATGTTCATCTTTTATTTAAATTATGATAGATATCTGTATATATCGTGACATTGGAATCCATCTTGGTACAGCCGGAAAGCATCTGATTGTGAATGTGATGGTTGTGGGTTTGATCCCCACTCGGTGGAATGATGATATTTTAATTATTTTGGTAAATAAGTACCACACTGGTAATTTGAACAAATTGAATGCAGCCACTCAATGCACAACGTCTCGAATTCGAGCAGAAACTGGACAACGAAGAATATTGACAATGGGTTCTCTCCTATGTACCTATTTCTACCCTGTTATGCGGAAAAACGAGAAGCTGAAATGATATTGATAATATTTTTTTTGTTTCGTAAAATATGTGCAAGAGGAAAATTTTATTTTACTTTTAATTTTCCTTCTGCAATTGGAATTGTTAATTTACAATGATATTTTCTTTTATTTTAACATTGTTTTATAAAAAATGGTCACGCTTTAATACGAGCTTCCAGAGGTCATATAAACCTCTGATAAAGCTACAGTAACACGAAATACAACAAATTAAGGTAATTTATAAAATTTGCCATATAAAAATATTAAAAAAAATACGAACCGCATCGGACGGACAGATAGTCTGACATTTCGTTCTAATGCGTGACATTGCATGTTAAGTGTTAAAACTAAACGCTGCACATTGTTTTGTTCACCAGAGCAGAGAAGTAAAAATTTAAACAACATCAATTTTCTGTTATAAAATCAAAAGCCCATCCAATCGCGTTTACAGTCAGCTATGCCACTGAACCACGATGATCTAAAAATAGCCCATATATTATATTTTCTAAAATAAAATTATTGAGTTCCAAAATATCAGCAGAGAATATCGATGTATAAACGTGACTACAACACAGATACTTTTATTGGTGTTAAATGAACAGATTTTACATTTTACTCTCACCGAAAAGAGAATGTTTTGGAAAAAATCGTATATGTATGTTGCTCATTCATTTATTTCTATTATAATCAAATTTGCATTTTTATTTTAATTATTATAATCTATACTAATAAATAAAATTGGAGTGTCTGTTTGTAATATTAAAATAACAACTTTTTAATGATTGCATATGTATATATACATGATACGTATACCAAAATAAGTTTTTTAAAAATTTTTGTCTGTCTGTCTGTCTGTTTGTTTTCGATAATCTCTGGAACGGCTGGACCGATTTCGATAGAATTTACAATGATGATAGCTGATGTAACAGGGCGTAACTTAGGCTACTTTAATTTTAAAACTTGCTGTTTCTCGCGGCTTCGTCCGTGTTTAATAAAACAAAAACATTGTAATTCTAAAACAAAAGTAGCCTAAGCTATGCTTCATTACATCAGCTATCTGGCAGTGAAAGTCCCGTCGAAATCGGTCCAGCCATTCCAGAGATAAACCGGAAAAATGGGCAAGGAAAAAATTGGTATATGTACCGTGCACACATACAAATGCATTTAGTAATAAGCAGTAATATGAATATTCATCACTATATTTTTTTGTAAAGATACTATACTAATATTATAAACGTGAAAGTGTGTTAGTTTGTTTGTTCATGTTTCACAGCAAAGAAGCAATGTAATGTCACAGTTTTCTTAGTTGAACAAAGGCTAATTTATACTGTGAGTTACTTAACACGTTCAACGCTAAACAAAATTATGCATCTTTTCGTTCGGGCCACGTTGGTCAATGCTGGTCGACAATGAGACTTTCCGTTCGGGCCGCGTCGGTCAATGAAGACCGCGGCATCGGCTACTTTCGATTCATTAATACAGGCCGTAGGGCACTGCTATCTAAATAAAAACCATACGAATTGACCCGCGTGGCTCACTAATTACTCTAAAATAAATTGATGAAAATCTAAAATTGGTTTTTGAAAAATGTAAAATACTTAGAAGTAAGACGACAATTTCAAGTGCTGACCGACATTCAATGACGTCACAAATAGTGACATTTATCCAAATGTATCCAGATATATTAATTATGAAGTTATCGAGAATATCAGCTTATAACGCCCGATATTGACTATTACTTACTTTATTGATATTTTAATATATTGATATGTAATATTGCATTGTTTTTAAACAGATATTTCAATACATAAACTTTTAAAAAAAATCTTTTTAACTAACAGAATATAAACATGTGAAGAAAACATATTATGTTAAGTATAAAAAAACTTTCATGGCAGAGTGGGATAGCGTCTTACTGTAGACGTGATCGGTTGTGGGTTCGATCTCCACTTTAAGGTGCGTTTAAATTACTTTCTTTTCCTTTGCTGATAAAACAGGACTGGACTGGACAAAACGACGCGTCATTGAGTCCCGCTACTTAGGACGCAATGTTTCGATTTCAGGCTGAAGTGTACTAGATGACTCTAGGTTTTCTTTGACTATTTTGCTATAGGAGGGAAAGTGAAGAAGTAGATAAATAAGAAAGAGGAAGCAAATCCCGTAGTAAATTATAAATACACGCTTACTAAAGACACGTATTCAAATCCAGATTTAGAATCCATACAGGAAGAAACTCTTCAGTAATCTATAGGTTCACTATTCGAGTACTGGCCTGGACTGTTGCATTACAGAGAGAGGAGCTCGGAGCAGTGCTTGGAATTTGCGACACAAGTATAGGATTCAGTAGCCCATTTCAACGCGTATTAACGTGAATATCATCATTCACTCCAAACAATTCACACTTTGGAGTAGATACCCTTTTCACAAGAAAACCAAACTTCTTTAGAGGAACATGTCCACAACGCAACCTAAAGCTTATAGCAATTTGTTGCCGTGTAAGTTCCTTCTCACTAAACCATGTAATATCAGGAAGCTCATTTTGAATTACTCTGTACTACATTTTCTTTAATTTAGAGCTTTTTTTCAAATACTCCTTTCAAATGCTTCTAACTTCCTTCCTGTATTTTACGAAAACTTCCGAAAATATATATACCTGTCTCCCTTCTATTAAAGCCCGCTTTGCCAAATTGTCAGCTTCCCCTATGTCCAAGGTGAGAAGGAACCGATTGAAGTTCTACAGTTACGTCTCTGGCATATAACTCAATGTTTTTTTAGTATCATATACGCCACTGATACTCCTCTTGCTGTCACATAAGATAACAATTAAGAGTGGAAACATATACAATTTCCATAAATATTTTTAGAACCATCTGTATAGATTGTAAACCACCCAACATAATTCTGATTAATTTCGTGAATAAATTCATATTTTGATACGTTAATGTCCAAGTTTTTTTTTGCGAATTTATACAATTCAAATTAGTACTTCAGATACTTAGGGGCTGGAGAGTGAGTGACAAAATTATGATGCGTATGGGATACATATCCATACTAAAAGTAACAATGTTTGAGTCTCTCTTAAACTTCGTGTTTTATGAAGTTTATAAATTAATATATTTTCCACTTATTACGGGGAGTAGTAAATAATATGCAATCAATTTACTTGCAAATTTCTATCAAAAAAATGCTTAATAAATAGCATTCCCTCTTGCCAAACGACTGTTCGTAGAATAATCTTTGGGTAATAGAAATTTGTATTTTTTTTTTACAAAAATGCTAATTGTTGGCAAAACAAATTGTAATCAAAGCGTATAAAAATTTCAAGGCAGCTGGTAGTAGAACGCATGGCTAAGCGGTCGGAGCGCCAGAATAACCATTTTAGCGCTCCGACCGCTCCGAAAAGCACAGGTTCAAATCCCGCTGCGTTCATATGTTCAGATGTTTTTTAAACATGTCTTGAACAGAGTATTTGTACATTGTATACACAATCACAGTTATAGACATAGAATAGAGCACTTCATATATGTCGTTGAGTTTCTAAACACAGTTGCCAGGTCTACCCTGTATCCCAGTTAAAATTATTTGAAATTTAAGATCCCCTGATTATATAACGGCACGACACTGTATCACGCAACTTGAATAGAACCCAATCAATGCCAACATGTTAACCGGAGTAAGAAAACGTGAAAATTTCACTAATGTCTAAGCTACTACTACTACTACTATGCTACTGATCTATAATTTCAATTTAATTTATATCATTATGTAATTTGCTATTAAGCTAAGTGTAACATTTGTTAATACAAAGCGCAAAGTTAAAGATAGCGGGGATGAACTTTCCCCGAATCTTCTGTTTCTATTCCCAGTAAAAAGACATAGGCACAGCGGGCGAAGCCGCGGGTGACAGCTAGTATATAATATATAGTTGCCAGACAAAGAAAAAAACACCTGTAGAGTAAAGCTGAATTGATCATCGGGGAATGGGCGGAGATCAGGAACGATGTATTCGATCTTACCAAGTACAGAGCAAAATTGCGGACCTGATTACGAACCTTCGATAGCTGGACTATAAGGAGATTATCTTATGTCACTTCTTACAAAAAAAATTGAAAAATCTTTATTTTTTGGTATTTATAGCGTCTTAATGAATTAAGAAATCACATGATTTTGTTCCATATGACAAAGATCAAGAAGTGACATTTTTAACAGATTAGTGAGAACTTCCACATATTTTTATCTTAGTATCTTTCTCCACATATTTTTATCTTAAGAAAAATATAAAAACTGCAATTAAAATACTTATACATGCTTAATCAATTTCCGAGCGTATCAGAATTTAAAGCTGAAGTAACGGATACTTGTATAAAGGTAACAAAACAACAAGTAATATCAATAAAATTCTATTAACAAATAACAAATTAAACAATAAACTACCTCAATTTCATACTGGACGGCCTAAACTCGCACACAAAAGACAAATTTATTGGATGGTTTTCAATGTGCGGTACTAATAAAACTCAATTCATGATACGCAATTTATTTCCTGCAAAACCAATACATTACACATGATGTTAATAACGTCATAATATTATGTTATGTGATTAAAAGTTAATAGTATTAGTCGTAAACTTATATTATTTATAATATATGATAAAGAGTTAAATACAAACTAGCTTCACACTGGTGTCGAGGCGAAAAACGCGACGTTAAGTTCCGCCACTGAACACGCAATGCCTTCGAATTCGACGGAAAGTGGGAAACGCAGTGCCTTAACACTAGTTTCCCTCTGCCTACCCTGCTGTGTGCGGGATTCAGCGTGAGACAAAAAAATATTGCGAGGTGGTTTATATAAAAAAATACGTAACATTTTCTTCTTTCTTGTCAATGATCACAAAATGATAACTTGGTTAGGAGACAAGTAGTGTCAGCCATCAGTGACAATATAACCATAATCCACTTTACCCATAAGTTAAGTGGAAAAATAGAAGCTTGTACGATAGATATTAGTGTTGTGAACTTAAGTAACTTAATTCTAATTTCCCGACTTGGAATTTACGATGGACTCGTACAGGTACATGCAAGCTTACAAAATCAGTTATAAAAACAGATAATACGGAAATAGGTACATAATATTTAAAACAATATTCGTATAAAGCAACACAAAGCTCCCAAACATCCTAAAACCATAATATATTTAAAAAGCATGGAATACGAATGAAAGCGCGGTTCGAGCTTAAAATAAAAAAGCTCTCTTTAAATTAATATATGAATGCACAGGCAGTGAGTCAAGTGTGTAACCGTCCTATATTCCTAGTGACGTAGTATGAATTAATTTAATATTATAATGAAAAAAAAATGGACCAAGCTCATTTTTATTCGGACTTTTTTTAGGATAAAAATGTTATTTTTAGGCTTGAAAGTGTTAAAGTTATATACCTTTATATATAGAAACCACTGTATATTTATGCAGATTTTACTGACTTAGTTATTTATAAATACTATTGAGGTAAGAAGAATAAAAACATCTTCAAAGAATAAAATTGCCATCGGATTTAGTTATGTATGGTAATAACTATTATTTCATTACGTAATTGTCTGTAGTACAATTTATATTCACATTTATATAAAAAAATGTAATTACACTTATTTTCCGTTTTGTTATTCCTCAGAGGTTCGGTATTCAACATTAGGTCTGTGGGGAAATTACAGACGTCTTCAAATTCGCTCTTAAGAAATTTTTCATGAAATATTTATAGCATAAGCGCTACGTCTTGTGTATTATCAAGAAAGGATACAATAGAAGCAACGTAAAATAAACGTCCATAGCGAAATGAGAAATTTTATTTTTAATCATCGTGAATGATTCGTAATTTTAAAACAGAAGTAACGAATACCTATACGTGAAAAACTATTTTTGGTAGTGAAAATTATGTTATTTTCTTCAATTCAAATATTTTGTATTATGAAGATTCTTTTTTTCAGTTTTCTTGCATTATAGTCAGTAGTGCGTCAGTTTTCCTGTGTAGTCCTAAAATCCAGACATTATACAAATCCACACATTATATGTTGTGACTATGAACGACGTACTTTATTCTAGGAGAGCAGAAATTAAAATTATTTAAATAAAATGACTTTTCAGTTTAAAAATCAAACCCTTAACGCTTTCAGTTAGACGATGTCCTACTGCACCACGATGAAATGAAAAGATGTGTATAGATGCTTAAAGATTGTAAAATGAAATAGTATATGTTTGAATTTAGTTTTAAGTTTAGTTTTTCAGGAAACAGATAATTTCAAAATTATTATCATTTCCGTCTGATCTTTGCAAGGTTATCTGGCAAATTAATTTTCTATCTTACTAAATACTGCTTTTGTATTGTGCTTTATTTAATGTTAATTATGAGACAAAACAAATAATTATATTATTTATCAATCGTTCTTTAAAAACGTTTAAAAGCTTAAACATTATTTTGTGCTTTTCTATTCACTGTACTTTTAAAGAGTAATATCAACTTAAACAATTTGAGCTCAAACTATAATAAATTCTTAAAGAACGTTTATTATTCTATATAAGAATATTATAGCGAAGTTAATATGAGAAGCTATATGCTGTTGTGCTCACTCGGGTACCTTGGGTATCTGGAAACTTAAAAGGTAATTAGAAGTTCTTAAAATTACATAGTTATCATTAGTTAATTAATACAGCATATATAGTGACTGTACAGCGGCTGGTTTTGGGTTCGATTTTCACTCGAGGAGTAGAGATATTTAATATTTGCATTTTGTTCGTTCTGATGTCGAGCCTATCCTGTACAGGATAAAGCCTGAAGCAAAATAAATTGTAAAATCGGTAAATTGAAAAATGTCAATGTCTAACTAAATGTCTTAATTTAAAAGTATAAGCATTAAACTATTTTTAATCAATGAATAACTAATTCAAAAAAGCAACATCAAAATAATTTCTATTAAGAGTAGGTACCGCAAGTGGACTTCACTTACGCCACACTGATTTTTCAACGTACACGCTCTTCACTCCAAGTATACTTAGCCAAGCTTTAGGGTAATGAAAAATATACCTAAATGAAAATGTTACATTTTTTTTGTAATTTTCATATTACACATCACTTTTTTAAATTGTATTACAAAGACAAATATAGTCGTTATTTAAAAAAAATAGTCTGCCGTTGCATGTGCAATGTATTATTTATATTTAAATATTAATATTGAAATAATAATTATCAAATAATATTAAGCATAGCCTTCGTGGAATAGAGGGACAACGATCGGTTGTGGATTCGATTCTTACACCAACCTGTGTGGAATATACTAAAATATTTCTCATTAACATATATACATTGAAATACTTCTAGGCCCGTAAATATTATTTCTGAAATATCACTGTGGTGATTGATGAACATAATGAACGAAGTTCATTATACAATCTGTATATAATCATATCAATCTATCTAAAGCTAGCAGAAATTGAGTTTGGTGAAAACTTAATTCCAGTTACTCTCGTATATACATATACTCGTATCCTCTTAAGTAAAAGCAGATATACCATATCGGCTTATCTGCGGCTCTATACTGTCTAAGAGTAAGTAAAGACGAGATACATATATGCTTCTCTAGTAGATATAAATACAGATTATGTTTAAAAGGTACATATTTCAATTTTTAATAGCAAAAAGCATATCTAGTATTAAACCTTGTAGCCTGTATGTTTTAATAATTGTGTCATAAAACGACGTAGATAAATTTTGCCATCGAATTTATTCACTTTCGTAACCTTTCAAGGTTACGAAAATCAGGAGTTCATATAAAATTTCAAAATCAAACATAATATGATATGACTTGGCCTATTTATGATATAACACATCATGTAGAAAGTTACAAAAGGTATATCTATTATATTAAGGCAAAAACATTTAAATACATAGAAAAGTACGAAAAAATTTTATTTTTAAAACTTTTTAGAATGTATGTATTTTAAATTTTTCTAAAGTTATATCACAAATTCTATAAATACAAATATATAAACATAAACTTTTCATCAAAAGTGTATTAAAAACGAAAGCTTTCATAAAATAAAGTATTAAAGAACCTAATGTGAGTCAGAGCTATATTGTTGTTCTGTTTACGTTTACGAGAAGACAAAATTGAACCGCTGTCGCTGTTATGCGAAGTGGAAAATTGCACTTCACTTATTATGAGAAAATTGTTCGCATACCATTTTTACAAAGCCTTTTGAACCAAATGCTTTTATGATTTTTCAAAATAAAACAAAATCAGCTTTACGCTTTCCCAGCATAGCAAGGCAAGTTAGAGAAGCTAGTGTCAAGAAACTCCGTTTTCCACTTTCCATTCGAAATCGGCACATTAAGTGTTAACTGGCGGAACTTAATGACAAAACACGCGGCTCATTACCCGCATGTTTTGACTCTTATGAGTTGACTTTAGTATTCAAAAATAATTCACACAGATAATAAGAAAATAGTAACATAGCTTGTGAAGACAATGTATAAACCTATAAAATATTACAATATTTTATTTAAAAAACCATATATTTGTTTACATAATTATTTACAATACTTTTGTTATGTTTAATATTTTTATAAAAATAATGAGATTAAGAATAAGATCTAACAATAAAGAATTTTAATATTGCGTAATTATTTGGCGACAACAAAACTAGTTATTCATAATCTAACATATTAATTCATTTATAATTTTAGTTTATAATAAAGCGTAGAATTTTTATTTATTTAAAATAAAAATTATAATTTTAATTAATTATAAATTTTAATGCTATTTATTCTGCACTCCTTTTAAAATATAACACTTATATAACGATTGCAGTGAAAATGGCGCGAAAGCAAAATGGCGGCTGTCAAACGAGAGAGATATTGTCGCTCACCCTCATGTTATATTTTTAAATTATTTATTGAAAATTTTGTTAAATTAATATCGGTAAAATTATCTTTGGACAATAGTTTTTATCATTAGTTAAAAGCATAAAAAAATCATAAGAACGGATCTTGTGCAAAAATGTCATATACTGTCTTTACGGTTACTTCAGTTTGTTGCTTAAACTTTTATTTTTTGTGCTATTTGTTTTGTATTTACGTTTAGTACTTTGTGATATTTAGGTATTTGTATCAAGTTGTGCAAAATCGGATGACTGTTATTGCAAAATATTACGCAAAATGCTGGAAGGGAATTTCTTCTCGGAGTAAAGTAAAACAAGCGACTTTTATTAATTTATATATTGAAAAACTTTGTTAACTTATTGAACAGTTAAGTGTGTGCCAGTGCCATCAGAAAACGAAACTATAGTTGTGATTTTGTATCAAACTGAAATAAGTGCTTCGTTAATATTTTTCTTCATACTTCACTGCCATCTGCGATGCCACCGCTGGATTTCTTCAATGAGCTGAAAGGTTAGTGGTCGCTTGTTTAATACGTAAGATATGGCGGTTGATTTTATTATAATTATTTTATTTATTTTTTTCGGAAAACACGTTTTTTTTCATTTTATTGTATTAACTTAAAAACAAAAAGTACTTTTTTTGTTAATTATTTTTACGAAATATAAAATATAACTATTTGTTGAACAAATATCATTTTTTCTACACATCGTCTACTACGTCAAAATAATAAAAAAGAAGGTACAGTTCCTTCGATTTTGTCGATTTGCTGGGTTTTCTAATAAGTTATTAAATCATTCAATTAACAGTAACAAGACATGAAACTAACAAAATCCTGAATAAGTTGTATAGATCAGTCGTTTTATTATAATAATATGGAATTTTAATTTGAGAGAATATAAAGTTTACTTCATTTCGTCGAAATACCATTTGTATGGTTTCTGCTTTAATCTAAGCATCCGAAGCTTGTTGCATAAACATCGCGTACATAGTTAGAAACGTTCCATTTACACATAATACAGAGTATTTTTTTGCAAAACAATTATAAACGTAATTTATAATATTTAGTATAATTATAACGATATTTTACATTATAAGTATAACGATATTTAAGTGGTCTAGTTACAGTATACTAGTTATAGAGCGCAATTTAATTTGTGTAAAGTCCTATTTTGTCCTGATAAAAAATGAAGTTTTCTATTAATTATTTTTTTATCTCCCTAACCTAACTACACGTCTTTAGCTGTTCGTATTATTGACGGCCCGCGTACTCGCTTAAGTTAAGCGGTTTATATTTTTCATACAAATTTGAGCCCCTATATAAGCGCCTTTGGGATTGATATAGCAACAAAAAGTACTCTATGCTTGATGTCTTCAACTATTTTTATTCCAAATTTCATCTATATCGGCGCGGTAAATGAACAATCAAAGCATAACAGATAGACTTACTCATTTATAATATTAGTATAATATGGTACAGACAATTGAAGAGAGGATGGATTAAAAGATATATGCCAATCGTACTTGAAAAAAAAATATCCTTTTTAAAAAGCACGTACGAACAAAAGTGGAGGATGGAACTCAATTAGGCCTTATTAAAGATTGAGAATGCGTAGGTGTTCGTCTAAACACGCGTAGGAGGCTCTACAAAGTCGAATACCAAAGTTTCACTTCGGGTATAAGAATAATAAATAGCTCCAAGTAAATATTTGTTATATTATCCTTAATATTTAACTAAAACATTCATTAATTTCTATTCGATTATGGTATAATGGTAATGTTTTTTACTTTTTAAAGTGACACATCCCTATTTTCGTTTATTTTGAGTAAAAAAATCTTCTTTATTTAAACAAACCGAGCACTGTTATGAAAATAAACTTAATTTATACATAAAGAAAATAATAATTAATTGATTTAAAAGTAAAAATCTCTTTACTCCAGTAAGACAATATACAGTGCTAAGTCCTATTATTTAACTCGTAAATATTTACGATTTCAATTTAAATAAGATTAATTACAATGGCTCATTTATTGGGAGAGAAAGTGCTGATTATTTGTACTAGTTATGTCATATGTAAATTATTTTTTAGTATATGGATACAAAAAGCTTACATACTCGTACTAAGTCAGTATATTGACACTGTCGTTGTCGTATATACGTTATGCTCAACAAGTCTTCGCAAACAAACAAATTGTCACATATTGACTGACTCTCAGGACGAACGTTCTAAATTAAAGTCGCCGAGTAAATCCTATTGGCTACTCTGTATGCATTGACATATTGACAGACGGACACACAAAGATATATGTGTCTAGAATTTGAATGTGAGATTCAAGCTGCGATCAAAATTCGTATTTGATTTGGTTAAACCTTGGATACCTGATACCGGTTAAATTCGAAACTGTAGATTATTTTTTATTGCATTGTAAGTGCTTATATTGGTTACTATAAATTTACACGATTTGGACTTCCTTCTTACCAACTCTAATTATGCACTCAGAGGATTAATAAATTATATTTAGTTGTAAATATTAACTTTTATATAGATACGAAGTCAAAATATTAATATTTTTTATAGTTACAAATCGGAAATACAATAAATTAATAAAATAACTGCACTGACGTACTCTTTTGTATAAAATGACTTACACGTAAAAAGTTGTAGTTAACGAATCTGGATCTTAATTTAGCGTGACGTTAGGTCCTGCCACTCAATAAGCAGTGCCTCTAAAATAAGTGAAATGCAAAATGAATATTTTTACAATAAGCGCACCCTTGTTGTTGTAATAATATAAAACATACATTTATTAAATAAAATAATAAATTGAAGCATTTTGGTGCTGGCACCCGACAGTTTATGGAAAATTAGTGAAGTTGAAATGGACATTAATCAGTCTCACGCGTCTTCCCTTACAGTAGGGTAGTCGGAGAGAACCTAGTGTCATGACATTCTGTTTTCATCTTTCCGCCCGAAATCTACTTTGGCTTCACGCTATATCCCGCACACAGCAGGGTAGGCAGAGGGAACCTAGTGTTAAGACACTCCGTTCCCCACTTTCCGCCGAATTCGGAGGCTTGCGTGTTAAGTGGCAGAACTTAACGCCGCGCTTTACCTCGACACCAGAGCGAAGAAAATGGAAATATAATTTCCACTCCTCGAGTGGGAATCGAACCCACAACCAGTCGTTTACAGTCACACTCTTGTGCCACTGAGCCACGACTGGCCACAATTATTATTATTTCAATATTATAAAATGTTACTTATATTAATCAGTTCAATCAGGGTAGTCAGAGAAAACCTGCTGTGCTGTTACATGTTGAGTAGCGGAACTCAATCGCGCTTTGTCTAATTTACAAGTGCAGAGTATTGAAAAATATTGCATTTTATAATCATTACATCGAGTGGTAAGGGTATTCGAATCTACAACCAATCTTAATCCTACTACGCCACTAAAGCCAAAATAGGCATTAAAGTATTAATATTTATAAACAATATAGGAATTTTATATACAAATCCCTTTGATGGTTTAAAGATAAAAGTCCTTCTGTAATAGCAAAATACGATAATATGATAAAAAGCTGTTATTTTATATGGTAAGAACAAAAACATTCACAAGGCTTATAATAGGATGGAACATAAATCATATTATATTTTCGCATACTACTGTCAATGTCGAGCTTTTTAATATAGATTCGTTTGTATAAAATAAGATTTCTAACCGTACTAAGAGAATTGTATATTATGTTATTATTTCTTATCTTATTTTACTCGACAGGATATTAGAATGGTGAAAGAGGTATATAAAGTATTAATGAAGTTAAGTATAAGTGAGGCTAAAAAGTATTAATTTTATTATATTTATATTTTGCAATCAAGGTGTAAAAAAGTGATAGATTTCTCTAGGGGAAGTCTAGATGATGATTACGTCATCAGTAGTTATTTACTTTGTTACATGAAACTTTTATAGTATTATAATTTTTAAAAAAGAATAATACATAAATTAAAAACGGTTTACGTTAGTATGGGGATAAGAGCTTTTCTTACTTTTGCTGACAAGGGGGATGAGGGATAAATAATTGTAATAAATCTGGTTACGTATTACTTGAACGACCCCTAACCCATAGTATCTAGAATTTAGAATCAATGAAATCGTATCGGACGTGAAACGGAAACGGTATCTGGATGGTCGACTGTATCTGCTTGAGAAAAAAGCGTAAAGTTGCCACTATTCTACTTAACATATTTAAAAATTACGCTTAGTAAAAATTAAATAATTTCACCAAATACAATATGATTTTAATTTAATGTAATTCAATATGATTATGTAGATTATGTAGAGTTGTTGTAGATTTCATGACCTACTTTCTTTATCGGATTTCTGATGTGCCACTTACAGTTTTACATAGAATATAAGTGAACGAAAAAAACGCCCTCAAATATTTTTACTTGTATTTCCTTTCGTATTCCGCCTTTGTCATTAACTAGAGTCACAGTTTTAAAAAAATGTAAAAAATAAGGCCACTTGTCACTGACTTCTACACCTATTTTACAAAGAAAATAACGAGCCAATGTTCCTATATTACAAAACTAAAATTTGGCCTAAAATATAGTAAAATCTAAAAAACACATTTCGTATGAAATCCTTTGACAAGTATAGTTTGTAATAAAAAATGAATATGTAAAAATATAGAGCAGTGTATTGTTTTATTCGGTTGTTATGGCGTAGTAGGTAAGTCTAATGTTACTTGAGTTATTACTGGGTTCAATGTCTACGCCTAGAAAATATTGCATGTGATATACTATTAAATATGATTTTAATTTCCTCCCTTATCTAACAAAGCGTGACATTGTGTTCATATATAACATGGAATATCCTGAATTTAGTTGAAAGTGAAAGCAAAGAGTATCTTAACATTGGCTTTTTCCTGCCTACTATGCAATAGAATTACATGCATTTTTTTTCGCTTAAAAATAACTAAATTGTAACTATATAACTAAAAGTGTAATCGCAGAATTGTAAAAATGAAAATTCAAGACACTTCGCTCTCCACTTTACCCCTGAAACAGTTAAATATCATGTTGTGTAGCAGAACTTACAGGTATCTTACCGTTATTTCACCAAAGCATAAAAATATATATATTATTGTAGTTATATGTTGGAAACAGGATATTTTCTTTTTTTTTTTTTTATAAAAAGGACAAGGCAAACGAGCGTCCGGGTCACTTGATGTTAGGTGAACACCGTTGCCCACGGCCCCGTGCAACACCTGAGGAGCTACAGGGACGTTGCCGGCCTTTGAGGTGGAGGTAAGCGCGCCTTTTGAAGGTACCCATGTCGTATCGACCTGGAAACACTGCCGCTGGTAAGCCATTCCACAGTTGTGTGGCGTGTGGAAGGAAATGTCGACGGAACCGCACAGTACTGGAGTGCCAGGTATCCAGGTGGTGAGGATGATATTTCAATCTGGCACGTACTGTGCGGTTGGAGAATTCAGCGGCAGGTACCAAGTCAAACAGTTCTCCAGAACACTCCCCGTGATACATGCGATAGAGAACGCATAACGAGGACACGTCTCTACGCAAAGCCAAAGTGTCAAGCCCAGCACAGATTTTTGGGTCCCTGACAATTCGAGTGGCTCTGCGTTGTATGCGATCAAATGGTTCGAGCTGATACTGGGGGGCACCGGCCCAGAGATGAGAACAGTACTCCATATGAGGCCGCACCTGGGCCCTATAAAGGGACAATCGGTGTTGGGGCGTGAAGTACTGTCTCGCTCTACCGATGACACCCAGCTTCTTCGAGGCCAACTTGGCCTTACTCTCCAAATGATCGCGATACTGGCACTCACTCGAAACTTTCAGGCCCAATAAACTGATACTGGGCGCGGCATTAAGGGGAATGTTCTGGAAAAGTGGCGATAGGACAAACGGGGTTTTCTTAGTGGTCAACGCGCAAACTTGTGTCTTCTGGGGGTTGAATTGAACCAGGTTCCTTTCAGCCCATAAGGAGACATTCACAAGGGATGCCTCAACAGAAGACACAAGTTTTGTTCGGCTCTCGTCGACGTTTTCCCGAGAAAGACCTGCACGGCCGGTGTATACGGCGTCCACCGTGCTGTCGTCCGCATAGCAATGAATGCCAGGGTCTTCTAACATGTCATTGATATGCAGAAGAAACAGCGTGGGGGACAGCACACAGCCCTGCGGGACGCCAGCGTTCACGGGCATAAATTCAGAGCAAAAACCGTCGACAGCGACCTTGATGCTACGCCCCGTGAGAAAACTGGCGACCCACTTGCATAAGTTCTCGGGAAGCCCAAAAGATGGTAGTTTCGCTAGGAGCGCCCTATGCCACATACGATCGAAGGCTTTCGCCATGTCCAAACTAACTGCCAGGCCCTCTCCCTTGCTTTCAATAGCAGCAGCCCAGCGGTGCGTTAGGTAAACCAGAAGATCACCAGTTGAGCGACCATGGCGGAAGCCATATTGACGGTCGTTGATCAACTGGTGATCCTCTAGATAACCTAGAAGCTGGCCGTTTACTATGCTCTCCATTATTTTGGAAAGCAGGGAGGTGATGGCGATAGGCCTGTAGTTAGTTGGGTCGGAGCCATCGCCTTTCTTCGGGATCGGGTGAATAAGAGCGCTCTTCCACGAATCTGGGACTACGCCGTTTGAGTAAGAGAGCCGAAACAAACGCGTTAGCACCGGCGTCAACTCAGGAGCACATGTTCGGAGCACAATAGGAGAAATGCCATCCGGTCCAGTCGCCTTTTGGATATCCAAGGAAAACAGAGCTCGACGAACAGCCTTTTGGCTAAACTTAACGTCAGGCATTGAGCTCTGGCACCGCGGGATGGTCGGCGGTGTAATTCCTTGGTCATCCAAAGTCGAGTTCGAGGCGAAGAGAGCACCCAGGAGATCGGCTTTCTCCTTCGCCGTGTGGACCAGGATGTCATTCTCTGTGCGTAACGGTGGAAACGAGGGCTGGCTAAAGTTGCCAAGCACAGCCTTGGAGAGTGCCCAAAACTGCCGCGTTCCCGACGGGTATCTCTCAAGTTTCTCACCGATTTTGGTGATATGCTGGGACTTTGCTCTAGCAATTTGCCGCTTAAAGTACCTAGAGGATCGGTTGTACTTCCATTTTAAGGCTTTCGCCTTCGGATCCTTAGCGACTAGTGCCGCGGCCCAGGCTTGATAAGCTTCGCGCTTGCCAAAGGCAGCTTGTTTGCAGGACTTACCAAACCAAGGCCGTGATTTGCCACCGATGGGCACTACAGAGCTAGGAATATAAAGTTCCATACCCTGCAGAACCACGTCGGCGACAGCGGCGGCACAGACACTGAGATCATCAGAAGAGAAGCACACCGGCCCCCAGGGATAAGATGAGTAAAATATACGCATCCCATCCCAATCTGCTGACTTGTAGTGCCAGACACGGCGAGTTGCGGGTGTTCTGCGACTGCCGCGTTTAATTGGCACCACACTCCGTACCAGGCAGTGATCAGAAGACCCTAAAGGGGCGTCGACTGACACCTGGTATTGTTCCGGATGTGAAGTCAGCAGAAGGTCAAATAAGGAGGCATTGTGGCTGTCCACGTCCGGGATTCTAGTAGGTGAATCAACCAATTGGGACAGTCCATTTGCTATAGCAAAGTCAAATGCAGCCCTCCCCGCGTGGTCGGTGGTGCGTGATCCAAGCCAATCGGCGTTATGGGCGTTAAAATCACCAAGTATCACGACCTCAGCGGAGGGGATCTGTGAGAGCATATCATCAATGGCCGATTGCATATGCTCCATGAGTCGATCCGTTTCCGCGTTACCACTGTGGGACCTGTATAGGCATCCGTAGATGCGGACACGATCGTCGAAGTCCAGGCGAAGCCAGATGGTAGACAGGTCCCGACCTTCAAAATTAGCAAGGCGACGAAAACTCATATCCTCCCTTACGAATACAGCGACCCCGGCGTGAGGTAAAAAATGATGTTCTAATTTGTAGCCGGGGTAGTGGAGGTAGGCTGTATCGCTCGGTCGGATAATCTGAGTCTCCGTCAAAAACAACAAGGCCGGCCGTGCCGTCTCAAGGTGGTGGTGAACGGCATTCAGGTTGGAATGTAGGCCCCTGATGTTACAAAAATCCACATTGAGCGTGGTGGGGGTTGCCGTGGAGCGTACGCCTCGTTTGCCTTGTTTGTGATTGTGGCGCGGTTCTGTGCCCTCCCCAGAATTCGACGGGCGGCCTGAGTGTAGAGACTCAGGGAGGGATTCTCCAGCATCGGTGATGTTGGTACCCTCCTGGGGTAGATTCTCTTTCAGTACCGCTGTCATATTTAGGGGGGGGGGGGGGGGGGGTGTTGGGCTCCGGTGCCCGGCATCACCTAATGCGAAACGCAGTGGCATAGAGCCACTGCTTAACGCCGGTTTCAGATGCCGGGGGTGGTGGCAGTCCGGTCGAGTCGGCCCATGCGAGTTGCCATTACTGACAACTTGACTCTACCACTCGTATTTTAGTCGCCTCTTACGACACCTCCAATACCAGGGTGATCCTATTCTAAGCCGGGATCACACGGCGAGAAATATTTTCTTTGTAAGGAATTTGCAAGATAATGTCTTTCCAAGTTTATTGAAGTTGTTCACGTTTGACGTGTTCTGTTGTGATAGCTTTTTAGCTTAGCTATAGCTTACATTTTTACGGTACAAGTGATTTGTTTTTAAAAGGATTTTTATATAAATGCCATCGTGGAGTAGTTTAGAAGTACGTATGCATGATAGTACATGCAATTAGGATAGGTGAGTTCTTAAATGGAAAAACTATTATAGCTATTCAGTAAATGTAAAAGAAAAGATTTCTTTAAAATTGATTAATAAGTGTAGTAACTGGAGAATGGAGAGTGTACAGCTGGACTTTCTACTTAACTGCTAAATAAATAATTAATTATAAATAAATGGCGCAGTGGAACAGTGTCTCACTATGAATTGCAATGAGTTGTAGGTTCAGTTGTCACTCGGGGACAAACCATAATATTTAAATTACTTTTTACCTCTCTCTGGTAGACGAGTAAAGCGAATCACGAAAACCTACTATTCAAAAAGTATTGTTTTGATTAAGAGAATGTAGAAATGGTTCAGTGAGACACACAAAGCTAAGGTACAAAGGTACATAACCTACTAAATTTGATTTTTAAACTTAATTTACAATTCAAACATGATTTACAGTGTAATTTTAAAAAATATTACATTTGTCACTTTTGATGAGGCTAAAATACTGTTCGAGACACACTAGATACTGTTCGAGAGTGCATCCCAAATCATGTTTGTAACATTCGATTTTATATTTCGAAAGAATTGTACTTAACATTCCTAAGTGCAACACAAAATTTATGCAGAAATCCTTTTCTGTGTATGCCGCGTCGCTTTGGAACCAACTCCCTAAAGCTATCCAAAAAAGTCCTTCCATTGATACATTTAAATCCTCTTTAAAAAAAACATCTGCTATCTACTTTAACATCATAGTGGCTATAACTTCATTGTTTCTTATATTTCTACAGTATTTGTGTATGTTTAAGTATTTTCGTATTTATTATTATTATATTTATTGTTTTATATATGTATGTATCTGTGTATGTATTTGTGTATGTATATGTATATATATGTATATGTATCTATGTGTGTATGTATATGGTTTTGTTTACTTTTAATTTATTTGATTTTTTTTATTCTTATATATGTCTTTCTTATTTTGTAATTACACCTTAAATTCTACTATATTACATACGTCCGTTATTTACGTACGTTCGTAATTATTATAAAATATTTGACAAGGAACATTTTCATGCCTTTTATCGCATAGCAAAGTAGTCAGAGAGTATTTAGTATCATAGCACTCCATTATCCACTTTAAGTCCGAAATTAAGACTACACGAAAACATAACAGCATTTGTCTTACTGTATCAGAGTGAAAAATGGAAGCAGTATAAATATAATCGTTCCAGATCGAATCGAACCCACAAGCATCGGGTGTAAGCATACGAGTGTAAACTCACCACTGCACCACGATGGCCTCAAATACATATATAAAAATGAAATAAGGTAAGCTTTAAACATTACTTTAGACTTGAGATGTAAAATGTCACTTTTATGTTAAGAAACGATTTGTTCGTGCCGAAAACATGTGAGAATGTATATTTTGTTTACATATTTGAACATTCATTCGTTTTTGACGGCGCTTCACTGGTTCGTATGGGGGATGTCATAAAATATTACCCAGGGGAAGAAGCCTAAATAATAAATGAGGTCGTACACCGTATGCCATATAAATATATATAATCTATTTATAAAGAAACTTTTTATAGATATTTCCTGCAAATTAAATATGTAAGAAATAATGTTGTATGTTTAATAATGTTGCATGTCAATTTATGGTTATTTAAATGTGTTTCAAGATTAACGTGGTTCTTCTACGCGAAAAAGGCATCAGATCGTTTTCCATGGATTCCCCATTTTCATTTCCTCGAGTGGGAATCGAATCCACAACGAGTCGCGTTAAAAGTCACTCTTTGTTCCACTGGGTGTCTAAAGTTTATTCAAGATTTAATTGTTGATTTATATTATAAATTAATATACAACATCAGAAAGAAAGTGGAAAACCTAATGTCTTGACACTAGATTCTTTCTGACTATATTGGTATGCGAGGATAGGCGTGTAGCTGTTTTTTTTATGTGTTTGCTACTACCGCTGTACTAGGCAACCTCTGTTACGGCGTAAAACAGTAAATATAAATATTTGCCCAAAATTATCACTTCGTGTCTTCATTTAAATATTTGTATTTAAATAAACACATAAACTAACACAGACCTATAAAATTGAACCATAATAACTCCCTATAAGCCTATTATTAACTCCCTCAAATGATACCTTTCAGAGTAGTTAACATTTAAATGCCGGGATTATAGCCCTTAGTTTAAAATGATAACTCATATGAATAAAGTCGACTTAATCCCGAAGGCCACAAATTTCATGACCTCAATTAAACAATGTTTGTTTTAGAAGCTCGTTTAATTAGTAATTAATTTAGTTTTAGTATTATTGCTGTATCTTTGAATAACGCGCGGCGTTGAGTTACGGTATTTATCCCTAATCTCTGTCTAGCCTGCTATAGAAAATAAAGCGTAATTGATTTTTTACTAAGTTAACAAAAAATAGAATACACAAACCTATCCTGTTCTCATTTATACTCCATCCTAATGTGCCACGATATCCTGAAGATGAAAAAATAACGTAAGTACAAAAATAATGACGTATAAATTGAAAAAAAAGGAAGTTCAGATTAGGAGCTTATTAGGGAAATATGAAATGATATCAATAGCTTTCTTATTACATACTTATGTCTACTAGCAGAATCATTACCGAAGCAACGCGCATGTCAAAAGCACGGTAATATAAGAAACAGCTTTACGCCTTTTATCGCATAGCGGGTAGTCAGAGAGAATCTATCGTCAAGACACAAGACTATATTCATTATTTAACATATTTCTAATATGTACTCTTAAAACATGTGTGCCTAATAATCATTATTCGCCTGCACTATTTTCCTTAAAACAGTTCTAAAGTATTATCTTCACATGTTGACACAATCATAACAATACATTATTAATTCATCATACTAATGGCAAAGGACTCGCAGTCCACACTAGATTTTAATTCGATATGAATTTCAATGAGTCTATTAGACTTCCAATCGACATGAATTTCCAATAATCAACAGTAGAAGCAGTACTGGCATTAAGGTACCGATACAAATAGTGAATTGAACGGTAATGTGTGATGCTCGCATTGCTACAGCTTCTCGACAGCTTGACAAATTTTGAATCATTTTCATGCAAATATGTACAAGGAAATAATGCAAATGTACGTATAATATAGTATGTATGTAATCTTTATATTGAGCTTAGCTAGAAAATAATATTTTCTTAACATAAGCAAGTCGTGACGCAGAAGCACAAAGTGTGACGGTAAACGCGACTGAATTGTAGGTTCCATTTCCACTCGAGAGGTGGAAATATTTAATATTTCCATTTTCTTCGCTCTGGTATTGAGGTACAGTACGGCGTTTAGTTCTGTCACTTAACACGCAATTAAAAAGATGTTCAATAGACAAAAGACATAAAATAAAGCGCAGTTATATCCACTTTGTTTAGCAAGACAAAACAAGATCTAGACACAAAATACTGTTTTACTAATTATGCATAATCATTTATAAAATCAAGTTTTTTGTATTGAAAAAAAAACGACTGAGTTTTCAGCATAATATGTTTGCTATACATAAAAACTAATATTTTGATCCGGCTGGTATCTACTTTATGGTTTCATTTACAATTCTCGCCGCAGTTGGTGGAGTATATGGGTAGGCTTGATTACAGAATACAGTATTTCTCTCTGTATATAATTGCTGTGGGATAAGACCGATAGCCAAACTTAGATCAACGTTTTCTGAGGAAAGAAACTAAGAAAAAGCTTGTACAGAATATGAAATTCAAATTATTTGTTTTAAAGTAGGCAATGTTGCTACCTGCTGCTGCTATGATCATATATGTATATGCATGTCTCTCGTTAGATAAATAAAGATCCTACATAATCAAAGCAAAATTGAAGTGAACAAAATATATCGTAGCTGAGTTCCCAAAACTTTTGTAAAACTTTCACTCGCACATGAAGTTTATAACGAATAAGTTTCGAGTTCGTCTTAAAGAGTTTACTTTGAATCGTGAACATAGTTTTTAAGTCTAAGCATTAAGAGTAATTAAAAGTATCTAATATTATTATGCAAATGGATAACATCTATTCTATTTAGATAAGGTCTTATATCTTCTAATTTTATTTTACCTTCAAGATTGTTTTCTGGACATGCATACGTATTTTGTCGAATACGCATGTATATATTTTCGCGGCTTTATTTTTTCCTGAATTAACAGTGTTAACAAGGAGCCTAGAGTCAAGACACTCCGTTCTCTATACGACATACTTTAACTTATTTAAGATATCCTAGTGTTAAGATTCTTTTCCGCACTTTATGCGTACTGAGTGACGCAACCTAACGCTTTATCTTATTAATAATCTCCTCGTTTTCAACATTAAAATACTACATCTGTATGCTATGTCTAATAATAAATAAACTCAATTCAGGAATTGTTATTCACTCAATTAAGTAAGTGTTATTCACTGGCTTAAAAGAATAAAATATTAAATAATACACCTTATTTACGAACATCCATTATAAGTATAGATTGAAAAAGGTAAAAATAGTGTCGGTGGTAGAATAGTTATCTCTTAACAATAGGTTAAGATTACACCATTGTGCTCCGCTATACGCCGTTTAAGAAAATTGCTTTCTAAGATAGAAAAGCCCCTTGTTTTACCACAAAGCGTTTAGCACATGTGAGCTTTTAATAGATTTTTGATTCATTGACACGCTTGTAATAATACGAAAAAAAATAAAGGCCAGTCGTTGCTTATGGGCAAAGTGCGACTGTAAACGCGGCTGGATATGAGTTCGATTCCCACTGGAAGAATTGAAATATTTTATTTTTCATTTCCATCACTCTGGTGTCGAGACAAAGCGGGGTGTTCAGTTCACTTAAATCCCTACAAAAATCGGAAAATAGGCAAAGAAGTGTCCTAGCATTAGATTCCCTCTGTCTACCCTGAGACATAGCTTGACGCTAAAAGAAATATGTATTATACCTTAACGCTGTTGTTCGAATCTAAATGTACTGTTAGCGTATAAATACTTAGAAACTTAGGCTCTCATTTCTAATGTTTACCTATGAATTTAATATAACTAATAACTATTCTAAGTAGATCCGTTGACATGTAAAATACGCTATGCCTTAGTAATGTATGTCACTTTCCTGAAATAGTGTATATAAATTATGTGAGTATTCATATTATTTTATTCATAGCATGCCATATAGAAATTACTTAGTCTACCAAGACACTCCGTTCACCATTTCCCATCCGATTTCGATACGTGAATGAGCTAGCGAGTTAAGATGCGAAACTAAACGCCATGTTTTGTTTTGACACCATACGGGAGAAATAAATTTAAAATTTAGTTATCATTCCTAAAAGTGGAAATCGAACCCACAACTATCGTGTACGTATCAGACGCCACGTTGCACCACGATGACCTCTAGAATAGCAGTAATAATATTTAGTTCTGTAACAGGAAAATAATTAACCTATATTATATTAGTACAAACACTTCGTATTGGAACGCACATGTTACAAATTTATTCATATTATTTCACTGAGGAGTTAGCCCTATAAATACATTTCTTTGACCTTTTTTGGGTTCCGTATTTACATGACATGAATATAAGATTGTGCGTTATTATTTAAATATTAATTTTTAATACGTTCTGTATGCTACAATTATAAAAAGCAAGATAAAGCGCGGCGTTGAGTTCCGCAACACAACATGCAACGTCTCAAAATCAAGTGGAAAGTGGAGAACTGAGTATCTTGATACTTACCTCTCGTCTCGTCTACCTCGATACGGAAAAACAGTGAAACTGCTCTTTAATCATTAACACAGTGCAATGTTACTTTAAGAGAATACGGTCTATTTAATAATTTATAGGTCATATAAATAATAGTTTGACATCAGATAATTCTTAAAACGAGTAGTTTATTTTATAGAAATTGCTAAATATATTATATTAGTTTTTTCCTTATATTGTATTTCATGAAAAAAACTTAAAATAAAAAAAACTTAATTCGACAAACATATGTAACGTAAAAGCAAACGACTTTTACCCCAAAATCTTCATTTACTAAAAATTCAGAGCGCATGAAAAGGGAAACAAAAAGGAAGGTATATTCAAAAAATGTTTCCATTTCCACGATATTCGACTGCAGTCATTCAGCGTTTAGCTTTGGTTGTAACCAAGCCCGCGTAACTGAGTGATCTTGTGTTGCTCCGTTCTATTTTGCTTTCAAGTTTGTAAGCGCGTAGTTAGTCTTACTGTTAACAGTTTGGTTAAAGTTAACTGAGAAAGTAAACTAGGTTAAAGATAATCTATAAAATAGTGTAATTTTGTAATAATATGACTAATACAAATAAATGTTATAGATACAATTAAAGGAAGAACGTAAACCCAGTTTCGAAGTATTTAATACCTATTGCGTAATTAAACTTATTACTTAAAGTCACTACTAATTTTAACTCTTGAAATCTGTTATATTACTTTTGTTTCAAAGATTTTTTCAATTAACTATTAATTTGCATTTTATATTTCAGAACACTTAAAAAACAAGTCTACTATTTGTTGTTTGTTTACTCTTATTGCAAAATATTAACATTTAATGAAATGGTGCGACAAAAATGTTCAAAATTAAAATTTCATAGTTATATTACTAATTCAAATGTATGTCAACAGGTTATGACTTTGTTAAGTGATCCTTAGCTTAAACAGCTAAATACTGCTTACGAACAGAGTATATATGATTTCGAAATTAGCTATACATTTACTTGTTTTAACTGGTAGCATATACCTTCTATTTAGTAATTAAAAGTTAGGAACATATAAATAAATTTATAATTTCTATTATATAAAGGTACATCCATACTTATATATATATATATATATATATATATATATATATATATATATATATATATATATATATATATATATATATATATATATATATATATATATATATATATATATATATATATATATATATATATATATATATATAAAGCTTCACGCTAAATCCCGCACACAGCAGGGTCGGCAGAGGGTACCTAGTGTTAAGACACTCCGTTCCCCACTATCCGCCGAATTCGGAGGCTTGCGTGTTAAGTGGCGGAACTTAACGCCGCGCTTTACCTCGACACCAGAGCGAAGAAAATGGAAATATAATTTCCAATCCTCGAGTGGGAATCGAACCCACAACCAGTCGTTTACAGTCACACTCTTGTGCCACTGGGCCACGACTGGCCACTCTATTATTCTATTATATAAAGGTACAATATACTATAAAATTGGAAAAAGTTTTTTGAAATAATAATAATTATTTTTTTATAGCATCTCTGACCGGTAAGTCACGTTCGACATCTAACTACGTCGAAATTTTTGTGTAGAGATTTTCTCGAGTTTCTGCTACCCAAAAATTATTTCTAAACACAAGAAATTAACAAGAAAATGCTATTTAAAATTTCGAAAGTATTACTCACACTCTTAAATAAACATGAATAAAATTTTTAGGGGGATTCGAACCTGCAATGCTAATTAGAAAAAAAGTTACAATAAGCGAATTAAAGTTGCGACATAGAACGCGAATGGTGAATGAACTCTGTGTGAATAACACATTAAAAATGTTAAAGTACAACAGCATTATTCCCTATAAGAAATTAGCAAATTAGGCTCTTCAATAATTATCTGGTTTTACTATCTAAATGTATAAGAGTTTTGTACAGCATATACTCCAATGGAATAATAATTAAGGAAAACAAAGGAGTTATAAAATCGAATCCCTATCAAGTGATGTTGAGTTTTCTATGGACATATTTCAGCTACAAATTTGGTAATTGACGTGTATTTTGGAGCGTGGTGCAATTTTCACAGCTATATCTGATCTCTTTTAAGTCATTTTAGGTTACTTACTAACCGAATTACAGTCGTGAATACTAAAATTGACAAACGATAGAAAAAGTGTAATGTGAAAGCACGGCGCTGAGTTACGTTAATCAACACCCAATATCTCGAGCTCAAACGGAAAGCGGAGAGCAGAGAGTCCACTATGGCCACAGTGGAGAACCTGACTTTAAGCGCTATTGATTGGGGGTTCGATTCCCTCTGGGGCTAATGTTTGTATTTAAATTGTGTTCATTGATTTCGTCAAAGGGCGGCGTTGAGTTTCACCACTGAACATGCATTGTCTTGACTGCGTGCTGGTAAGGGAGAGCCGAGTATCTTGACACTATGTTCTCTAGAACTTCTGCATGACTTCTATTTTAAAACAAATAATTTCAAATAAAAATATAGCGATTTTGAAAATTAACTTGCTGTCAAAAAAAAATATATGTATAAAGTACCTACCTAATTTGATAAATTAAGCCTAACTATGTGGGAAACCGTATAACACGAGTTTCATGCGGCTTATCAGTTCTAATTCGACGGTGGCTTGGAGATATATAGTTATATATTATACAAGGGTAAGACGCCTTGTTCTAAGGAAATCATATAAACGCCTATATTGTTGCCTTTACTTTTATTTCGTTGAAGTTATTAACTATATATATTTTACTTATCAATGGGAAATACTTACTACATATATCGTTGACCAATTAGTGCAAACAGCAAAATATCAACTTGTAGAACTTGTTTTCATAATCGAAAACATAATTATAAAATATTTAGTGTACCTACCTATATATAGGGGTACCGTCTGGCAGTAAACGCGATTGATTGTGTCTAATTTCAACAAATGAAACAAAAATAGTCATTGCATTCCTTTTCTTTAAAATTGGCACCTATTTTCGTTTAGTAGAGTTCAAAATTCAAAATATCTTAATAAAGACAATAAGATCAAATAACAAAAGTCTATTTGAATACAAATAGACTTTTGTATGCCTTATTTTTGAATCGTCGGTTGTTAGACAGACCCCAGTGTCATAATGCCCCGTTCTCCATTTTCCACCTAAGTCGAGATATTGCATATTGAGTGGAGGAATTCAACACTACGCTGTCTGACCGTATTTAACCATAACCGTTCAACAAGAGTGAATCCAATCGACTATTACACTTACACCATCATATTTAAACTCACTAATTTAAATCTTCTATAAAGCGTACAAAGCAAATGTATATTGTCTCGTTATTCGATAGTATCCATAATGCATCAATCAATAGAGTATGTTTAATAATTATGCCTATCAACGTTAAACAGAATTTGATTTCGTGCTTCAGCATTTAACGATAACGATATTTGTGACATTCGTTGTTTGATGTATCGAGTTAAGTTTAATTTTGATTGCGTTTTGAATTGTTTTAAATACTTACCGGTGTTTATGAATTATTTCTGATAGGATTAAAGACGTTGATTTTTCATAAATGTAGGTTACGTTTATGAGAAGTCAAGGAAGCTATTCCCATACTATTCACAAATATACTCAGTGTAAGAGATAAACCATGAGCATGTACAAAAGTAAACATATGTGTGCAAAATTAAAAATATAAATTAAAAAGGTATAGACAACTTACAGGTTAATATAAGTATGCTTAGTTTAAATTAATGTCAGTAGCTAAATAACTTTAAAGACAACAAAAATACTTCTAAGAAAATCAGATTTCATTGTGTTGGTTAAAATGGCAATCGTAACATTTCTTAAATTGACATCAGAAGTATTATTTTTAATACTATTCAACGGGTCAGTGACGGACGGTTGGACGGTTACCAAGAGAGGTGAGTTCTATGATGATCTATTTTTTTATCCATTTTTTAATAGTTTTTTAAGGATTTGAATGACATTTTACAATGTTAAAAATATTACTTCATTACTACAATAGGTCTTGATGAATATTGATTGATATATAATAGATATTATTATATTACTTTCCTAATATAATTACTTTACACAATTTTAATCAGTTCTGTTCTTTAGTTATTCGATCGTGCAAATCAAATATTTATTATTTTTCAAATGTATGAAGAATACACAAAAGGCAAGATGAAATAAAGATTTAACAACAGCGACACTCACTTGTAATAAATCAGAAGTAGTCCTAAGTACTGTAAAGCGATTAATATATATTTCTTACAAAAAAAATTATTATAAATAAAAAAGAACTTTATTCGATATTGTATAACACAATAGTTGGCAGCTCTCGGTAGTTACGTCTAGCTTCCAATAACGTCAAAGTTCAATACGTACATCGTAGTGTTTATAAGAAAACCAGGTTTCAGGCATTCAGTAATATAACACAATTCTAATGTTAGAAAAAGCGGTGAATGATAGATATTTTCTGTTCTATTTATTCACTGACCTCTATTATGTCACTATTTTTTTAAATAGAGACGTATTTATTTTTTTGTACTAGAAGCCATGGCATAATATGATATTGCTTGACTGTAAGCACAAAGATTATTGGTTTGATCCCCACTTAGGGGATTGATCATATTTTAAATCATTTATTATTAGAAAAGGAGAATATAATTATCAATCCCCACTCAGGAGATTCATTAAATTTTAGTCATTTGTACTCTCCTATTCTAGTAAGACAAAACACAGTGTTAAATTCCACCGCCGAACAAGCACTGCCTCGAATTGTGGTAAAAAGTTACTGTGACTAGAGCGCTAAGCGGAGTTTTAATATTTTTTGCTTTATTTGTTATATGTATTTATAATTACATATAACAATTATGTATTTAAACTTGCACATTAAAATTACGGGAATAGTTTAAAACTCACAGACTTAAGTTACAAAAATATTCCTCTATTCATAATGCAAATTTCATTTAAGGACTAAGTGGCTGAAAGACATTCATTTATCTTTAATTAACTATAAACTTATACAAATAAGTATGTACAATTGTATCATTGAAAATCTGTTATACGCTAATTGTCGTTTTTGATGGATGATTTTTCATAATATCACAATTACCTATATCGATTATCTCTGATGACCGATTAGATTAACGCTAGGTTGAACGTAACTACGGCTTTAAATTACAATGTTAATTGCATATTTTACGATATCATGTTGTAAATCGATGTACGCGTATAATATACGTACGTAATAAAGTTTAGTATACCTTTCTAAATACTATGAGGACCCGTTAAATATCGAGTACAGTCAGCGGAACCTAACGCGGCGCTTTGTCGAATAGAGCAAGAGCCCCTCTGCTCAGCAAGGAAAAGCGTGGTGGAAATCCGCCTCTCAACATGCAATGTTTCAAAATTGTATTGGAAAATGGACAACATAGTGTCTTTCAAGTTCAATCATATATTAACATACGGCTTGAATCATTTCCTAATTGACGTGTTTTATCTGTTGCAGGTAATTTATATTATAAAATCTGCATGTAAGAGTAAGTATAGGAATAACATAAGCATCACAGGAAAGCGTGGTATTTGGCCCATCAGAATTCAATAAACTAAATGCACGTGACACTATTTTAATACGAAATCTATAACAAACTTCTAAAATATTTTGTTGTATGTTGTCATACAATACTATAAAGTCAAAATAATATTTAAAACGTTATAAAATACCGACGGAAGGATTTACTAGAGTATCCAATTTATGGTTTCCAGTTACAGAATCTCTTAATGTTCCCATAAAAAAGTTACCACAGCGTTAATTAATGAAATTTTAAATTATCTCCATCAAGTCTCCACCTTTAATCGACGTTAATTACAGGGGAAGTCATTAACGTGAAGTTTACTCATTTTTTACGTAGTAAAAATTAAAAACAAGCTTGAAAAATTAATATTTTGCTCGAAAATTGCTTTATATGTTTATTTAGATTGCAAAATTGGACGAAGCATAAGTTGTACTTTTATAACAGAAAATATTTTTATGTCAACTATAAAATCACTAAGACGTACATTTTGAATAATGTACCACCTACTTAAAAGTTAAGTTCATTTGTAAATCTATGTGAAAAATAAATAGTTTTGATGACTATTTGTAAATAAGTGACAAAGTTGTGATTAAGCATTATTAAAAGTATTCAAATTGTACAATACTTTTCACATCTTTATTCGCACACTTAGGAAATTGATTTTTATACGTTGTGTTCATAATTTTATTTTGCTTAGCTTTTATATATTTTAAGCTTTGTATATTTAGTACTTAATGTTTTAACAACATAGATAAACCATTTGAAGAGCATAAAAACTTTAAGGACTTTTTATCATACATCTATAGTTATATTATAAATGCGAAAATTTGTTTGTCTGTCACGCTTTCACGGCTAATCTACCGGCCCGACTAAGATGAAATTTAGAACGAAAGTAGTAAAAAACCAGGGTCTAACATAGGGTACTTATTTTTTCTAAAATCTACCTCTGAAAAGTTGAATTAGGGTATGAAAGTTTATATGAAAAATCTAAACCGCTTTACCGATTGTTTGGAATTTTGGCATAAATATAGAAGATAATCCATAGTTAAGCATAGACTACTTTATTGTTCAAAAATCCACCCCTGAGGGTTGCAATATAACGAAACAGTAACATATGTACAAAATATAATGAAATGCTTCGTAAAAATCTAGGTAGTTCCACGCTTTACGGTGATCGTCGTCGTTTTTTTTTATAAAGCAAGTCAAAACTCTCCTTGATCCGCCTTCTTGTGGAATTCTAAATTCATACACTCACTACTACTCACACACATATGAATCGAACCCACAATCATTTCGATTACAGTTAGATGTTATACCACTGCGTAACCATGGCTTCTAATTATTTACTATATATCTAAATATAGTTTATACATTATTTAATGTGATAAATGAATAGTATTTAAAATTAATCATCTTAAATTCCACCTACAATCTATTTTGAAAGGGCTTTTAGTTGTTGTTAGCACTTGAGAGTTTAGTTTGAGATAGGTTTTCATTCAATAGGAAGCAAGAGAACTGATTTATGAACTGAAACTGGCAGAAAAGGGAAATCGATGACGAATAAACCTCAAAACGTTTATAATGTACAGCAAAAGTTTATTAGAGCTTATTTGTAATAAATTTATGACGTAAGAGCTATTAATTAAAAAGAAGGCAAGCTTGTTCATATTTACTCGTAAATAGGATATGCAGAGAGAAATTAACTATTGTCGACACATCTCTATATTCATATTCCTTTAGGAATTCAGACTTCATATTGCGCTTTGTCTTTTTAAAGCGTAGAAATAAAAATAATACAATTTTTCCAATTTGAGACCGATTGAACCTATAAACAATATTTTTTACAACCCTAACAGCGTCATGCACACAGCATGAAATTAGATTAAATTAAAAAAAATATAATAAATTAGATTATTATTTTATTCCCCACTGCAGGGTATCAGAAACAGTTTCTCGATCATGGACTTTATCATCCGTCCTCCGGCTAAATTCGAAGCATTTGAAGTTGTGTAACCACAGCCCCGCATTTTATCTTACTACAGCAGAAAAAATTAATTATTTTTGATATACTGAAAACGTCAACCAGCGTCTCACTGTGCCACAATTGCCTTTCCTTGAGTGATCAATATTCTCGTAACATTAATATGAAATTTTCCTACCTCAATCTTTATTATTTTTGTATTTCCATAACAGGGATTAGGTGTCGCCTGGCATGCGTAATTTTCTATCCCCTTGCACTTTATACCATATTGAAATAGACTGAAGGTTTTTGAAGACGTGACTTATTTAAGTTATAATGACATAACGGATATAATAAAGTTACAAAATGATTCAGAGAAAACCTGTTTAAAATTTTGAAGCGTATAAGATTATTGTGTAACCATCTTGGCGTATTGGGAGAAGATAGAATTGTAAACGTGATGGTTGTGGATTCGATTTTCACTCGTAGGACCGATTAGTAAAGTCACCGTTGACACCATATGAACCAACCCATTTTTTTAATAGATATGATGAGACCATAACATGTAAGTAAAAAAACCTTAGCTTTAAAACTAAATACTAGGCCATCGTGGTGCAGTGGAACAGCTTCTAATTGTAAGCACGTTTGGTCATTTAATTAGTTTTGACAAATTTCGGCATCGAGATCCACCACTCCGCACTCAATGTCTCAAATTCAGGGGGAATGTGGAGTGGCTTGGTTTTCTCTGACTTCCCTGCTATTCTAGAAAAGCTGTGAAATGCTAAGTGAGGTTACACTTTTTCTTTCTTGTAAAATATTTTATAGGGAAGCAGATTTCATTTCGAATAAATTTCCACATATCAGGTCATGTTAATGAAAAAGTGACAAATTAATATGAGTGTGCGTTGTGGCATGCATTTTACATTGAAATAAGGTGACGTCGCACGCTTTTACTAAAATTAATAAAAAATGTTATATAGAATGTTAGTAAGATTAAAGGGGCTTGGTGAAAGAAAGAAATATATATATTTTGGAATAGCTTGGAATCTTTCCGGCTAGTATAGGTATAAGATAAGTGAACTTTTGAAATGAACCTTAATGCTATTCCTTTATTATATATCAATTGGTACAGCAACAAGTACTTATATTTATGTCTATACTAATATAATATAGAGGTAAAGTTTGTAACTTTGCTTGTAAGGGCTAATCATCTGAACTGAAATACTGAATCTGTCATGAAAATTCTTTCACTATCAGAAAACTACCCTATTTGGTGGTGCTATAGGTTATATTTTAGTTATGGGATAAAAGTTGTAGATTGCTATTCATGTATAAATTTATACCTAATAACTAGCAAACTATTAGGTATTAGTTAAGTGCACTATATAATAGATATAAATCTCTTCTGTTAGAAAAAACACATTAAAACATAAGAAATTTAAGAAGAATGAATGTAAGGTCTATCTAAGAATGAATGTAAGGTATGTCTAAGGTAATCTAGCCACTTGAGTTGCTTATTTTAACGTAGACGCGATTGATTGTAGGGTCGATTATCACTCGAGGATTACCTCGATATAATCATTATAATATTAAAAATTATTTTTATTTCTCCGCTCTGAAATACAAGACAAAGCGCAACGTTGAGTTCCGCCACTCACCACATCACATCCAATTTCAGGTGAAAAGTGGAACGGAGTGCCTGGACATACAAAAAGGGAATATAGTATGGTTATCAGAGAGAACCTACTCTCTGATAACCATACTATATTCCCTTTTTTCCCAAAATCGAGCAGAATTAGTTATGAACATTATTATTTTGTTTTTACATCAATTGACCACTTTGTTTATTCATAGGCGTATAAAGATAACATTTTGTTCAAAGGATTAAAAGCTATATCTTATTTACGACAACCCCAGTTAGAGAACTTGTATCGAAGTAAATTATTTTACTCACGAGCTATGAACACACTGTTTCATTTGTTACATACTGTTTTATTATAACGTAGTAAAACCACAGCTAACTTTATTATTAATATTTGTTTTTATTTGCAGTTTCTTGTTTATTGCCGAATAGCAGGGCTATCAGAGAGAACCAACTATTGTTCTCGATTTTCCGCTTAAATTAAGAAATTGCTTGTTGATTATACTCAATACCGCAATTTATCTTACCAGGGCATGAAACTAGAAATTATTTATATGAAATCATTATTTCGGGTGAAGATCGAATTCACAACTAATCACGTTTACAGCCAGACGAGGGCTTCATAGATTAAAATATTAAAAAATATTTTTTGAAATGAAACGTAGCGCGTTTCAAACCCGCGACTTTTGGCGCGACTCCTAAGTCATGCATTCTACATCCGGCTACGTTGATATTCTTATATGTTTAATATAAATTATTACGCTGAACGCTGCCTTTAAACTTTTATGCGTTTTCTAAAAATATTTTTTATTTACCTGAGTAAGTAAATTAATAATAACACATACTTAAAAAATATTAAAAGGTTTATTTTATTTTATTATTTATACAATAAAAATCTTTTATTAATTAGCATTTCTCGAATTTCAGTAATTTTAAGTCTATTTAAAGATCTATTGTTAAGTTTCAAGTACATTATATTAAATAGGAATATTATAATTGAACTGTATAAACTGTACAGTAGTAATTTCATTGTTTTAAGCAAGCTTTGGTTATAATAAAGCAGCCTCGGGTCGTTAGCGAAACTTAAGTACCTACTAAAGCGCGGCGTTAAGTTCCGCCAGTTAACACGCAAGCCTCCGAATTCGGCGAAAAGTGGGGGAACGGGGTGTCTTAACACTAGGTTCCCTCTGCCTACCCTGCTGTGTGCGGGATATAGCGTGAAGCTATTCTTTTTAAGTACCTACAGTGAGTAAAATTCATGTGACCAAGACGATCTCTGTTGCTAGGTCTAGAATTTTGTATTATCTTAACAGCTAACTATTAAACATCAAAATAAAACCCTAGAAAAACTTGTCTTGTGGGTTCGATTCCCACTCGGACTATAATGGTGCTTTCCATTTCTTCGATCTGGTAAGACTTCTTATCTGTCTTGGTTAGCTCTTACTAGGCTGCTATTCGGTTTAAAAGTGTGAACTATATTGCATTGCGATTTATGTGGTGGAAGTTAACGACGTGCTGACGCCAGAGCGAAGAAAATGGACATATTAAAATATTTTTATTCCTCGAGTGGGAATTGAACCCACAACCAGTTGCGTTGTAGTTATACCTTGTGCCTTGGCGCCACGACTGATCCCTAAATAAATAGTAATCCCCGAACTAAAATTATTCAAAATTGTGCTATGAAATAGTTACATGCTTACAAAGTAACTAAAGAGACTGGCATTTAATAGCGACTGCTATGATTCATATGATTTACGGTTAAAAGATATGTTTATATTTACGTCACCTTTATCTAACATAAGACAAAAGTACTTTTAATTAAGTTTCAAATATATATAATAGTTTTATACAGCTTCACGCTTTTCCCCACATATAGCAAGGTAAAGAGAGATAACCAAGTGTCAAAACCCTTCGTTCTCCATTTTACACTCAAATCTGAGACACTAAATGCCAAGTGGCGTAACTTAACCATGCGCTTTATCTAAGGTTTCAGAGTGGAAAAGTAAAAATAACTTAAATATTATCATTCAACCGAGGGCGAAGCGATAATTGAAACTACGGCTGTTGCATATACAGTCAAATACTATCAAAGTGCACCACGACAGACACAATATTTTATAATAATTTTATGCATCATTTTTAAAAATATAAAATATAGATAAACACTAAAAGCTTCACTAACACAAATTAAAAACGCCTTTTTCCTTTAGAATTGAGCCAGGGATTTGAAAGGATCGTTTATATGAATGGACAGCTGTTAAAATTGACACCTGTAACTAGAAAGGCGATATGCGATATTTGAGAGAAGTCTAGTCGTTGTTAAATATCTGCGAAGTAATATTTTTTTATAATAAAAAAGGAAAAAATGATAATATATATTGTATTGTTATGTTTTCAAATGAAGATATTCCATTTCGATCCATCAGGCCTAATGACACAGCATCTGACTGTAAACGCCATTGCATTTGGGTTCGATTGAGATTAAACTTAAGTTATTTTTGTTTCTCCTTTCTGATACCTAAAACAAAGGATGTCGGTTATATCCACTACTTAACACGTGTGTCTCGGTTTTGGGTAGAAAATGGAGAACGAAGTGTTTGGAAAATAGCTTCTCACTGACTACCTGCTATGCTACTGTGTGCTATGTAATGTTTTTTAAGTTAATTTCAAAATATTAATAAAATCGCAATTCCTCACGTTTGCATATATCATTCCATGTTTATTATTATATCCCTCTGATAAGACAAAGCAGCGTTAAGTTCTGCCTTTCGACCTTGTTTTTAACGTTTGCCTCAATGTCTCCTATTTAAATATATATAAAACATGAAGCTGAAGAAAAACCTACAGAACTTTATTTTTTTTACGTTACCAGCTTAACTTTAAAAAGGTTAAAGTTACGAATATTTATACACACCAAAATCATATTATTAAAGGAAAATTAAAAACAGTTTAATTTTGTTTTTAATTCAACCTCCGTAAAGCAATAAGCCAGTGCTAAGAATTTCAACCCTTTTTATTTTTAATTAAAGATTGCTTTGTATAAAAGTAATAAATATCTTATCCTGTAGTACGAAAAGAGTCCTTATTATTAGATAATATTGACATAAGTAATTATGTAACTAATTGTACATGTAACAAGTTTTTTGTGGTATATTTTTCAAGGTTCTCATTTTATCCCGCATAGCAGGGTAGGCAGAGCCCCCCGAATTCCAGATATATATGAAGTATTGTGAGCTTTATGTTCATTTGACGAGTCAAAAGTTCTTAAAAAGACCTATTTGTATGAAGATATTATGAATTCAAATTTGAAGCGGAGCTCAACGCCGTAGCTGGGAAATGAAAATAATTTAAATTTTCCTCCGAGTGGGAATCGAAGCCGTAACCATTGCATTTACAGTCAACTACTGTCCAACTGCACCACCCGCGGTCCTCTTTTATATATTTTACAGATATGATACGTACAACTATACCTGTAAAGGGTAATTTAATTTTAATTAAGTGGTGTGAAAGCTTTTCGGAGCAATTATCGCTTTTAATTTATAGGTACTTAAAACAACAATGATATATCCCTCTCGAGGAGACGGCCCAGCACACGCTGGAGGTGTGCTCAGCCTGGGCGTCTCAACGCCGCGCTCTGCGCGGCGTCATTGGGGGCGACCTCTCCCTTCCGGCCGTGGTGAAGGCCATGGTGGAGAGTGAGAGGGCGGTCAGCGTGGGGCTAGCTGACCGCCTACTCACCTGGCCCGAGTAGGCGCGCGCGGTTGCTCCCGTGCGCTACTCCGAGCAGGCCGTCGAGGGTGACCTACACCACCCTTGACTCCGCGACGTGCCTTGCAGGCTCCCGCCGCCGGTGTCCTCGGACGATTGATTCGGTCCCCGTGGCCCGGCTAGTGGCGGTCGAGAAGGAGCACCGTCAGGTTTTAGTGGGTAACGGCGGCGTTACCATCTTGCCTCACCGGAGTCCCACATAACCACGTCCCGGGTCCCCACTCGGGCTGGTATCCGTAACGGATTTCCTGACAAAAAAAAAAAAAAAAAAAAAAAAAAAAAACAACAATGATATATCCCACGTGTACCAAAATCAATTAAGCGTTAATTATTTGAACAGTGTTCTTAAATGATTGAAGCTTAAATTGATTTTTTATATATTATCTAGCCAAGAAAATATTATTATTTAATTCCACTTCTGTACAGTATAATAGCTAACTATAGGTTAGTCAGTTTAATGATATTATAATATTGATACAATACACTGACAAGAACCTAATTTTGTATTTATTCTATACAACCTTAGTAGACGGAACACTATCGCGACGCAACGGAACAGTATTTGATTGCAATTGATCGTGGGTCTGATTCCCTCTCAGTGAAATTATTATACTATATAAGTCATAATTTTTCCCATAAGCTCGTCGACGACGACGACGTCGACGTTGTGTGCTGCTACTAATACGCAATATCCGAATTTCAATTAGAAAGTGGAGAACGGAATGTCTTAGCACTAGATTATCTTTGTCTATTTTGCTTTAAGGCTGCAACTTGACGGTTTTGCCTACATAGGAAAAAGCGGCGAGTCCAAAGGGATTACATTGATACATAAATATATGTAACAGTTAATTAACTCAACTGTTCTCACAATAATAGCTTCTATTCTCATTGTACAGGTTAAAACGAAACTTATATTTAAATTTAATAACAAAATAAAACTAAAATGTCTTCATTTTTCCCTTCTACATAAGACCTCATATAAAATCACTAAGCGGGTACCTTCATAAATTCACAGAGTAGTGCTATATTTGGATATACTATAGTTTAGGATAACGGTTGCTCTGTATGAGCTCTCTAAATAGCCATCTTGGACCAATAAAGGTGCTTTAGTGCTTAAATAAGGTCCAGCACTTCATCTGATCGGAGTGTTTTGTTATAACGTTATAAAATACGAGTATCATTTGCCTTAATAATGTATGTCTTATTCGTTGAAAAAGTCTGGTCGTGGGCTCAAATCCTATTATAGGCAAACGTCTAACTGTAGTAGACAACAATTGGAAGCTAAATCGATTTTGGTCAGATTTATCACGTATAAATTTTACCAAAATCAATTTAGGCGGTAGTTTCGTAGGAGTAACCTTATATGGGGTCTACTAAGGATTTATGAACATGAAGTACTATACTTTATTATGGTGGTGTCGATAAGGTTAAATCAGAATAATAATAAATACTGCAGCCAATGGAAAAAGGGATTATACATATCATAAAACCAGAACTCACGCAAAACGCGATATGAATCCCTCTCAGAACAGATAGATGGTTATATTTAAATCATTTTCGTTACATTCCTTAAAACACGTAACAAGTAAGTATGTTCCACTATCGGACAATTTTTTAGCGGTTTTTCAAATAATATTAATCAAGAAATTAGAAAGCGGACTGTCTTAACACTAAGATCTCTTTAACTATCGGACTACATGGAAAAAAATGTTATGCCACTTATATCAACTTACTTATTTTGCCATATGACTATGTCTCTCCCGTTAAATATAACTCCCGACAATGTTCTTTCACAATACATTTATTTCTTGGTTCTGTGAGCTGTTTATTTACTTCAGTTAACATTTTTACTCTCAATACTTATACGCTTACTGTTCCATCGTTGATATTGTTAAAACATTTAAAATTTTTGGCTTTTATTTTGTTCTTGATTGTGCAATGCTATCTTGTAAATTTAATATTTTACTTTATAAATTACGGCCAGTCGTGACGCAGTGGCACGAACGTGTGACTATAAATGTCCGATTGTGGGTTCGATTCCCATTCTAGGAGTGGAACTATTTAATATTTCCATTTCTTCGTTCTGGTAACAGATGTAAAGTGTGGCGTTAAGTTCCGCCACTGAACACAACGCCAACGCCTCCGAATTCGGCGGAAAGTGTGGAACGGAGTGTCTTAACACTAGATTCCCTCTGCCTACTCTGCTGTGTGCGGGATACAGCGTGAAGCTAAAAAATATATAAATTACATTGTAATATTATGTATTTATTTTCATTATGTAACTTGCACTGTTGTATGACACTATTTATTAATCTAACTATCATAGTAGTGAATTGTAATTCAGCTAGGAAATATGTATACGTAAAATTGGTATAAAGAAAAATATTTTTAGTCTAGTAATGAAAGAAAACAAAAGCGTCGAAAAATAAAAAAAAGAGGGCATCACTAGATTACACAGGTCAACACGATTTTTGAGTCTGAGTTCTGTACCTCTGATTCTGATTACTTATGCCAAACTAAAGAAAGAAAAAATATTTTTATCTAATAAACTTTGCTTTTATAGATACAAGAACGAAATTTCAACATTTATGGAAAAGCTCTATTTTTCAATCTCAATCATGTTTAAAATTAAAACAAGTTATGAATTATATATTTTAATTAATTTTTATTATAAAAGACAGCACAAATAAACATGAAAATACAAAAAAATGATGCAAAAAAAAGCTTTAAAAATGAATACTTTTAGTCTTTCTAGTATAATCCTCAGAACTTTCTCGTATGAGCACCCAAATGTAGTCACCCATCATGTTCTCATTATATTGTCCTTGATATCTTTGTTCAAAGCTCATTATATCCTGGTGGAAGCGTTCCCCTTGCTCTTCTGAATATTCACCCAAGTTATCTTTGAATTTATCTAAGTGCGCATGTAGCATGTGCACTTTGAGTGACATTCTGCAACCCATGACTTTGAAGCTGTCAAGCATATTAGAAATAAGCTCTTCATAATTCTCGGCCTTCTTGTTACCAAGGAAGCCATGAATGACTGCTTTGAGCCACACTTGTTTACCATGCGAACTCAGGAGCTGAAGAAAATGTTCACTCGCCATTATTTTCTTTATTTGTGGGCCGACGAAAATACCAGCTTTAATTTTAGCCTCTGACAGTTTTGGGAAAAATGATTTTAAATATTGAAAGGCTTCGGAGTCTTGACGAAGAGCCTTTACGAATTGCTTCATGAGTCCTAATTTTATGTGCAGTGGAGGCATTAAAATACGATCAGGCTCTACAATTGGTTTATTTTTTACATTATGTTGTCCGATTTGAAACTCGCTCCGTTGAGGCCATGAATGCTGCTGGTAGTGAAGTGTATCGGCTCTACTGTCCCATAAGCAAAGCTAACACGGATATTTAGTGTATCCCCCTTGCATTCCCACCAGATAACCAACCATTTTGAAATCCCCTATGACGGGCCAGGCATACTGTTCATATTTTAAAACTTGAAGAACCATTTTAAGGCTTTCGTAATTTTCTTTGAGCAGTTTGACTCTGTTACCTCCCACTTCACACCCACAGTCCCCCTCACGCGTCCCTCACCCCTCTCTTGGATCATAAATGCAACAACTTTTAAAAAAATGTGTAAAACCACCGTATATTTAGTTTTCATTATATTAAGTACAAAAGCAAACTTTATTTATTATAATGGGAGTTCCTGTTTACTTTTCGATTTATATAATCAGAAAATAATCACTAAATAACAGACTCGAAAAAAAAATTTTTTTTTGTTGACTTGTGTTATCTTTGTTTACTTCTTAATAAATTGCCAGAATAAGAAAAAAATAATGCTTACATTTAAAAGTAGCTTTTTCACTATATCGGGGTAGTCAAAAAAATCCTAGTGCGAAAACAAATCCGCGGCTAGAAATCGAGACATTGCGTGTTTAGGGGCGGAACTCTCTCTTAGGTACAGGAGCAAAAAATGACAATGATATATATTCAGTACTTCGAGTAGAAATCGAAACTACAACCGTAGCGTATACAGTCAAGTGACTAAACCTGACGGCCTTAATTTAAAATCCAAAAAAAACTGGACTGGACTATAGTATCCATACTTATATTATAAATGCGAATGTCTGTGTGCTTGTCTGTCACGTTTTCACAGCTAATCTACTGATCCGATTTGGATGAAATTTAGAATGAAAATAGTAAAAATAACTGAGTCTAACATAGGCTACTTAGTTTTTAAAAAATCGACCTCTAAAAGTATTGAAATAGGGAATGAAAGTTAATATGAAAAATCTACGCCGCTCGACCTATTGTAATAAATTTTGGCATATGTATAGTTGATAATCCAAGGTTAAACATAGGCTACTTTATTTTTCAAAAAAACACCACCGAGGGTTGCAATATACCGAAACACCCAGGTAGATGCCGCGAGCGGGCCGCTAAAGTAGTAAAACTCAGTAGTATACATACTCGTACATAGTAAAGTTACTTTCAAATAATCTCAACAACTGGGCGACCTTAATTTGTATTATGTAAACTTATTTAAAGTGATTAGCACAAGCCATTGTGAGCACAAACTCATTACGATAGTTTTAGTAGAACCAAACTATCGCTACATTCGTGATTAAACGGTTGGTACCTATTCGGGCACACGTTATTCTGGTAGCTTAGTCTTAGATATTTATCGTATTATAAAATTTAAATATATATTTAGTTAGAATTATTAATAATATCGTGGCGCATAAGGGTAACGTCGGACGCAAACGCGATTGTTTTATAGATTTCGGAGGAATGATTAAAATTATGATTTGTTCTTCTCAATTCAGGCACGTAGAGACTTATTTTAGTAGGCTATTTATACATTTAAAATAGGGAGAAAAAAAATTAAAAGATAATTCAAATGGTATAAAAATGTACTCAGGTTTGAACCGGCGCTTCTTTAAAGGCCGTTGACCGTTGGCCGTTGACCGTTGGCCGTTGACCGTTGGCCTTGACCGTTAACCGCAAAGACATTCAAACATTTTCTAAGTATAGAAGTGACAGGCTAACAATTATTCTATTACACATAAAAAAATATGAAGCTGCATAAATGATTTTATAATGCGAAATCTCCAGTGTATTTTTAACTTAAAATTCAATTTCGATGCATGTATTATAACTCTAAGTCAAGAAGACACTTTTTAGTATATCGTTTTTTTTAAAAAAAGTAAACTTTCAATATTATACAAATCATGTTAACAAATGTTAAATTAAAATATAACACATAAAGAAAAGAAAAAAATAATATATTATAACAAAAAAAAAAATAAAAAATACAATCTAGATGTCGGAATCGAACCGTGGATTTCTGGTATATGCTGAAAGCTGAGCAAAACATAGAGCTATTACAACATTCTAAAATAATACGAAATTGAGAAAAGTTTTTTTTTTAAATTAAACCTAGCTCGATCGCTTTTTCTCCTCCGAAACATCTAATATCTCAAATATCCGATCCGTTAAAAATATTTATTACTGGTGGAATCAACGCATTACCTTGAGACAATATCTAGAAAATATACAATAAATATAAAAAATATAATATGTTTTTTTTTTAATTTTTTCCGATTATTTTTTTAATAATTATTTCTTTATTATAATTTTTTTACTGTACAGTTTTTTCTGCATAGCAAGGTAGTAAGTAGAAAGAACCCTTTGTTCAAATACTCTACTCTCCACTTTCTAATTCTATTTGGTATAGCGGATTTTATTACAGAAATCATCTTTGCGTTTTCTCTCACAAAAACCGCGAACTTTAAATAATTTTAATATAATCAAACCTGAACTTAAACATTCACAACGGTTGTGCTTACAGACAAACATATACCTAAGTATTCATTAAATCTCATTATTAGAGTAGAGTACATGTTTTTATTATTATTGTATATTTTTAAACTGAAATTATCTTTGTACGCTTAATTATGATAACGATTATTCAAACAAGACCTAAATATTATCACAAAATAATGATGGAGCGATAAACATAAATAAAAAAAAACATTAATAATTCATACTTATGTTTCTATTTTCGGAAAATCCATGATATTTTAAGAGGATGGATGTAGGCCGCGAAACAAACACAAAATATTTTTACAGCTAGAAATTTTCACGAGACTAAATGCTTCGTATAATTTAACGGCCGTGGAGTGAACACGAAACATTTCCTTTGGGTAGATAAACATGATTCTAGCACTGTCTTACAAATTAGAGACTAGCCGACCTCGTTTAATTTGCTACTGGAACTGTGAATATTTTCTTATCTATAAAATTTTATTTAATTACTGGTTTAAGATTCAATTTTTAGAAAGTGTGACGTTTAGTTTTGTCACAAAAAAAATCGATAGTATAAGTGAAAAGTGTGGAGCATATGAAGTAAGTATAGAAAAACAATTTATACCGATTAGTTCAAATTAATATAAACATACTCGTATATTAACGTTCAAAAAGAAGTTGCAATTCCAAGGAACATAGCATGAGTCTCTATGTTTGATAATTTAATAAAAAAGCAGCTTCGAGGATATTTAAAATAGAAATAAAAACAATTTGTTAAACGATATGAGTCCAACGTAGCGCAGTCGAACATTGTCACTCAAATACTGTTCCAAACACAAACACGATTGCTAGTAGGTTCGACCCACTCGGAAGAATTTTTATATATATAAATTATTTTGAATTTCCCTTGAATTTCGTAACCCAACAATCATTGGAGTGTCAGGAGAAAAAAGCGTAAAGCTGAAAAAATATATTTATATATCAAAAACTTAACTATATAATATTTTTTAAAAATTCATTTTGCAGTAAAAGTTGTTATTCTACTGATCAAACAAGGATACATAATTAATGTAGTTTTTATATACATAGTACGTGTACACAAACATTGGCAACAATATCAAGAAGATAGAAATATAACAGTTTACAAAAGAACAAACGAAAAATAAGTCAGAAAATTGGAAATAGTTAAAATAACTTCGTACAAGGGATTCGGAATAAGCCAATTTCCTTAAAGTTTGTTAAGATGTGAAAATAATGAAGACAGAGACTATTGTCTCTAAAGCAAATTGAAATACGTAACTTTATTCATGTCTTTTGTAAATGTTTTTTGTTGTATACTAAATTATATAAGAAAATACTGTTTTGCTGTTTTTTCGAGGCCAGTCGTGTCGCAGAGGCACAAAGTGTGACTGTAAACGTGATTGGCTGTGGATTCGATTTCCACTCGAGGAGTGGAAATATTTAATATTTCCATTTTCTTCGCTCTGGTGTCAAAGCGAAGCTGCGGCGTTAAATTTCAACAAATGACACGCAATGCCTCCGAATGTCGGCGGAAAATGGGGAACGGAGTGTCTTAAGACAAGGTTACTTCTGTCTACCCTGCTAGTAGATCCTGGGGGATGAATGAAGCATGAAGCTAAAAAGAAAATGCTGTTTATATACAATGACAATTAATACTGTAGAATTAAAATATACTGGACAGGTTGTAGTACTGAACCTTCAATATTTTGAATGATTTTGGACTAATACTTATACACTCATGACGCTATTTTATAACATATATGAACTAAAATTGTGACATTCTTGAGTTTTCCGATTTGAGTTAAAGTACATATCACTGGTATTATTGAAAATATTAAGTAAATCCTTTACTGAACATGTAAAACATGTTTATTTTAATAATAAACATCGAATGATAACACTTCGCATCTAACTATCGAGTGTGTTATCAGTACTTTTCACTATAACATCATAGTGAAACATTCGATATCCTACTGGCTAGAGGATAACAATAGAATAACTGAAATGAAATGTAATATTCAACAATGTATTGTCGGTCATGTCAGTTTATAACAATATGTTCATGCAGTAGGATGTATGTATATGTTTGTTATTAATTATTATTAGTGTGAATTTTTGTACCTGTTTTATTTTTTTACAGATTTTAATATACTTATTGTAACCTGTATGCAAAAATAATATTTCATGAATTTGTAGTAAGTTTTCATAAAATAATTCAATACAATACAAAGTATATGTCAGAGAAACGCCACTCAGGCGTCCAGTGTCCATTTTTACAAGGAAAATACTTGTTGATAGACACAAATAATGTTTCTTTCAGTACAAAGCCTCAGTACAAAATAACCTCTTTCATACAAAACTTTTATATTCTTTATATAGGCAAACACAAGTTTAACATTTATGATAACAGTCACTTCCTTTAAAAGAAATAATTTAATCAATATTATAAAAAATAGTTCAATATTAACGAATTTTCCAATACTTTAAATAATTTATCTTTCACAAATTACAATTAGTTTAATAAACAAATTTCATTATTTGCTAAGAAAGTTTAACATGGTGCCACTTAACATAATGTAAATAAAATTATGTTTATTTATTAGTTAAGACATTAAATTACAGTTTGAATAATTATAATAATTTTAATTCTTTTTAATTCGAATAATGATTATTAAAGAATAATTAAATTTAAATAATTAAACAATTAATCAATTTTCAATATCTTCAAACTAAACATCCAAAACAGTGTCCATTAAATATTACATTTCAACATAGGTATAACGGTTTTGCAATTATAAATAATTATTTAAATAACAATCTTAAATATAACAATTATTTATAACAATAAAGTCATTACATAGTCATTTGCGCCCATATATACAATATGGTATAAAATAGTTATTCTTTATTTTTAGACACATAAAAAATATCCCAGGGCCAGTTAGTTAGTCAGAATAAAATACTACACTGGCAGTATGCTACATACTGCTAGTGTAGTATTAATAAAAAAAACCTAATATGGAGTTCGCGTAATAAAATTAAAAAAAAATAATATGGAGTTTGTCGGAAATGTGATCTGAATCTGGAAAATGAACTCTCAAAACTGTTGATATTAAATTTAAAATAATATAAATTTTAATTAAACATTTAAGAGGAAACGGAAATATAATTGTATTAGTGCTATTTGCTTAATATTAAAACATTTTTAAATGAGGAATTATTATTAATAATTTCATTTTACATTACAAAATGCATATAAAATTTAAATCACAAAATGAAATAATAATATTAAGTAAACGTTTTAACAAATGTTCTCTCTCCCTTAAATTCATTGTACGGATAAATTATAGCGTCTGCCGCCATTTTTGAATAGTGTTTACATTATTCCTAAATATTTATTATAAAATATTTGTACCTATATTAAGAGAAGATAAACGATATGATCTCAAATACTATTGAAAACGTTACAAGAATTAATTAAAGGACTTACTCTGGGTCGTTAGAAGTTTCTCTGTACTTACCAGTACGTACACATAGCAGATAGTAGTGCTATCGAGCTAACGACACTCACTGTAATATATAAGCTGTGTAGCTTCCTCAATTGCTTTGCCACTTGTAATTTGTGTTTTGTATGTAAATGACCATGCCTCTGGGATGTATTGGATTGATATAACTTGCTGTTTGATCACTCTAGTCATTTATAAGGTACATTAAGTTAAAGTTTATATATTGTTAGTTTATTTGTTACTAAAATTCAGCACGTGGCCTGCCGTGGCGCAGTGGCTCAAAGTGTGACTGTAAAGCGACTGGTTGTGGGTTCGATTCCCACTTGAAGAGTGGAAATATTTGATATGTCCATTTTCTGCGCTCTGGCGTCGAGGCAAACCGTGAGGCGTTAAGTTCCGACACTTAACACGGTTTGCCTCCGATTTCGGCGAAAAGTGGCGAACGGAGTGTCTTCACATCCTCTGTCATCTCTCCGTCTGCCTACCCTGCTGTGTGCGGGATACAGCGTGAAGCTAAAAAATAAAAAAAACTTCAGCATTAGGTTCTCTCTAACTACTGGTTGCGGGAAAAGCATAAAGAGGGAAAAGAAAAGGATACAAAATAGAAGAGACTAAGCGCGATGGTAGTGGGTTCGATGTGAACACTCGGAGGATTTCTCCGTTCTGGTACCTAGGACAAAGCGCGGCCTAAAGTTCCATCAATACGCAATATCTCAATTGCGAACGTAAAATAGAGAACGGAGTGTCTGGGTACATGATCTCAGACTACGCTGGTATTTATAAAATAAACAAAAAAAATGATATTAATTTTTTTTTGTAATGGAACCTGGTAGAAAGTTTTTACATATTAAAATTATACATGCACATATTTATAAAATATCAAAATAATTGAAATAAATCTACCTACTTATTTTTCTTATAATGTACAAATTTCCTTTCATACGATGTCAGAATCTTGAATTATTTATCGTCATAGAAGCAACTGTATAAAGCCATCTCGTTCAATCGTACGGCCAACATCAATGTTCTTTATTTATAAAGGTAAGTAAATTGATAAATGTACCACGTTTTTACCAATTTTTCCTTTAGCTTTTCTTAGTATAGCCGAATTCATTTTCTAATCAACCTTTTCCTGAGTAATAACCGAATAAAGCAAACGATTTGTGTTCTATTTTGTTATACGGAATATTAGAAATAGATATAATTTGTAAAAAATAATATTTTATTTTTATAAATGCCCATGTGCAACTGATATACCTTTGTCTAAGTTGTTTAATTTATATATTTAAATAAAAGTTTAATTTATATTATATATGAAAACTGTTTTTATAGGTCTTTATGGGTGCCAATAAACCCAATATTGCAATATAGAATACTTGACAAGAATGATAGAATAGTTAATTAGGCTTCAAATTTCAGCATATGCAATAAGCATTGGGAAATGTTAACTATAACTATAACATTAACGACAAAATTACAACTATAATGTTATATTTTTGCATTTAAGACAATTTACGTGAACAAATCCAAATAAAACATTAAGGAAATTATAAGTTACTTTTTTATGATAATCATGTAAATACATAACACAATGAAACGTATACATATGGAAAAAATAAAAACAACAAAATTTTGTAAATTTGTAAGTAATTTATTATTAACAAGTTGGCGAAAATTTGGATGAGGCTTGACATAAGATCACCAAAAACAAGCATCGCTTTTCAAAACGATCTTATAAAAACTTTCTCTCGTTTTCAATTCGTAATGACTTTCAATTTGCTCTGATTATTTTCGTTTCATCTTTCATTTATTTGACTTTTGTTTCTTCGGGTTTTGTAAATCTTATTAATTCAATATTTGACTGCTGGCAAATTGTGCCAAGAATAATAACACGTTTCTTCAGCGTCGTGTAATCACGTATATTGAACTGTTTAAATAGGCAGTAAAAACTTAAAGTTAAAACACTCCTTTGGGCAGTTTCGTTCTACACTATAGATATTGCGTGCCCAATTGTAAATTTAGCCCTGCGCTGATATAATCTATCGAATAAAAAATATTTAGGAATATAAACATTTATCTAAGAAGGGATCGAACCTAGAACCATTGCATATGTTCGGCTAGCACCTTCCAAGATAAACATGTTTTATATTTCCGCTTTGATAACATGACAAAGCGCTGCGTTAAGATCTCCGTGGTGGAGGTCAGTAGAGAACGAATTGTTTTGACATTAACTTATACCTAACTGCTCACCCTACTATATGGGAAAGAGCGTGAAACTTAAAAAAGATATACATAAATAATTTACATGTTTCTATATTTCTAAAATAAGAACTACCAATCGTTTATCAATTCTAGATCTAAACGGTAATCAATCAATTTTAGTATATAGTAATTTATCTTGCTAATCTTTGGTTTTGATGACAGCTTCTCACATTTGCTTACGTTATTTAATGCTGAGAATGTTTAGATGCTTCAAAAAGTATTATTAAATTAATTTTACATCTTCAAAAAAATCCTCAAAAAAATAACTAAATTCAAAAAATATATAATACTATTTTGTGATACTTATTATAATATAATCATTTAGAGTATATTGGCAGTATCTAAATATATAGATACGACTTTTTTTGCGTTTCAATTATTATATTACTAGCGCGACTTTGCAGTCATGTAAACTAGACATCTATAGCTGTCCTATTCTTGATTCTCACGCGCTCTTTAAGTAATGCGGTTTAAGTTTCTCATACAAATTTTTAATCCCAATTTCGGCCCCTTAGAGATTGATTTTCAAAAAACACAGACAGACAGATTTATAATATTTGTATGCAAGTTTATAACAATTCTAAAACAATATTCGCACATTCACAACTTGTAAAACCATTTTTAGCGGGATTCAAACCCACATCTCTTTGAAACCGTCTAAGCGCTGCGAGCGCTAAGCCATGTCTAAGCCAAGCCTAATTTATATTTATACTCCTACATAAAGAAGTTAAAAGTTATTTATATATTTTTGAAATATACACATAAGCTATAAAGAAATGAAATTTTAAAATTCACAGCATTTCTATTTCATTCGAATCATATAAAAACTCATAAGCACCAAGCTACTGTAGGAAGTAACAAATTCATATATACGGTGTGAACATTTCATATTCAAACGTATTCACCTCTTCGTTCTCGCTTCCTAGTAACGTATGCAGCTGGATTGTAAATGTTCATCTTTTATTTAAATTATGATAGATATCTGTATATATCGTGACATTGGAATCCATCTTGGTACAGCCGGAAAGCATCTGATTGTGAATGTGATGGTTGTGGGTTTGATCCCCACTCGGTGGAATGATGATATTTTAATTATTTTGGTAAATAAGTACCACACTGGTAATTTGAAAAAATTGAATGCAGCCACTCAATGCGCAACGTCTCGAATTCGAGCAGAAACTGGACAACGAAGAATATTGACACAAGGTTCTCTCCTATGTACCTACTTCTACCCTGTTATGCGGAAAAACGAGAAGCTGAAATGATATTGATAATATTTTTTTTGTTTCGTAAAATATGTGCAAGAGGAAAATTTTAATTTACTTTTAATTTTCCTTCTGTAATTGGAATTGTTAATTTACAATGATATTTTCTTTTATTTTAATATTGTTTTATAAAAAATGGTCACGCTTTAATACGAGCTTCCAGAGGTCATATAAACCTCTGGTCATATAAAGCTACAGTAACACGAAATACAACAAATTAAGGTAAAAATATTAAAAAAAATAGCAGAGTAAGCAGAGAGAATCGCATCGGACGGACAGATAGTCTGACATTCCGTTCTAATGCGTGACATTGCATGTTAAGTGTTAAAACTAAACGCTGCACTCTGTTCTGTTCACCAGAACAGAGAAGTAAAAATTTAAATAACATCAATTTTCTGTTATAAAATCAAAAGCCCATCCAATCGCGTTTACAGTCAGCTATCCCACTGAACCACGATGAAATAAAAAACAAAATTAAAAATTTTGAAAAAACCCACGACGGTTTAATTGTAATTGTAAAAGGATAAAATAACTATAAATCCCCCGCCTAAAAGAATATATGTAACGAGATGATGGGGACGACTTCGTCGGGGGCTGTCATTACTTTAAGTTTGCACAAACCTTCTCATAGGTTTTCTTGCTGTTAAAACAGTGTTGGCAAAAAAATTAAATATTAAAATGAATTTACAGTTTTGATAACTGGTATTTTCAAGACTTTTAAACGAAAATCTATACTGATAGCTACTATATTTACAATAGAGGTTGCAACTGGCAGCCCCCGACGAAGTCGTCCCCATCATCTCGTTACATATATTCTTTTAGGCGGGGGATTTATAGTTATTTTATCCTTTTACAATTACAATTAAACCGTCGTGGGTTTTTTCAAAATTTTTAATTTTGTTTTTTATTTTAAACTTTTTAAAGTGAATAGATATACATTATATATTATTACATAATATTGAAATACTTTATATTGATCTTCATGCAAATCCAAAAGAAATTATAAACCCAATGCTTTCTGGTTATCAAATGCTTATTGCAGCGCCTGGCAGATTGTCACCGTAACATTTCCACGAAACTTAAATCTAACCAAATCAGTGAAAATCACAAAACCCACTAATAGTTTTGATTTTGAACAAACTAATTTATACTGGAACGCCCCGCGGTAGTTCGTAGTAGATATGGCATATAAAAACACGCAGAAATTAAACCAGAACCTATCACAGAAAACCGCATCTAAATAGGTTTCACACAAAAAATAAAAGCAAATGCTTACTGCAGCGCCCCCTGGTGAGGTGTCACCATGACACATATACGAGAACACGCGCTAATTAAGCCTGATCCTATCTTTGATAACTGCATCCAAATCGGACTTGTAGTTTTAGCTTTGCATAATTAAATGTTTAATGCACCGCCCCCTGGTGAGTTCTTGACGTAAAAAAGTAAAGGTAACTCTAATACTAAAAACTCTGCCTAATCGGACTAGTAGTTGTGGTTTTGCATTAAATATTACAAACAAACGTTTACTGCAGCGCCCCCTGGTGAGTTAACACGATAAAACATATCCAAGAACATGCACTAATTAAACTTGAGCTTATTATTGAAACTGCATCCAAATCAAATTCGTCATTTTATCTTTGCACAAACAATATTTTACTGCAGCGCCCCCTGGTGACTTGTCACCGTAATATAAATTTAAAAACATGCTTTAAGTAAAGCGGAATCTAATACTGAAAACTCTTGACAATCGTACTAGTCGTTTTGGTTTTACACAAAAAAATAGAAGCAGCTACTTACTGAAAATATGCATTAAGTAAACATACATGACACATATATAAAAATATGCACTAAGTAAACCTGAATCTATCATTGAAAACTGAATTCAAATAGGACTCGTAGTTTTAGTTTTACACAAACAAATGTACTTACTACAGCGCCCCCTGGTGAGTGGTCACCGTAACGCATATATGAAAAGAAGCACCAATTAAACCTGAATTTATCGTTGAAAATTTCATCTAAATCGGACTAGTAGTTTTTGCGCTGCAGTAAACATTTGTTTATGCAGAGCCCCCTGGTGAATTTTCATCGTAACAAAAAAACAAAAATCTTAAAATATGCAGCAAGCAAAGCTGAATCTAATTCTGAAAACTCTAGCCAATCGGATGAGTAATTTCGGTTTTAGACAAATAAATACAAGAAAAATTTTGGTTTTACACAAAAAAAACTCAAACCAATGCTTACTACAGCGCCCCCTGATGAGTGGTCACCATAACGCATATATGAAAAGATGCACCAATTAAGCCTGAACCTATCTTTGAAAGTTTCATCTAAATTGAACTAGTAGTTTTTGCTCTGCATAAACAAATGTTTAGTGCAGCGCCCCCTGGTGAGTTTTCCCCGTAACAAAAAAAGAAAAATCTTAAAATATGCATCAAGCAAAGCTGAATCTTTTTCTGAAAATTCTATTCAATCGGATCAGTAGTTTCGGTTTTAGACAAATAAATACAAAAAAAGTACAAACAAACGCTTACTGCAGCGCCCCCTGGTGGTTTGACACGATAAAACATATCTAAGAACATTCACCAATTAAACCTGAATCTATCACTGAAAATCTATTGAAATCAGACTATTATTTTTTGAGATAATTGAAAACATTCGTTTTCACGTAAAATGCTTACTGCAGCGCCCCCTGGTGAGTTAAGGCAATAAGACATATCTAAGAACATACGCCAATTGAACCTTAACCTATCATAGAAAACCGTATCAAAATCGGACTTATAGTTTTGGAAATAATTGACATAGTAATTTGCACAAACACACAAACAAACAAACAAACAAACAACCTCTCACCCCAAACACATATACAGTCGCCGTTCCGTCGCGGGTAAAAATAGCCTAAACCTTATATTTTCTAAAATAAAATAATTGAGTTCCAAAATATCACCAGAGAATATCGATGTATAAACGTGACTCCAACACTAGATACTTTTATTGGTGTTAAATGAACAGATTTTACATTTTACTCTCACCAAAAAGAGAATGTTTTGGAAAAATCGTATATGTATGTTGCTCATTCATTTATTTCTATTATAATCAAATTTGCATTTTTATTTTAATTATTATAATATATAATATATAGTTGCCAGACAAAGAAAAAAACACCTGTAGAGTAAAGCTGAATTGATCATCGGGGAATGGGCGGAGATCAGGAACGATGTATTCGATCTTACCAAGTACAGAGCAAAATTGCGGACCTGATTACGAACCTTCGATAGCTGGACTATAAGGAGATTATCTTATGACAATTTTTAAAATACCAATTTATAGCGTCTTAATAAATTAAGAAATCACATGATTTTGTTCCATATGACAAAGATCAAGAAGTGACATTTTAACAGATTCACGCTTTTTTCGCATAGCGAAATAGTTGGTGAGAACTTCCACATATTTTTATCTTAAGAAAAATATAAAAACTGCAATTAAAATACTTATACATGCTTAATCAATTTCTGAGCGTATCAGAACTTAAAGCTGAAGTAACGGATACTTGTATAAAGGTAACATAACAACAAGTAATATCAATAAAATTCTATTAACAAATAACAAATTAAACAATAAACTACCTCAATTTCATACTGGACGGCCTAAACTCGCACACAAAAGACAAATTTATTGGATGGTTTTCAATGTGCGGTACTAATAAAACTCAATTCATGATACGCAATTTATTTCCTGCAAAAGCAATACATTACACATGATGTTAATAACGTAATAATATTATGTTATGTAATTAAAAGATGATAGTATTAGTCGTAAACTTTAATTATTTATAATATATGATAAAGAGTTAAATACAAACTAGCTTCACACTGGTGTCGAGGCAAAAAGCGCGGCGTTAAGTTCCGCCACATAACACGCAATGCCTCCGAATTGGGTGGAAAGTAGGGATGGGACCTTCTTAACACTGAGTTCCCTCTGCCTATCCTGCTGTGTACGGGATACAGCGTGAAGCTAAAAAATATTGCGAGGTGGTTTATATAAAAAAATACGTAACATTTTCTTCTTTCTTGTCAATGATCACAAAATAATAACTTGGTTAGGAGACAAGTAGCGTCAGCCCATCAGTTCGATATGTGACAATATAATCATAATCCATTTTACCTATAAGTCAAGTGGAAAAATAGAAGCTTGTACGATAGATATTAGTGTTGTGGACTTGCGTAAATTAATTCTAATTTCCCGACTTGGAATTTTCGATAGACTCGTACAGGTACATGCAAGGTTACAAAATCAGTTATAAAAACAGCTAATAGGGAAGTAGGTAGATAATATTAAAAAAATATTCGTATAAAGCAACACAAAGCTCCCCAAACATCCTAAAACCATAATATATTTATAAAGCATGGAATACGAATGAAAGCGCGGTTCAAGCTTAAATAAAAAAGCTCTCTTTAATATATGAATGCACAGGCAGTGAGTCAAGTGTGTAACTGTCCTATATTCCTAGTGACGTAGTATGAATTAATTTAATATTATAATTAAAAAAAAAAATGGACCAAGCTCATTTTTATTCAGTCTTTTTTTAGGATAAATGTTATTTTTAGGCTTGAAAGTGTTAAAGTTATATACCTTTATATATAGAAACCACTGTATATTTATGCAGATTTTACTGACTTAGTTATTTATAAATACTATTGAGGTAAGAAGAATAAAATCGTCAAAAAAAATAAAATTGCCATCGGATTTAGATATGTATGGTAATAACTATTATTTCATTACTTAATTGTCTGTAGTACAATTTATATTCACATTTATATAAAAAAAATGTAATTACACTTATTTTCCGTTTTGTTATTCCTCAGAGGTTCGGTATTCAACATTAGGTCTGTGGGGAAATTACAGACGTCTTCAAATTCGCTCTTAAGAAATTTTTCATGAAATATTTATAGCATAAGCGCTACGTCTTGTGTATTATCAAGAAAGGATACAATAGAACAACAACGTAAAATAAACGCCCATAGCGAAATGAGAAATTTTATTTTTAATCATCGTGAATGATTCGTAATTTAAAAACAGAAGTAACGAGTACCGATACGTGAAAAAATATTTTTAGTAGTGGAAATTATGTTATTTTCTTCGATTCAAATATTTTATATTATGTAGATTCTTTTTATCAGTTTTCTCTCTTTTTCCTGCAGAATAGTCAATAGTGAGTCAATTTTCGACATTATACAAATCCAGACATTATATGTTGAGTAAAAATTGTAAAATCGGTAAATTGCAAAATGTCAATGTCTAACTAAATGTCTTAATTTAAAAGTATAAGCATTAAACTATTTTTAATCAATGAATAACTAATTCAAAAAAGCAACATCAAAATAATTTCTATTAAGAGTAGGTACCACAAGTGGACTTCACTTACGCCACACTGATTTTTCAACGTACACGCTCTTCACTCCAAGTATACTTAGCCAAGCTTTAGGGTAATGAAAAATATACCTAAATGAAAATGTTACATTTTTTTGTAATTTTCATATTATACATCACTTTTTTAAATTGTATTACAAAGACAAATATGGTTGTTATTTAAAAAAAAATAGTCTGCCGTTGCGTGTGCAATATATTATTTATATTTAAATATTAATATTAAAATAATAATTATCAAATAATATTAAGCATAGCCTTCGTGGCATAAAGGGACAACGATCGGTTGTGGATTCGATTCTCACACCAACCTGTGTGGAATATACTAAAATATTTTCCATATACATATATGCATTGAAATACTTCTAGGCCAGTAAATATTATTTCTGAAATATCACTCTGGTGATTGACGAACATAAATGAATGGAGTTCATTATATAATCTGTATATAATCATATCAATCTATCTAAAGCTAGCAGAAATTGAGTTTGGTGAAAACATAATTCCAGTTACTCTCGTATGTAGCATACTCGTATCCTCTTAAGTAAAAGCAGATATACCATATCGGCTTATCTGCGGCTCTATACTGTCTAAGAGTAAGTAAAGACGAGATACATATATGCGTCCCTAGTAAATTTGAATACGGATTAGTTTTAAAAGGTACATATTTCAATATTTGAATAGCGTAAATCATCTATAATATTAATAATTGTAGCCCGTAAAACATACGGTTTTAATAACTGTGTCGTAAAACGACGTAGATAAATGTTGCCATCGAATTTATTCACTTTCGTAACCTTTCAAGGTTACGAAAATCAAGATTTCATATAAAATTACACCATCATCATGTAAAAAGTTTCAAAATGTTTATCTATATATTATATAAAAGCTAAATACACCTAAATATATTAAAAAAGACAAAAATAATAATTAGTTAATCCACTTTTAAAATTTTTTACAAAGTGTGTATTTCATATTTTTCTATAGTTATCTCATAAATTATATATAATACAAATATATAAACATAAACTTTTCATCAAAAGTATATTAAAAACGAAAGCTTTCATAAAATAAAGTATTAAAGAACCTAATGTGAGTCAGAGCTGTATTGTTGTTCTGTTTACGTTTACGAGAAGACAAAATTGAACCGCTGTCGCTGTTATGCGAAGTGGAAAATTGCACTTCACTTATTATGAGAAAATCGTTCGCATACCATTTTTACAAAGCCTTTTTCAACGAAATTTTTTATGATTTTTCAAAAAAAAAAACAAAATCAGCTTTACGCTTTCCCAGCATAGCAAGGTAGTTAGAGAATCTAGTGTCAAGACACTCCGTTTTCCACTTTCCATTCGAAATCGACACATTGAGTGTTAAGTGGCGGAACTTATGACAAAACACGCGGCTCATTACCCGCACGTTTTGACTTTTATGAGTTGACTTTAGTATTCAAAAATAATTCACACAGATAATAAGAAAATAGTAACATAGCTTGTGAAGACAATGTATAAACCTATAAAATATTACAATATTTTATTTAAAAAACCATATATTTGTTTACATAATTATTTACAATACTTTTGTTATGTTTAATATTTTTATAAAAATAATGAGATTAAGAATAAGATCTAACAATAAAGAATTTTAATATTGCGTAATTATTTGGCGACAACAAAACTAGTTATTCATAATCTAACATATTAATTCATTTATAATTTTAGTTTATAATAAAGCGTAAAATTTTTAATTATTTAAAATAAAAAGTATAATTTAAATTAATTATAAATTTTAATGCTATTTATTCTGCACTCCTTTTAAAATATAACACTTATATAACGATTGCCGTGAAAATGGCGCGAAAGCAAAATGGCGGCTGTCAAACGAGAGAGATATTGTCGCTCACCCTCATGTTATATTTTTCAATTATTTATTGAAAATTTTGTTAAATTAATATCGGTAAAATTATCTGTGGACAATAGTTGTTATTATTAGTGTAAAGCATTAAAAAATCATAAGAACGGATTTGTGCAAAAATGTCATATCCTGTCTTTACGGTTACTTCAGTTTGTTGCTTAAAATTTTATTTTTTGTTCTATTTGTTTTGTATTTGCGTTTAGTACTTTGTGATATTTAGGTACTTGTATCAAGTTGTGCGAAATCGGATGACTGTTATTGCAAAATATTACGCAAAATGCTGGAAGGGAATTTCTTCTCGTAGTAAAGTAAAACAAGTGACAATTATTAATTTATTTATTGAAAACCATTATAAACATATTGAACAGTTAAGTGTGTGCCAGTGCCATCAGAAAATGAATGAAACTATAGTTGTGATTTTGTATCAAACTGAAATTAGTGCTTCGTTAATATTTGTCTTCATACTTCACTGCCATATGCGATGCCACCGCTGGATTTCTTCAATGAGAGAGTGTGTGAAAGGTTAGTGTTCGCTTGTTTAATACGTAAGATATGGCGGTTGATTTTATTATAATTAATTTTTTTTTTTTTTTCGGAAAACATTTTTTTTCATTTTCCTGTATTAACTTAAAAATTAAAAAGTACTTTTTTGTTAATTATTTTTACGAAATATAAAATATAACTATTTGTTGAACAAATATCATTTTTTCTACACATCGTCTACTACGTCAAAATAATAAATAAGAAGGTACAGTTCCTTCGATTTTGTCGATTTGCTGGGTTGGTTAATAAGTTATTAAATCATTCAATTAACAGTAGCAAGACATCAAACCAACAAAATCCTGAATAAGTTGTATATATCAGTCATTTTATTATATTAATATGGAATTTTAATATGGTAGAATATAAAGTTTACTTTATTTCGTCGAAATACCATTTGTATGGTTTCAGCTTTAATCTAAACATCCGAAGCTTGTTGCATAAACATCGCGTACATAGTTAGAAACGCTCCATTTACACATAATACAGAGTATTTTTTTGCAAAACAATTATAAACGTAGTTGATAATATTTAGTATAATTATAACGATATTTTATATTATAAGTATAACGATATTTACGTGGTCTTGTTATAGTATATTAATAGAGCGCAATTTAATTTGTGTAAAGTCCTATTTTGTCCTGTTAATAATGGAGTAATTTTCTATTAATAATTTTTTTATCTCCCTAACCTAACTACACATCTTTAGCTGTTCGTATTATTGACAGCCTGCGTATTCGCTTAAGTTAAGCGGTTTATATTTTTCATACAACTTTGAGCTCCTATATAAGTGCCTCAGGGGTTAATAATGCAACAAAAAGTACCCTATGCTTGACCCTGGGTCTTCAACTATTTTTATTCCAAATTTCATCTATATCGGCGCGTTAGATGAACAATCAAAGTATAACAGATAGACTTACTCATTTATAATATTTGTATGATATGGTACAGACAATTGAAGATAGGATGGATTAAAATATATATGCCAATCGTACTTGAAAAAAAAAATATCCTTTTTAAAAAGCACGTACGAACAAAAGTTAAGGATGGAACTTAATTAGGCCTTATTAAAGATTGAGAATGCGTAGGTGTTCGTCTAAACACGCGTAGGAGGCTCTACAAAGTCGAATAACAAAGTTTCACTTGGGGTATGAGAATAATAAATAGCTTCAAGTAAATATTTGTTATTTTATCCTTAATATTTGACTGAAACATTAATTAATTTTTATATTATTATGATATAATGGTAATGTTTTTTACTTTTTAAAGTGACACATCCCTATTTTCGTTTATTTTGAGTAAAAAAATCTTCTTTATTTAAACAAACCGAGCACTGTTATGAAAATAAACTTAATTTACATATTTGCTTCACGCTGTATCCCGCACACAGCAGGGTAGGCAGAGGGAACCTAGTGTCAAGACACTCCGTTCACCACTTTCCGCCGAATTCGGAGGCTTGTGTGTTAAGTGGCGGAACTTAACGCCGCGCTTTACCTCGACACCAGAGCGAAGAAAATGGAAATATAGTTTCCACTCCTCGAGTGGGAATCGAACCCACAACCAGTCGGTTACTGTCACACGCTTGTGCCACTGGGCCACGACTGGCCACTATTATTACGAAAATAAACTTAATTTATACATAAAGAAAATGATTATTAATTGATTTAAATGTAAAAATCTCTTTCCTCCAGTAAGACAAAGTACCGTGCTAAGTCCTATTATTTAACTCGTAAATATTTACGATTTCAATTTAAATAAAAATAATTACAATGACTCATTTGTTGGGACAAAAAGTGCCGATTATTTTTACAAGTTATTTCATGTGTAAATTATGTTTTAATATATCGACACAAAAACCTGATATACTCGTACTAAGTCAGTATATTGACACTGTCGTTGTCGTATATACGTTATGCTCAACAAGTCTTCGCAAACAAACAAATTGTCACATATTGACTGACTCTCAGGACGAACGTTCTAAATTAAAGTCGCCGAGTAAATCCTATTGGCTACTCTGTATGCATTGACATATTGACAGACGGACACACAAAGATATATGTGTCTAGAATTGGAATGTGAGATTCAAGCTGCGATCAAAATTCGTATTTGATTTGGTTAAACCTTGGATACCTGATACCGGTAAAATTCGAAACTGTAGATTATTTTTTATTGCATTGTAAGTGCTTATATTAGTTACTATAAATTTACACGATTTGGACTTCCTTCTTACCAACTCTAATTATGCACTCAGAGGATTAGTAAATTATATTTAGTTGTAAATATTAACTTTTATATAGATACGAAGTCAAAATATTAATATTTTTATAGTTACAATTCGGAAATACAATAAATTAATAAAATAACTGCGCTGACGTACTCTTTTGTATAAAATAACTTACACGTAAAAAGTTGTATTTAACGAATCTGGATCTTACTTAATATAGCGCGGCGTTAAGTTCTGCCACTCAATAAGCAGTGTCTCTAAAGTTAGTGAAGAGTAAAATGAATGTTTTAACAATAAGCGCACCCTTGTTGTTGTAACAATATAAACTTATTGTTGTTGTAATAATAAAAAACATACATTTATTAAATAAACTAATAAATTGAAGCATTTTGGTGCTGGCACCTGACAGTTTATGGAAAATTAGAGAAGTTGAAATGGACATTAATCAGTCTCACGCGTCTTCCCTTACAGTAGGGTAGTCGGAGAGAATCTAGTGTCATGACATTCTGTTTTCATCTTTCCGTCCGAAATCTATATTGGCTTGTCGTAGGTACAAACGCAGAAAAGTGAAAATAATTTAAATATAACTGTGACCCAGTGTGGAAATTTCTATTTACACACAAACGTCTAGTTTTCAATCAGTTGCTGGTTACCTCCGCTGCGACAACCTCAAACTATTATTATTTCAATATAATAAAATGTAATCGATGTTAGTTAGTTTCAACCGTTTTCTAGTAGTCAGAGAAAACCTGCTGTGATGTTACATGTTGAGTGGTGAAACTCAACGCCGCGCTTTGTCTAATTTACAAGCTCAGAGTAGTGAAAAATATTGCATTTTATAAAGATTACATCGAGGGGTAAGGGTACTCGAATCTACAACCAATCGTAATCCTACTGCGCCACTAAAGCCAAAATAGGTATTAAAGTATTAATATTCATGAACAATATAGGAATTTTATATACAAATCCCTTTGATGGTTTAAAGATAAAAGTCCTTCTGTAATAGCAAAGTACGATAATATGATAAAAAGCTGTTATTTTATATGGTAAGAACAAAAACATTCACAAGGCTTATAATAGGATGGAACATAAATCATATTATATTTTCGCATACTACTGTCAATGTCGAGCATTTTAATATAGATTCGTTTGTATAAAATAAGATTTCTATCCGTACTAAGAGAATTGTATATTATATTATTATTTCTTATCTTATTTTACTCGACAGGATATTAGAATGGTAAAAGAGGTATATAAAGTATTAATGAAGTTAAGTACAAGTGAGGCTAAAAAGTATTAATTTTATTATATTTATATTCTGCCATCAAGGTGTACAAAAGTGATAGATTTCTCTGCAATTTTCATAATACCCTGTGGCATTATATTCCACCTAATAAGGGGCCTTCTAATATGCTTTGCTTATTTTTGACGACATGGAAGGGTAGGGGAAGTCTAGATGATGATTACGTCATCAGTAGTTATTTACTTTGTTACATGAAACTTTTATAGTATTATAATTTTTAAAAAAAAATAAAACATAAATTAAAAACTGTTTACGTTAGTATGGGGATAAGAGCTTTTCTTACTTTTGCTGACAAGGGGGATGAGGGATACATAATTGTAATAAATCTGGTTACGTATTACTTGAACGACCCCTAACCCATAGTATCTAGAATTTAGAATCAATGAAATCGTATCGGACGTGAAACGGAAACGGTATCTGGATGGTCGACTGTATCTGCTTGAGAAAAAAGCGTAAAGTTGCCACTATTCTACTTAACATATTTAAAAATTACGCTTAGTAAAAATTAAATAATTTCACCAAATTCAATATGATTTTAATTTAATGTAATTCAATATGATTATGTAGATTATGTAGAGTTGTTGTAGATTTTATGACCTACTTTCTTTATCGGATTTCTGATGTGCCACTTACAGTTTTACATAGAATATAAGTGAACGAAAAAAACGTCCTCAAATATTTTTACTTGTATTTCCTTTCGTATTCCGCCTTTGTCATTAACTAGAGTCACAGTTTTAAAAAAATGTAAAAAATAAGGCCACTTGTTACTGTCTTCTACACCTATTTTACAAAGAAAATAACGAGCCAATGTTCCTATATTACAAAACTAAAATTTGGCCTAAAATATAGTAAAATCTAAAAAACACATTTCATATGAAATCCTTTGACAAGTATAGTTTGTAATAAAAAATGAATATGTAAAAATATAGAGCAGTGTATTGTTTTATTCGGTTGTTATGGCGTAGTAGGTAAGTCTAATGTTATTTGAGTTATTACTGGGTTCAATCTCTACGCCTAGAAAATATTACATGTGATATACTATTAAATATGATTTTAATTTCCTCCCTTATCTAACAAAGCGTGACATTGTGTTCATATATAACATGGAATATCTTGAATTTAGTTGAAAGTGAAAGCAAAGGGTATCTTAACATTGGGTTTTTTCTCTAAAATAACTAAATTGTAAATATAAAACTAAAAGTGTAATCGCAGGATTGTAAAAATGAAAATTCAAGACACTTAGCTCTCCACTTTACCCCTGAAACAGTTAAATATCATGTTGTGTAGCGGAACTTACTGGTATCTCCGTTATTTCACCAAAGCATAAAAATATATATATTATTGTAGTTATATGTAGGAAACAGGATATTTTCTTTGTAAGGAATTTGCAAGATAATGTCTTTCCAAGTTTATTGAAGTTGTTCACGTTTGACGTGTTCTGTTGTGATAGCTTTTCAGATAGCTGTGTTACGCTTACATTTTTACGGTACAAGTGATTTGTTTTTAAAAGGATTTTTATATAAATGCCATCGTAGTGTGGTTTAAAAGCAAGAATGTATGTATGTATGATAGAATATGCAATTAGGATAGGTTAGTTTTTAAATGGGAAAACTATTATAGCTATTCAGTAAATGAAAACGAGAAGGTTTGTTTAAATTGAATAGTAAGTGTTGTAAGTGGAGAATGGAGAGTGTACAGCTACTTAAATGATTAACTATAAATAAATGGCGCAGCGGAACAGTGTCTGACTGTAAATTGCAATGAGTTTTTAGTTCAATTATCACTCGGGGAATAACCGTAATATTTAAATTATTTTTATTTATTTCTCTCTGGGAGACTAGATAAAGCGAATCACAAAACCTACTATTCAAAACATATTGTTTTGATTAAGAGAGTGTAGAAATGGTTCAGTGAGACACATAAAGCTAAGGTACATAAGCTAATAAGTTTGTTTTTTAAACATTTTTAAACATGATTTACAGTTTACTTTCAAAAAATGTTACATTTGTCCCTTGTGATGAGGCTAAAATAAATAGAATACTTCAAAATATAATATGACGACACACTAGCTATTGTTCGAGAGTGCATCCCAAATCATGTTTGTAACATTCGATTTTATATTTCGAAAGAATTGTACTTTATTCAACGAAATGAGTAACACCTTAAAATATTATGAAAACAAATTTCTTCACACAAAAATCGCTGGCTCTTAAATTCTACTATATTACATACGTCCGTTATTTACGTACGTTCGTAATTATTATAAAACATTTGAAAAGGAACACTTTCATTCTTTTTCCCGCATAGCAGAGAAGTTAGAGAGTATTAAGTATCATAGCACTCCACTCTCCACTTTAAGTCCGAAATCAAGATTACTTAAACATAACACTGTCTCTGTATCAGAGCGAAAAATGGAAAAAGTATAAATATAATCGTTCCCCCGAATGAAAATCGAATCAACAACCATCGTATGTAAATATATGAGTGTAACTTCAGACGCAGTCCCACTGCACCACGTTGGCCTCAAATACATATATAAAAATAAAATAAGGTAAGTTTTGAACATTATTTTAGACTTGAGATGTAAAATGTCACTTTTATGTTAAGAAACGATTTGTTCATGCCGAAAACATGTGAGAATGTATATTTTGTTTACATATTTGAACATTCATTCGTTTTTGACGGCGCTTCACTGGTTCGTATGGGGGATGTCATAAAATATTACCCAGGGGAAGAAGCCTTAATAATAAATGAGGTCGTACACTGTATGCCATATATAAATATATATAATCTATTTATAAAAAAAATTTTTATAGATATTTGCTGCAAATTAAATATGTAAGAAATAATGTTATATGTTTAATAATGTTGCATGTAAATTTATGGTTATTTAAGTGTGTTTCAAGATTAAGTTCTTCTACGTTACGCTAAAAATTCATCAGATCATTTTCCATGGATTCCCCATTTTCATTTCCTCGAGTGGGAATCAAATCCACAACGAGTCGCGTTAAAAGTCACTCTTTGTTCTACTGGGTGTCTGAAGTTTTTCAAGATTTAATTGTTGATTTATATTACAAATTAATATATAACATCAAAAAGAAAGTGGAAAACCTAATGTCTTGACACTAGATTCTTTCTGACTATATTGGTATGCGAGGATAGGCGTGTAGCTGTTTTTTTTATGTGTTTGCTACTACCGCTGTACTAGGCAACCTCTGTTACGGCGTAAAACAGTAAATATAAATATTTGCCCAAAATTATCACTTCGTGTCTTCATTTAAATATTTGTATTTAGTCCTTTTGCTTTAGATATTATGCTTTAAGAGAAGCTGCTACAACATTTCTTCCATATCCTGCACTGTGGGCGCAGCACATGAAAGTCATACGTGAGTTTGTAGCCTTCTCTGATGTTTCGTGCTCTTGAAACAGTTCATCTGGTTTCTTCAGGCAAGCGAAATCTATTTTTCTACTACTAAAGAAGGAAGGAGAGAGCGATGCTCGGAGTTTCCCTGCGTGATAAAGTTCGCAATGAAGAAATCCGCAGAAGAACCAAAGTCACCGACATAGCTCTTAAAAATTTGCAAGTTGAAGTGGCAATGGGCAGGCCACATCGCTCGAAGAACCGATAACCGATGGGGAGTAAAGGTTCTCGAGTGGCGACCACGAACCGGAAGGCGCAGCGTTGGACGGCCCCCCACAAGGTGGCCCGATGACCTCATCAGAATTGCGGGAAATCGCTGGATAACGGAGGCGAACGGTCGTTCTAAATGGCGTACTTTGGGGGAGGCCTATGTCCTGCAGTGGACGTCCAATGGCTGATGATGATGATGATGAAAGAAGGAAGTAAGTTCTTTCGTCCCACCAGTTAGAGTTCCAACGTTCAAAGTAGCGAAGTGGACTTCAAGAATGCAACCAAATGTCATTACCGTGTTTTTTCATTCATTACCGTCATACCAAAAAGGTTACGATAAACGACGGTAATGACGAATACGGTAATGACAAAATAGTACTTTTGGAATATTCTACATTTTTCTGGAAGCTGTATATGTTTCAAACACTTTTAAAACTTATATGGAACCAAAATCCAAGGTATTAGTGTAAAAATAATATATAATTTGTAGATACTTATGAAATTATAAGTGGACTGGTAATGAAACACAAACTGTACCAAACACTGAAAATACACAAATAAATTGAGATTTTTAGTGCAATTTTTTTGGTATTTATTACTACTGCTATTATTTTCGGTAAACTGAAGTGCAAAGATCAGGTGACTTCCTTCGTGAGGATATGACCATGACTTTTTGCTGCGTAAAATCAAATACTTGTATTGGTTCTGGTAATGAATTTTGCAGCGTGACAAAAGTTTGAAAACGAATTTATGTATAAATTATATCCCAAATTACGTGATTGTTTATGTTTTCGTAATAAGTATTAACCCAATTATAGGACACAATTTGCAAATGTACGATATTTGCGCTAGATTTTCTAAAATTCAATTGTACACGTAAAATCTAGTAGTTGAACAGGTCCTGGTAATGAGTTTTGACAATGTTTTTGATAAATATAAATAACTTACGCATATAAATTGTATTAAATAATCGATGCACTTGTTAAAGCAAAAAGGTATATATTATATAAAATTATTGAACCGAGTCTAAAACTAACTTTAAATTTTTCATTTGCTAAACTTCTTAATTTAATGTAGTTTGAATATTCACCCAATACATTATTTAGTGGTGCTATAGGTTATATTTTAGCTATAGGATAAAAGTTGTAGATTCCTATTCATGTATAAACTTATACCTAATAACTAGCAAACTACACTGTATTAGTTAAGTGCACTATATAATAGATATAAATCTCTTCTGTTAGAAAAAACACATTAAAACATAAGAAATTTAAGAACAATGAATGTAAGGTATATAATCTAGCCAATTGAGATACTTATTTTAACGTAGACGCGATTGATTGTAGGGTCGATTATCACTCGAGGATTACCTCGATATAATCATTATAATATTAAAAATTATTTTTATTTCTCCGCTCTGAAATACAAGACAAAGCGCAACGTTGAGTTCCGCCACTCACCACATCACATCCAATTTCAGGTGAAAAGTGGAGAACGGAGTGCCTGGACACTAGTTCTCTCTGATAACCATACTATATTCCCTTTTTTTCTCAAAATCGAGCAGAATTAGTTATGAACATTATTATTTTGTTTTTACATCAATTGACCACTTTGTTTATTCATAGGCGTATAAATATAACATTTTGTTCAAAGGATTAAAGCTATATCTTATTTACGACAACCCCAGTTAGAGAACTTTTATCGAAGTAAATTATTTTGCTTACGAGCTATGAACACACTGTTTCATTTGTTACATACTGTTTTATTATAGCGTAGTAAAACCACAGCTAACTTTATTATTAATATTTGTTTTTATTTGCAGTTTCATGTTTATTGCCGAATAGCAGGGCTATCAGAGAGAATTGTTCTCGATTTTCCGCTTAAATTAAGAAATTGCTTCTTGATTATACTCAATACCGCCATTTATCTTGCCAGGGCATGAAAATGAAAATTATTTATATGAAATCATTATTTCGGGTGAGGATCGAATTCACAACTAATCACGTTTACAGCCAGACGAGGGCTGCATAAATTAAATTTTTAAAAAATATTTTTTGAAATGAAACGTAGCGCGTTTCAAACCCGCGACTTTTGGCGCGACTCCTAAGTCATGCATTCTACATCCGGCTACGTTGATATTCTTATATGTTTAATATAAATTATTACGCTAAACGCTGCCTTTAAACTTTTATACTTTTTCTAAAAATATTTTTTATTTACCTAAGTAAGTAAATTAATAATAACACACACTTAAAAAACATTAAAAGGTTTATTTTATTTTATTATTTATACAATAAAAATCTGTTATTGATTAACATTTCTCGAATTTCAGTAATTTTAAGTCTATTTAAAGATCTATTGTTAAGTTTCAAAAACATTAAATTAAATAGGAATATTATAATTGAACTGTATAAACTGTACAGTAGTAATTTCATTGTTTTAAGCAAGCTTTGGTTATAATGAAGCAGCCTCGGGTCGTTAGCGAAACTTAAGTACCTAATAAAGCGCGGCGTTAAGTTCCGCCACTTAACACGCAAGTCTCCGAATTCGGCGGAAAATGGGGAACGGAGTGTTTTAACACTAGGTTCCCTCTGCCTACCCTGCTGTGTGCGGGATATAGCGTGAAGCTATTTTTTTTAAGTACCTACAATGAGTAAAATTCATGTGACCATGACGATCTCTGTTGCTAGGTCTAGAATTTTGTATTATCTTAACAGCTAACTATTAAACATCAAAATAAAAGCCTAGAAAAATTTGTCTCGTGGGTTCGATTCCCACTCGGACTAATGATGCTTTCTATTTCTTCGCTCTGGTAAGACTTCTAGTCAGTCTTGGTTAGCTCTTACTAGGCTGCTATTCGGTTTAAAAGTGTGAACTATATTGCATTGCGATTTATGTGGTGGAAGTTAACGATGTGCTGACACCAGAGCGAAGAAAATGGACATATTAAAATATTTTTATTCCTCGAGTGGGAATTGAACCCACAACCAATTGCTTTGTAGTTATACTTTGTGCCTTTGCACCACGACTGATCCCTAAATAAATAGTAAACCCAAACTAAAATTATTCAAAATTGTGCTATGAAATAGTTACACGCTTACAAAGTAACTAAAGAGACTGGCATTTAATAGCGACTGCTATGTTTCATATGATTTACGGTTAAAAGATATGTTTATATTTACGTCATCTTTTTCTAACATAGGACAAAAGTACTTTTAATTAAGTTTCGAATATATATAATAGTTTTATATAAATATATATACAGTTTCACGCTTTTCCCCACATATAGCAAGCTAAAGAGAGATAACCAAGTGTCAAAACCCTTCGTTCTCCATTTTACACTCAAATCTGAGACACTAAATGCCAAGTGGCGTAACTCAACCATGCGCTTTATCTAAGGTTTCAGAGTGGAAAAGTAAAAAAAACTTAAATATTATCATTCAACCGAGGGCGAAGCGATAATTGAAACTACGGCTGTTGCATAAACAGTCAAATACTATCAAAGTGCACCACGACAGACACAATATTTTATAATAATTTTATGCATCATTTTTAAAAATATAAATTATAGATAAACACTAAAAGATTCACTAACACAAATTAAAAACGCCTTTTTCCTTTAGAATTGAGCCAGGGATTTGAAAGGATCGTTTATATGAATGGACAGCTGTTAAAATTGACACCTGTAACTAGAAAGGCGATATGCGATATTTGAGAGAAGTCTAGTCGTTGTTAAATATCTGCGAAGTAATATTTTTATAATAAAAAAGAAAAAAAAAGGATAATATACATTGTATTGTTATGTTTTCAAATGAACGTATTCCATTTCGATCCATCAGGCCTTAAGAGACAACGTCTGAATATAAACGCGATTGCATTTGGGTTGGATTGAGATTAAACCTAAGTTATTTTTGTTTTTCCTCTCTGATACCTAAGACAAAGGATTCCATTATATCCACTACTTAACACGCTGTGTCTCGATTTTGAACTTTATTTTTTTCATGTTACGAGCTTAACTTTAAAAAGGTTAAAGTTACGAATACACACCAAAATCATAATATTAAAGGAAAATTAAAAACCGTTTAATTTTGTTTTTATTTCGACCTCCGTAAAGCAATAAGCCAGTGCTAAGAATTTCAACCCTTTTTATTTTTAATTAAAGATAGGTAATTGCTTTGTATAGACGCAACCGTTTCCTACCTTATCCTGTAGTACGAAAAGAGTCCTTATTATTAGATAATATTGACATAAGCAATTATGTAACTAATTGTACATGTAACATAAGTTTTTTGTGATATATTTTTCAAGGTTCTCATTTTATCCCGCATAGCAGGGTAGGCAGAGCCCCCGAATTCCAGATATATATGAAGTATTGTAAGCTTTATGTTCATTTGACGATTCATAAGTTCTTAAAAAGACCTATTTGCATAAAGATATTTTGAATTCCAATTTGAAGCGGAACTCAACGCCATACACTGCCGTAGCTGGGAAATAAAAATAAATTAAATTTTCCTCGGAGTGGGAATAGAACCCATGACCATTGCATTTACAGTCAACTACTGTCTAACTGCACCACCCTCGGTCCTCTTTTATATTTTTTACAGCTATGATACGTACAACTATACCTGTAAGGAGTAATTTAATTTTAATCAAGTGGTGTGAAAGCTTTTCGGAGCAATTATCGCTTTTAATTTATAGGTACTTAAAACAACAATGATATATCCCACGTGTACTAAAAGCAATTAAACGTTAATCATTTGAACAATGTTCTTAAATGATTGAAGCTTAAATTGTTTTTTTATATATATTATCAAGCAAAGAACTTATTACTACTTACTTCCTCTTTTGTGCAGTATTATTAGCTAACTAAGTACTAAACTACTACTGCTAAACTAACGATATTATTATATTGATACAATACAAGAGTATAAGAAACTAACTTTGTATTTATTATCGTGGGTTTGATTCCCTCTCAGAGAAATTATTATACTAAATATGTTATAATTTTTCTCATAAGCTAGAAGCGGCGTTGTGTGTCGCCACTAATACGCAATATGTGAATTTCTATTCCAAAGAGGAAGACGGAATGTCTTAACACTAGGTTCGTTTATCGACTCTGCTTTAAGGCTGCAACTTGCCGGTTTTTCCTGCATAGGAAAAAGCGGCGAGTCTAAAGGGATAACATTACATACATATATGTATGTAACTGTTAATTAACTCTGCTGTTCTCACAATTATACTACTTCTATTCACATTGTACAGGTTAAAACGAAACTTGTATTTAAATTTTGGAACCAAATAAAACTAAAATGTCTTCATTTTTCCCTTCTACATAAGACCTCATATAAAATCACTAAGCGGGTACCTTCATAAATTCACAGAGTAGTGCTATATTTCGATATACTATAGTTTAGGATAACGGTTCCTCTGTATGAGCTCTCTAAATAGCCATCTTGGACCAATAAAGGTGCTTTAGTGCTTAAATAAGGTCCAGCACTTCATTTGATCGGAGTGTTTTGTTATAACGTTATATAGTTATAACATTATAAGATACGAGTACGTTTTGCCTTAATAATGTATGTCTTATTCGTTGAAAAAGACTGGTCGTGGGCTCAAATCCTATTACAGGCAATCGTCTAACTTTAGTAGACAACAATTGGAAGCTAAATCGATTTTGGTCAGATTTATCACGTATAAATTTACCAAAATCGATTTAGGCGGTAGTTTCGTAGGAGTAACCTTATATGGGGTCTACTAAGGATTTATGCACATGAAGTGATATACTTTATTGTGGTGGTGTCGATAAGGTTAAATCAGAATAATAATAAATACTGCAGCCAATGGAAAAAGGGATTATACATATCATAAAACCAGAACTCACGCAAAACGCGATATGAATCCCTCTCAGATAGATGGTTATATTTAAATCATTTTCGTTACATTCCTTAAAACACGTAACAAGTAAGTATGTTCCACTATCGGACAATTTTTTAGCGGTTTTTCAAATAATATTAATCAAGAAATTAGAAAGCGGACTGTCTTAACACTAAGATCTCTTTAACTATCGGACTACGTGGAAAAAAATGTTATGCCACTTATATCAACTTACTTACTTTGTCATATGACTATGTCTCTCCCGTGAGGTTAAATATAACTCCCGACAATGTTCACCCACAATACATTTATTTCTTGGTTCTGTGAGCCGTTTATTTACTTCAGTTCACATTTTTACTCTCAATACTTATACGCTTACTGTTCCATCGTTGATATTGTTAAAACATTTAAAATTTTTGGCTTTTATTTTGTTCTTGATTGTGCAATGCTATCTTGTAAATTTAATATTTTACTTTATAAATTACGGCCAGTCGTGACGCAGTGGCACGAACGTGTGACTATAAATGTCCGATTGTGGGTTCGATTCCCATTCTAGGAGTGGAACTATTTAATATTTCCATTTCTTCGTTCTGGTAACAGATGTAAAGTGTGGCGTTAAGTTCCGCCACTGAACACAACGCCAACGCCTCCGAATTCGGCGGAAAGTGTGGAACGGAGTGTCTTAACACTAGATTCCCTCTGCCTACTCTGCTGTGTGCGGGATACAGCGTGAAGCTAAAAAATATATAAATTACATTGTAATATTATGTATTTATTTTCATTATGTAACTTGCACTGTTGTATGACACTATTTATTAATCTAACTATCATAGTAGTAGGATTACAATTCAGCCAGGAAATATGTATACGTAAAATTGGTATAAAGAAAAATATTTTTAGTCTAGTAATGAAAAAATTCAAAAGCGTCGAAAAATAAAAAGAGGGCATCACTAGATTAGCTTTGTTTACTTCTTAATAAATTGCCAAAATAAGAAAAAAAATAATGCTTACATTTAAAAGTATCTTTTTCACTATATTGGGGTAGTTAATAAAAACCTAGTGCGAAAACAAATCCGCCGCTAGAAATCGAGACATTGCGTGTTTAGAGGTGGAACTCTCTCTTAGGTACAAGAGCCAAAATGACAATGATGTATATTCATTACTTCGAGTACAAATCGAAACTACAACCGTAGCGTATACAGTCAAGTGACTGCGCCTGACGGCCTTAATTTAAAATCCAAAAAAAAAACTGGACTGCACTATAGTATAAAAGTAGTAAAACTCGATAGTATACATAGTAAAGTTACTTTGAAATAATCTCAACAACTGGGCGACCTTAATTTGTATTATGTAAACTTATTTAAAGTGATTAGCATTGTGAGCACAAACTCATTACGATAGTTTTAGTAGAGCCAAACTATCGCTACATTCGTGATTAAACGATTGGTACCTATTCGGGCACACGTTATTCTGGTAGCTTAGTGATAGCTATTTATCGTTTAATAAAACGAAAATGTATATTTAGTTAAAATTATTAATAATATAATGGTATATAGGCACAATCGTGGTGCATAGACTATAAACGCGATTGTTTTATAGGTTCGAAAGTTTTCTACATTCGGAGGAATTATTAAAATTATTGTAAGTACTTCTCAACTCGAATTCAGACACGTAGAGAACTTTTTTAACTTGCTATTTATTCATTTTAAATATAAAGAAAAAAATATAGAAAGATAAGTTAAATGGTATAAAAATGCACTCAGCATGATCTGAACCTACGTTTTTTTGAATCCTGCCCTTAGTAAAGAAGTGACAGTCTGACAATTGTATTATGATAGCATAATGCATAGGCATAAATGATTTTATAATGCCAAAGTATCCTCTCTATTGCTTTTTTAACTTAGTCAGTTTTAATGGGGTCAGTCGCGGCGCAGGGGCACGTAAGTGAGACTGTGAAGGTGACTGGTTGTGGGTTCGATTCCCACTATTATACATTTCCACTCCTCGAGTGGGAATCGAACCCACAACTAGTCATTTACAGCCACACGTTCGTGCCACTGCGCCACGACTGGCCCCAACCGCCTGCCCTGTGACTGGTACAAAAAGTGTAATATAAAATAATAATAATATAGTTTAAATAAGATTATAATTTAAATTGCTTAACAATATTGCTGTAATTAAAAATATGTATGTTAGTACATACATATTTTTAATTACAGCAATGTTGCAAATGTAATTGTAAACAGTATATCCCTACAAGTAGTATATCCCTACAAATTTTTCAAACATAATGCGAAAAGCACCGTCTGTTTGTTATTAACTTTCCGGTCACTTGAAAAGATATTTATTTCTTCCTTGACGATGTAATCAACTCATCGCTTTACCTTATCGAGACAGTATCAACGAAACCTACAATAAATATAACAATTGATAGCTTTTAATTGCTTTTTTATATATTTGTGATATAACCCAGTGTTAAGACTGTCCGGTTTCTGCTTTCTGCTTCAGTTTGAGACGTGTTTTTTGTGGCATAAGTCATATTTACAGTTTCTCTCACATTCGTGAACCCTGCGTTTACAGCAAAGCGGGCTCTAGATACATAATCGTTTTTTTCTGAAAAAAAATCAATCTCGTTTAAATAGGATTAGGTAAATGTATTTTTATTATATTTTTTAAACTACACTAATCTTTATACGCTTCCGTTTGGCATTTCTGTGAAGACGATTATTCAAACGAGACCCAAATATTATCACAAAATAATGATGGAGCGATAAACATAAATAAAAAAAAAACATTAATAATTCATACTTATGTTTCTATTTTCGGAAAATCCATGATATTTTAAGAGGATGGATGTAGGCCGCGAAACAAACACAAAATATTTTTACAGCTAGAAATTTTCACGAGACTAAATGCTTCGTAAAATTTAACGGCCGTGGAGTGAACACGAAACATTTCCTTTGGGGAGATAAACATGATTCTAGCAACTGTCTTACAAATTAGTGACTAGCCGACCTCGTTTAATTTGCTACTGGAACTGTGAATGTTTTCTTATCTATAAAATTTTATTTAATTACTGGTTTAAGATTCAATTTTTAGAAAGTGTGACGTTTAGTTTTGTCACAAAAAAAATCGATAGTATAGGTGAAGAGTGTGGAACATATGAAGTAAGTATACAAAAACAATTATACCGATTAGTTCAAATTAATATAAACATACTCGTATATTAACGTTCAAAAAGAAGTTGCAATTCCAAGGAACATAGCATGAGTCTCTATGTTTGATAATTTAATAAAAAAAGCAGCTTCGAGGATATTTAAAATAGAAATAAAAACAATTTGTTAAACGATATGACTCCAACGTAGCGCAGTCGAACATTGTCACTCAAATACTGTTCCAAACACAAACACGATTGCTAGTAGGTTCGACCCACTCGGAAGAATTTTTATAAATATATATTATTTTGAATTTCCCTTGAGTTTCGAAATCCAATAATCATTGGAGTTTCAGGAGAAAAAAGCGTATCGCTGAAAAAATATATTTATATATATCAAAAATTTAACCATAAAATATTTTTAAAAAATTCATTTTGCAGTAAAAGTAGTTATTCTATTGATCAAACAAGGATACATAATTAATGTAGTTTTTATATACATAGTACGTGTACATAAACATTGGCAACAATATCAAGAAGATAGAAATATAACAGTTTACAAAAGAACAAACGAAAAATAAGTCAGAAAATTGGAAAAAGTTAAAATAACTTCGTACAAGGGATTCGGAATAAGCCAATTTCCTTAAAGTTTGTTAAGATGTGAAAATAATGAAGACAGAGACTATTGTCTCTAAAGCAAATTGAAATACGTAACTTTATTCATGTCTTTTGTAAATGTTTTTTGTTGTATACTAAATTGTATAAGAAAATACTGTTTTGCCGTTTTGTTCGTGGCCAGTCATATCGCAGGGGCACAAAGTGTGACTGTAAACGTGATTACTTGTGGGTTCGATTTCCACTCGAGCAGCGGAAATCCATACTTATATTATAAATGCGAATGTCTATGTGTTTGTCTGTCACACTTTCACGGCTAATGTACTGGTCCGACTTGGATGAAATTTAAAATGAAAGAAACAAATATTACTGGGTCTAACGTAGGCCACTTAGTTTTTCAAATATCAACCTCTAAAGGATTGAAATAGGGGATGAAAGTTTATATGAAAAATCTACACCGCTTGACTGATTGTAGTGAATTATGGCATATATGTATGTAGTTGATAATCCAAGGTTAAACATAGGCTACTATATTTTTCAAAAATCCATCACCGAGGATTGCAACACAGCGATACAGCCATGTAGATCACGCGGCAAAGCAGCGAGCGGGCCGCTAGTATTTAATATTTCCATTTTCTTCGCACTGGTGACAAAGCAAAAGTGCGGCGTTAAGTTTTGCTACTTAACACGCAATGCCTACAGAAATCGGCGGAAAATGGGAAACGGAGTGTTTTAACACTAGGTTCGTTCTGTCTACCCTGTTATGTGATCGAGGGGAAAAATGAAGCATGAAGCTAAAATGCTATTTATATATAAAGACAATTGATACTGTAAATAATATACTGGGTAAGTTGTAGTACTGAACAATCAATATTTTAAATGATTTTGGACTAATACAAATACACTCATGACGCTCTGTATATAACATAATTATATGAACTAAAATTGTTACATTCTTGAGTTTCTGATTTGACTTAAAGTATATATTACTGGCATTATTGAAACTATTAAGTAAATCCTTCATTGAATACGTAAAACATGTTTATTTTATTAATAAACATCTAATGATAACACTTCGTATCTAACTATCGAGTGATTTATCAGTACTTTTCACTATAACATCATAGTGAAACATTTGATAGCCTACTGGCTAGAGGATAACAATAGAATAACTGAAATGAAATGTAATATTCAACAATGTATTGTCGGTCATGTCAGTTTATAACAATATGTTCATTTAGTAGTATTTATGTATGTATATGTTTGTTATTAATTATTATTAGTGTGAATTTTTTACAGATTTTAATATACTTATTGTAACCTATATGCAAAAATAATATTTACATGAATTTGTAGTAAATTTTCATAAAATAATTCAATACAATACAAAGTATACAATATGGTATAAAATAGTTATTCTATATTTTTAGACACAATAAAAAATATCCCAGGCCCAGTTAGTTAGTCAGAATAAAATACTATACTAGCAGTATGTAGCTAATAAAATAAAAAAAACCTAATATGGAGTTCGTCGGGAATGTGATCTGAATCTGCAAAATGAACTCTCAAAACTGTTGATATTAAATTTAAAATAATATAAATTTTAATTAAACATTTAAGAGGAAACGGAAATATAATTGTATTAGTGCTATTTGCTGAATATTAAAACATTTTTAAAATATGAGGAATTATTTATAATTTCTTTTAAAAATTTAAAATGCATATAAAATTTAAATCATAAAATAAAATAATAATATTAACTAAATGTTCTCTTTCCTCAAATTCATTATACGAATAAATTAAAGCGCCTGCCGCCATTTTTAATAGTGTTTACATTAGTCCTGAATATTATAAAATATTTGTATATTAAAAGAAGATAAACGATATGATCTCAAATACTATTGAAAACGTTACAAGAATTAATTAAAGGACTTACTCTGGGTCGTTAGAAGTTTCTCTGTACTTACCAGTACGTACACATAGCAGATAGTAGTGCTATCGAGCTAACGACACTCACTGTAAATTTAAAATTTTAATTTGTAAATAAAAAAAGTGAAATTTAAAATGATAGAAATAAAAATTACTGGGTCTAACATAGGCTACTTAGTTTTTCAAAAATCAACCTCTAAATGATTGAAATAGGGGATGAAAGTTTATATGAACAATCTACACAGCTTGACTGATTGTAGTGAATTATGGCATATATGTAGTTGATAATAATAATTAATATTTTAAAATTAATGCTAGTAGGTTCGACCCATTCGGAAGATTTTTTATATATATAAATTATTTTGAATTTCCCTTGTATTTCGTAACCCAACAATCGTTGGAGTGTCAGGAGAAAAAAGCGTAACGCTGAAAAAATATATATTTATATATCAAAAATTTAACCATAAAATATTTTTAAAAAATTCATTTTGCAGTATAAGTTGTTATTCTACTGATCAAACAAGGATACATAATTAATGTAGTTTTTATATACATAGTACGTGTACATAAACATTGGCAACAATATCAAGAAGATAGAAATATAACAGTTTACAAAAGAACAAACGAAAAATAAGTCAGAAAATTGGAAAAAGTTAAAATAACTTCGTACAAGGGATTCGGAATAAGCCAATTTCCTTAAAGTTTGTTAAGATGTGAAAATAATGAAGACAGAGACTATTGTCTCTAAAGCAATTATAATTTAAAATATTAATAAAATATATACTTTAAGTCAAATCAGAAACTCAAGAATGTAATAATTTTAGTTCACATAATTATGTTATATACAGAGCGTCATGAGTGTAATACTAATAAAATATGAGGAATTATTAATAATTTCATTTTACATTAAAAAATGCATATAAAATTTAAATCATAAAATAAAATAATAATATTAACTAAATGTTCTCTTTCCTCAAATTCAAAGTATTTATAAAATAAACAAAAAAAAATATATTAAATTTTTTTGTAATGGAACCTGGTAGAAAGTTATTACATATTTAAAATTATATATGCACATATTTATAAAATATCAATATAAATGAAATAAATCTACCTACTTATTTTTCTTATAATGTACAAATTTCCTTTCATACGATGTCAGAATCTTGAATTATTTATCGTCATAGAAGCAACTGTATAAAGCCATCTTGTTCAATCGTACGGCCAACATCAATGTTCTTTATTTATAAAGGTAAGTAAATTGATAGATGTACCACGTTTTTACCAATTTTTCCTTTAGCATTTCTTAGTATAGCCGAATTCATTTCCCAATCAACCTTTTCCTGAGTAATAACCGAATAAAGCAAACGATTTGTGTTCTATTTTGTTTTATACGAAATATTATGAATTGATATTATTTCTAAAAAATAATAAAACTTTTAATAAATGTACATGTTAATCTGATATAATTTTTGTCTAAGTCGTTTTATTTAAATAAAAGTTTAATTCATATTATATATGAAAACTGGTTTTGTAGGTATTTATGGGTACGGATATATTGCAATATAGAATACTTGACAGGAATGATAGACTAGTTAATTAGGCAATCAAATTTTGTCATATGTAAATTAAATTCTATTTGATTTCATTCACGACAAAATTACAACTATAATGTTATATTTTTGCATTTAAGACAATTTACGTGAACAAATCCAAATAAGACATTAAGGGAATTATAAGTTACTTTTTTATGATAATCATGTAATTATATAACACAATGAAACGTATACATATGGAAAAAAATAAAAAAGTAAAATTGTGTAATTTTGTAAGTAATTTATTATTAACAAGTTGGTGAAAATTTGGATGAGGCTTGATATAAGATCATCAAAAACAAGCATCGCTTTTCAAAACGATCTTATAAAAACTTTCTCTCGTTTTCAATTCGTAATGACTTTCAATTTGCTCTGATTATTTTCGTTTCATCTTTCATTTATTTGACTTTTGTTTCTTTGGGTTTTGTAAATCTTATTAATTCAATATTTGACTGCTGGCAAATTGTGCCAAGAATAATAACACGTTTCATTTATTTGTTGTTTGTTTTAGTTTAATTCTTCAGCGTAGTGTAATCGCGTATATTCCACGTTATGTTAGAATAGGCAGTAAAAACTCAGTGTTAAAATACTCCTTTGGGCAGTATCGTTCTACACTACAGATATTACGTGCCCAATTTTAAACGTAGTCCTGCGCTGATATCATCTACTAAAAAAAAATAAAAATATTTAAGAATTATATATACATTTAAATACATTTATCATATCATATCAATTAAATACATTTATCTAAGAAGGGATTGGACCTATAACCATTATACCACCCTACGGTGTGAACATTTCATATTCAAACGTATTCACCTCTTCGTTCTCGCTTCCTAGTAACGTATGCAGCTGGATTGTAAATGTTCATCTTTTATTTAAATTATGATAGATATCTGTATATATTGTGACATTGGAATCCATTTTGGTACAGTCGGAAAGCATCTGGTTATCATATTTTGGTAAATAAACACCGCAATGTGATTAAAACAAAGAAGATGTTGGGTTCCGTCATTCAACGCATCGTCTCGAATTCGAGCGGAAGGTGGACAACTTAGAATATTGACACATTGACACAGGTTCTATCCTACCTACTCCTACCCTGTTATGCGGAAAAATGTGAGAAGTTAAAAACAAAATCGGTTTCTTTAAAGCTATATACTCTTTTCTTTTGTAAAATCTATACAAGAGAATGAAACTTTTCTTTTACTCTAAATTTTCCTTTTAAAATCTGTATTATTCTGTAATTTTATTTAAAAAAATATAATATAAAACGTGGTCACGTAAATGAATGCGAGGTTCCTTATATACCTATAATAGAGTTTATGACAGTAGAATTAATTATAATAAAATTATGAAATTAAGCTAAGATATAAGAAGATAAATAAATAGCAGTCTAGGTAGTGAGCACCTCAACTGACAAACAGACAGTCAGACCACTCTGTTCTTATCTTTCCGCTGTAATTCGAGAATTTGCATGTTAAGTGGTGAAAATGAACATCGCACTTTGTTTTGTTCACCAGAGCAGAGAATTCAAAATAATTTGAATATAATCTTTTCTTATAAAATATTTTTTTAAATATTATAGTTGCCAAACACAGGGAAAACAACCATAAAATAAAACAGTGGCCGAAGATCATTGAGGAATGGGCGGAGATCGAAAACGATGTATAGTTAATTCAATCTTACCAAGTATAGAGCAAAATTGCGGTCCTGATTACGAGCCTTCGCTAGCTGGACAGACACTATAAGAAGATTTTAGTTCGTATCTTATATCACTTCTTTCCAAGAAAATTTGTAAAATAATTTTCTTGGTATTTACAACGTTTAAATAAATTAAGAAACCCCATGATTTTATTCCATATGACCAAAGATCAACATAGATCAAGTGACATTTTTAGTAGATTCACGATTAGTTCGCGCTAACTATTCGCATAGCATAGCCGAAAAGTTAGCGAGAACTCAATGTCTTTCTCCACTTATTTTTATTTAAAGAAAAATATAAAAACTGAAATTAAAATACTTCTTACTTACAGGCTTAATCAATTTCTGAGCGGATCAGAATTTTAAAGCTGAAGTAACGAATATTTGTATAAAGATAACAAAACAACAAGTAATATCAATAAAATTCTATTAACAAATTAAACAATAAACTACCTCAATTTCATACTGGACGGCCTAAACTCGCACACAAAAGACAAATTTATTGGATGGTTTTCAATGTGCGGTACTAATAAAACTCAATTCATGATACGCAATTTATTTCCTGCAAAAGCAATACATTACACATGATGTTAATAACGTCATAATATTATGTTATGTCATTAAAAGTTAATAGTATTAGTAGTAAACTTATATTATTTATAATATATGGTAAAGAGTTAAATACAAACTATCTTCACACTGGTGTTGACGCGAAAAGCGCGGCGTTAAGTTCCGCCACTTAACACGCAATGCCTCCGAATTCGGTGGAAAGTGGGGATGGGACCTTCTTAACACTGAGTTCCCTCTGCCTATCCTGCTCTGTGCTGGATACAGCGTGAAGCTAAAAAATATTGCGAGGTGGTTTATATAAAAAAAATACGTCACATTTTATTCTTTCTTGTCAATGATCACAAAATGATAACTTGGTTAGGAGACAAGTAGTGTCAGCCCATCAGTTCGATATGTGACAATGTAACCATAATCCACTTTACCCATAAGTTAAGTGGAAAAATAGAAGCTTCTTTATATACGATAGATATTAGTAATGTTGACTTGAGCAACTTAATTCTAATTTCCCGACTTCGAATTTACGATAGACTCGTACAGGTACATGCAAGGTTACAAAATCAGTTATAAAAACAGATAATACGGAAATAGGTACATAATATTAAAAAAATATTCGTATAAAGCAACACAAAGCTCCCCAAACATCCTAAAACCATAATATATTTATAAAGCATGGAATACGAATGAAAGCGCGGTTCAAGCTTAAATAAAAAAGCTCTCTTTAAATTAATATATGAATGCACAGGCAGTGAGTCAAGTGTGTAACCGTCCTATATTCCTAGTGACGTAGTATGAATTAATTTAATATTATAATGAAAAAAAAATGGACCAAGCTCATTTTTATTCAGTCTTTTTTTAGGATAAATGTTATTTTTAGGCTTGAAAGTGTTAAAGTTATATACCATTATATATAGAAACCACTGTATATTTATGCAGATTTTACTGACTTAATTATTTATAAATACTATTGAGGTAAGAAGAATAAAAACATCTTCAAAGAATAAAATTGCCATCGGATTTAGTTATGTATGGTAATAACTATTATTTCATTACGTAATTGTCTGTAGTACAATTTATATTCACAGTTATATAAAAAAATGTAATTACACTTATTTTCCATTTTGTTATTCCTCAGAGGTTCGGTATTCAACATTAGGTCTGTGGGGAAATTACAGACGTCTTCAAATTCGCTCTTAAGAAATTTTTCATGAAATATTTATAGCATAAGCGCTACGTCTTGTGTATTATCAAGAAAGGATACAATAGAAGCAACGTAAAATAAACGTTCATAACGAAATGAGAAATTTTATTTTTAATCATCGCGAATGATTCGTTATTTTAAAACAGAAGTAACGAGTACCTATACGTAAAAAAATATTTTTAGTAGTGGAAATTGTTATTTTCTTCAATTCAAATGTTTTATATTATGTAGATTCTTTTTTTCAGTTTTCTCTCTTTTTCCTGCAGTCAATAGTGAGTCAATTTTCGACATTATACAAATCCAGACATTATATGTTGAGTAAAAATTGTAAACTCGGTAAATTGAAAAATGTCAATGTCTAACTAAATGTCTTAATTTAAAAGTATAAGCATTAAACTATTTTTAATCAATGAATAACTAATTCAAAAAAGCAACATCAAAATCATTTCTATTAAGAGTAGGTACCGCAAGTGGACTTCACTTACGCCACACTGATTTTTCAACGTACACGCTCTTCACTCCAAGTATACTTAGCCAAGCTTTATGGTAATGAAAAATATACCTTAATGAAAATGTTACATTTTTTTGTAATTTTCATAGTATACATCACTTTTTTAAATTGTATTACAAAGACAAATATGTTTTATTATATAAAAAAAGAATAGTCTGCCGTTGCGTGTGCAATATATTATTTATATTTAAATATTAATATTAATATAAAAAATATCAAATAATATTAAGCATAGCCTTCGTGGCATAGAGGGACAACGATCGGTTGTGGATTCGATTCTTACACCAACCTGTGTGGAATATATTAAAATATTTTCGATATACATATATGAAATACTTCTAGGCCCGTAAATATTATTTCTGAAATATCACTCTGGTGATTGATGAACATAATGAACGAAGTTCATTATATAATCTGTATATAATCGTATCAATCTATCTAAAGCTAGCAGAAATTGAGTTTGGTGAAAACATAATTCCAGTTACTCTCGTATGTAGCATACTCGTATCCTCTTAAGTAAAAGCAGATATACCATATCGGCTTATCTGCGGCTCTATACTGTCTAAGAGTAAGTAAAGACGAGATAGATATATGCTTCTCTAGTAGATATGAATACGGATTAGTTTTAAAAGGTACATATTTCAATATTTGAATAGCGTAAAGCATGTATAATATTAATAATTGTAGCCTGTAAAACATACGATTTTAATAATTGTGTCGTAAAACGACGTAGATAAATGTTGCCATCGAATTTATTCACTTTCGTAACCTTTCAAGGTTAAGAAAATCAAGATTTCATATAAAATTTCAAAATCATCATGTAAAAAGTTTCAAAATGTTTATCTATATATTATATAAAAGCTAAATACACCTAAATATATTAAAAAAGACAAAATAATAATTAGTTAATCCACTTTTAAAACTTTTTACAAAGTGTGTATTTCATATTTTTTTATAGTTATCTCATAAATTCTATAAATAATACAAATATATAACCATAAACTTTTCATCAAAAGTATATTAAAAACGAAAGCTTTCATAAAATAAAGTATTAAAGAACCTAATATGAGTCAGAGCTGTATTGTTGTTCTGTTTACGTTTACGAGAAGACAAAATTGAACCGCTGTCGCTGTTATGCGAAGTGGAAAATTGCACTTCACTTATTATGAGAAAATTGTTCGCATACCATTTTTAACAAAGCCTTTTCTAACGAAATGCTTTTATGACTTTTGAAAAAAAAAAAAAAAATCAGCTTTACGCTTTCCCAGCATAGCAAGGTAGTTAGAGAAGCTAGTGTCAAGACACTCCGTTTTCCACTTTCCATTCGAAATCGGCACATTGAGTGTTAAGTGGCGGAACTTAATGACAAAACACGTGGCTCATTACCCGCACGTTTTGACTTTTATGAGTTGGCTTTAGTATTCAAAAATAATTTACACAAATAATAAAACAATATTAACATAGCGTGTGTTGCGACTAACGCATCGGTCGCAGACTTGCGCTCGGCAGCCAATGGGCGAGTGTGACGTCGTGTCTGCAGTGATGGGGGCCCGGGTATATAAAGCGCCGACGGGCCCCACTAGCCCTCTTTCTCCTACATTTCAATACGTGGTCTTGCTCACAAATTAAATACATTTAACCAGTCTATGGACTTTTATTACGTCCCATCAAGTGGTCCTTCGAATATTTAATTTAATTTTACGAGCGCCACGTATTACCCATACAACTGGAGCCAGCAAATCTCATCGTGGAACCAGCAAATCTCACCGTGGACTTCGGACTTTCATCGTGACCCTCATGTTCGTCAGCCATTGAAGGACGCTTAGAGGACAAAGGATAGTCTACCACAAGGAGTGAGTCCGTTCCAGTCCTTTCTTATCCTTTTATTTTAGTTTAATATAGTTCTAGACGAATAAAATATTTCGATATTTTCAGTAGGGTGTGCTTTTTTGCTAATTTTATAAATTTTAAAATACACGTTGCTCACCTCATACGCTTATAAAATATCATTAATTACTATTTTTCTTTATTTTCCATTCATATTTGCATATTCACTTGTTATTGTCATTCATAAACAGGTTTATCTACAGTTCTTTGCCCTTTCTATTCATTATATTTGTACTTGAATTGCCGGCCGCACCGTACCGGTTTGTTATCTTAGATCGTGCGTCCACGTGTTATTCATTAGTGCCGGCTTAGCTGTTGTGCATTAAACGCATCCTATTTATTTTTCATAATGTCTTCTTATAAAGATCTCATTAAAAAACGCAGTACCATTAAAGCTAAGCTCACACAATTTTCTAATTTTATAAATTTACTTAGTGGAAATGAAGTTTTATCCCCCGTTCAAATAGCCGAGTTAAAGTGCCGTTTAACAAAAATAGATGCATTATACAGTGATTATGATACAATACAGGGTGAAATAGAAGTGTTGTGCGATGAGGGTTCGGTCTCCGATATATATGCGGATCGGGAGCAATTCGAAAGCATGTATTTTAAGTGGGTTTCAGTGGCACGCACCATGCTTTCTTCCGACAAAGATCATGGTGTCTCTTCTCGCTGCGGGTCTCCAACAAGTGTCTCGACAGAATACAGACACGACTTCGTAAGGCTACCGAAAATTGATTTACCCCATTTCGACGGCGACTATCAGCACTGGCTCGAATTCAGAGATACGTATATTTCTTTAATACATAATAACAATAGTATCAATAATATTAATAAATTTCATTATTTACGAGCGGCTTTGAAAGGTAATGCAGCCATAATCATTCAAAGCTTAGACTTAACTTCTTCAAATTATCCAATAGCGTGGCAATTAATTTCAGATAGGTTTGATAATCCACGTCTATTAATCAATAACCATATACAGGCATTGTTTAATATTGAACCGATTAATAGGGAATCCAGTCAAGCCCTTAGGCATATGATTGACGTCATGAATAAAAATTTACGTGCTTTGTCATCTTTAGGAGAACCCACTGATCATTGGGACACGTTAATTATTTACATAATGTCTCAAAAATTAGACTTCAATTCTAATAGACAGTGGGAGGAGTTTAGAAATGGCATTAATGGCTCACCTGCCTTACAACAATTTACAAAATATTTGTCAAACAGATCAGATTTACTAGAAACTATTAATGCATCCAAATCAAACCAAAATAAATTTTCACGTTCTGAATTAAATAAAAATAAAACCTTTGCTGTTACTAATAATAATAATACTCAATTAAAAAATAAAACTAACATTTCATGCCCTTTATGTTCACAATCACATTATTTATTTTCATGCCAATCATTTCGCGATTTGGATATTGAATCACGTAATAGAAAGGTGATCGAGTTTAAAGTATGTAGGAATTGTTTACGCCCCGGGCATTCCTTTAAAAATTGTAACCTGTCCGGGTGTAAATATTGCAAATCTAAGCACAATACACTCATACATAGGGACATACAGCAAATAAATAAGACAACATCTAATAGTATTACCTCAGATTCCTCTTCCAGTAACACATTGCTTGAAAATCATGTTTCTCTTTCAAGTAAAACAGATGATTACATCTCATGTACAAATAATAATCAATCTGTTGTATTGCTATCCACAGCCTTGGTGAGAGTGCGTGATGAGATGGGTAACATCCACACAGCCCGTCTTCTCTTGGACAATGGAAGCACGTCGAATTTTATATCCCAGGGTTTGTGCGAGAGGCTCGGTCTGATAAGGCGTGACGTAAGCTCCACTGTCTCAGGTATTAACGGTCACATTACCCTTGCTTCAGAGATTTGCGACTTAAATATCGAGGCTTATTTTGGTAATTATAAATTAGATATTACTTGTTACGTTTTACCCGATATTACTAAATCGATGCCTTCAGCCTATTTTGATAAAAAAATCTTATCAATACCTAAAAACATTCGTTTAGCTGATCCGTCATTCAATGTTCCTTCAGCTATTGATATTTTAGTTGGAGCCGAAGTATTTTGGAATGTCTTAGGTACCGAAACAATTAACTTAGGTATTAATAAACCAAAACTTCACTTATCAAAATTCGGTTGGTTAATCTCTGGCTGCTTATATTTTCCTTTTAATATTTTTAAAAGTACGCCAATTTGTAACTATGCTTGTACGAAAGATTTAGAGTCGCAAATAGCTCGTTTTTGGGAACTTGACTCAGTAACATCTAATGACTGTATGTCACAAGAAGAAAAGTCATGCGAACAATATTTCAAAGACACGACGCGACGAAACGATGACGGTCGTTTTATTGTTTCTATGCCATTGAGAGATTCACCTGACGTTTTAGGGGACTCGTATGTCATGGCTAAACATCGTTTTATATCATTAGAACGAAGACTTTCAAAAGATTTACTGTTAAAACAAAAATATAATGCATTTTTAAAAGAATATTTAGATTTAGGACACATGACTATTAATAAATTTAATTCTCACGAGAATAAAAAATCTTATTTTTTACCTCATCATAGTGTCGTACGCGAAGCAAGCACAACTACGAAGTTGCGCGTTGTTTTTGATGCGTCAGCCTCTTCAACGTCGGGTAAGTCTCTCAATGACATACAAAAGGTAGGCCCTGTCGTGCAAGATGATTTATTTTCTATACTGCTACGATTTCGTAAGCATAAATTTATTGTTTCTTGCGATATTGAAAAAATGTATCGCACTATTATTGTTAATGAAAATCAGCGTTCTTTGCAACAAATTATTTTTCGGTTTGAGCCACACGAACCTCTTAATACCTACACGCTGAATACCGTCACCTATGGAACGTCGTCAGCTCCATATTTAGCAACTAAATGTCTAGTTTCTCTAGCAGAGCAGTGTACTGACGAAGTTATTCAAGATGCTATCAGGCATGACTTTTATGTAGACGACTATTTAGGTGGGGGGGATAGTATAGAAAATGTTATCCACCTTTGTAAAAGTTTAATTAAAACTCTTAATTCAGCACAATTTAAACTACATAAATGGCAATCAAATTCTCCCGAAATACTAAAATCGATTACAAACATTAAGTCTAATAGCGAAAAAACGCTTAATTTAAATAATATTACTCCTTCTAAAACGCTAGGCTTATGCTGGGACTCTTCGTCTGATTATTTACATTTTTCGATTAATATCATGATACCAAAAAATATAACAAAACGTAACATACTTTCCATAGTTAGTCAGGTTTTCGACCCCATGGGTATTGTTGGTCCATGCGTTTTGCAAGCAAAGTTACTCGTTCAAAAACTATGGACTCTTAAACTAACCTGGGACGAATATGTACCTCTAGACATTAAAAATTCATTTTTTGATTTAATTACCTCTTTTTCTTACTTAAATTCATTTAAAATACCTCGTTGGATATCGTGCGATAATAATAATATAATCGAACTCCATACTTTTACAGATGCGTCGGAACTTGCTTATGGCAGCTGTGTATACGTCAGGGTTGTTCGCAGTGACGGGTTCACCCAGGTTCGCCTTCTCGCGTCAAAAAATAAAGTAGCTCCAATAAAGTCTATTACCATACCGCGGCTAGAGCTCTGTGGAGCCGTCCTAGGCGTAAGACTCTGTAGCAAGGTACTAAATTCAATTAAATTAAATTTTAACCGCTGCTATTATTGGTGTGACACGACCATTGTATTAGGTTGGTTATCTTCTTCTCCTTGCCGACTTGAGCGTTTTGTTAGAAATAGAGTTAGCGAAATACAGGACAACACCGTAAATGGGACGTGGTGCTATGTCCCGACTAAGCAGAATCCTGCCGACCTTGTTTCCCGCGGGGCGAGGGCTGAGACCCTCAGCGGTTCTAGTTTGTGGTGGACAGGTCCTGAATTTTTAAATAAAGTTAATATAGAATTTCCATCATCTCCTAATCATCAAATTTTTCAAACAACATTACATTCACAGCCCGAAATTAATAAAACAGACATAGCCAATCAATCAGTAATAAACTCATTAATAAATAAAATATCAAATTTCAATAAGTTAATAAGAATATTTTCCTATGTATACAGATTTATTTACAATATTAAAAATAAGAATAAAATATATACACAATTAACATTCACAGAGTTACATTCATCTAAAATAAAATTAATTAAATATGTACAATTAGAAATGTTTAGTAATGAATTCCATTTACTTAATCGAGGCCACACCTTACCTAAACGTAGCAAATTATGTTCTCTTTCTCCATTTATAGATAACGAAGACATAATTCGAGTAGGAGGTCGTTTAAAGAATTCAAACTATGAATACAACATTAAACATCCCATCTTACTAAGTAGTAAACATAGATTAACAAAACTTTTATTTGAAATGTATCACATAAACTTAATGCATGCCGGTCCTCTACTTTTATTCGCTAATATTAGATTAACGTACTGGGTTCTAGGGGGTAAAAATCTCGCAAAAGGTGTAGTTCACTCTTGTGTTAAATGTGCGAGATTTAAATCTTCATCTGTGCAGCCTGTTATGGGCGATTTGCCTAGCGATAGAACAAATTTGACATTTCCTTTTTTAAATACTGGCGTAGATTACGCCGGCCCAGTGTTGATAGCCGATCGAAAAGGTAGAGGTACACGTCTGATCAAAGCTTATATTTGTGTGTTTGTCTGCTTTGCAGTAAAGGCGGGTCATCTCGAGCTTGTTGGGGACCTCAGTAAGGAGGCTTTCCTCGCAGCACTCCAGCGCTTCATAGCACGTCGTGGCAAACCACAGCATATTTATTGTGATAATGCATCTACTTTTGTAGGCTGTTTTAACGAATTGACTAAGCTTTTCAAACGTTTTGGTTCCGATATTGAGCACAACATTATTGAGCAAGGCATTAATTTTAAATTTATTCCCCCTTACTCTCCTCATTTTGGCGGTTTATGGGAGGCTGCAGTAAAATCCGTTAAGTTTCACTTACGCAGAACCCTTAAACAAGCACACTTAACTTACGAAGAAATGTCTACTTGTTTGATTCAGATAGAGGCTATATTAAATTCCAGACCCCTAACTCCTCTTTCATCTGACCCGTCCGACCTAACCTGCCTTTCACCGTCCCATTTCCTTATTGGACGGCCACTTACATCTGTACCTCACTCAGATATTAATGAGAAAAATGTTCTCAGGCTACAGCGTCACCAGAGGCTGGAATTTCTCCGACAGCATTTCTGGCGCCGATACTGCAAGGAATACATAACTACACTGCAGCAAAAACAAAAATGGCAAAGGAGCAGCGGCGAACTCATGGTGGGCGACATGGTTCTGGTCAAGGACTCCAGTCAACCTCCCCTATTGTGGCCATTGGGGAGGATTGTCAAGATTCATCCTGACGGCAGCGGAGTTGGCAGAGTGGCGGAGGTGCTGACGAAGAAGGGGACGGTAACGAGGGCATACAATAACTTATGCCCCTTACCCATACATTGACAGCGTCAATCCCCCGGGAGCGTGTTGCGACTAACGCATCGGTCGCAGACTTGCGCTCGGCAGCCAATGGGCGAGTGTGACGTCGTGTCTGCAGTGATGGGGGCCCGGGTATATAAAGCGCCGACGGGCCCCACTAGCCCTTTTTCTCCTACATTTCAATACGTGGTCTTGCTCACAAATTAAATACATTTAACCAGTCTATGGACTTTTATTACGTCCCAACAGCTTGTGAAGACAATGCATAAACCTATAAAATATTACAATATTTTATTTAAAAAACCAAATATTTGTTTACATAATTATTTGCAATACTTTTGTTATATTTATTATTTTTATAAAAATAATGAGATTAAGAATAAGGTCTAACAATAAAGAATTTTAATATTGCATAATTATTTGGCGAGAACAAAATCAGTTATTCATAATCTAACATATTAATTCATTTATAACTTTAGTTTATAATAAAGCTTAAAATTTTAAATTATTTAAAATAAAAAGTGTAATTTAAATTAATTATAATTTTTAATGCTATTTATTCTGCACTCCTTTTAAATTATAACACTTATAAAACGATTGCCGTGAAAATGGCGCGAAAGCAAAATGGCGGCTGTCAAACGAGAGAGATATTGTCGCTCACCCTCATGTTATATTTTTAAATTATTTATTGAAAATTTTGTTAAATTAATATCGGTAAAATTATCTGTGGACAATAGTTGTTATCATTAATTAAAAGCATTAAAAAATCATAAGAACGGATCTTGTGCAAAAATGTCATATACTGTCTTTACGGTTACTTCAGTTTGTTACTTAAAATTTAATTTTTTGTGCTATATGTTTTATATTTGCGTTTAGTACTTTATGATATTTAGGTACTTGTATCAAGTTGTGCGAAATCGGATGACTGTTATTGCAAATTATTACGCAAAATGCTGGAAGGGAATTTCTTCTCGGAGTAAAGTAAAACAAGTGACATATATTAATTTATATATTGAAAAACATTGTAAAAATATTGAACGGTTAAGTGTGTGCCAGTGCCATCAGAAAATGAACCAAGCTATTGTTGTGATTTTGAATCAAACAGAAATAAGTGTTTCGTTAATATTTTTCTTCATACTTCACTGCCATATGCGATGCCACCGCTGGATTTCTTCAATGAGCTGACAGGTTAGTGGTCGCTTGTTTAATACGTAACATATGGCGTTTGATTTTATTATAATTATTTTTTTTTTTTTTTCGGAAAACACGTTTTTTTTCATTTTATTGTATTAACTCAAAAATAAATATAAATTTTATTTGTTAATTATTTTTACGAAATATAAAATATAACTATTTGTTGAACAAATATCATTTTTTCTACACATCGTCTACTACGTCAAAATAATAAAAAAGAAGGTACAATTTCTTCGATTTTGGTGATTTGCTGGGTTTGTTAATAAGTTATTAAATCATTCAATTAACATTAACAAGATATGAAACTAACAAAATCCGGAATAAGTTGTATAGATCAGTCGTTTTATTATAATAATAGGGAATTTTAATTTGAGAGAATATAAAGTTTACTCCATTTCGTCGAAATACCATTTGTATGGTTTCTGCTTTAATCTAAGCATCCGAAGCTTGTTGCATAAACATCGCGTACATAGTACAGTCCATTTACACATAATACAGAGTATTTTTTTGCAAAACAATTATAAACGTAATTTATAATATTTAGTATAATTATAACGATATTTTATATTATAAGTATAACGATATTTAAGTGGTCTAGTTACAGTATACTAGTTATAGAGCGCAATTTAATTTGTGTAAAGTCCTATTTTGTCCTGATAAAAAATGAAGTAATTTTCTATTAATTATTTTTTTATCTCCCTAACCAAACTACACGTCTTAGCTGTTCGTATTATTGACGGCCCGCGTACAAATTTGAACTCCTATATAAGTGCCTTTACCTTCCTATATAAGTTGATATAGGAACAAAAAGTACCCTATGCTTGACCCTGAGTCTTCAACTATTTTTATTCCAAATTTCATTTATATCGGCGCGATAGATGAACAATCAAAACATAAGAGATAGCCTTACTTATTTATAATATTAGTATGGATACAGACAATTGAAGAGAGGATGGATTAAAAGATATATGCCAATCGTACTTGAAAAAAAAATATCCTTTTTAAAAAGCACGTACGAACAAAAGTTGAGGATGGAACTCAATCAGGCCTTATTAAAGATTGAGAATGCGTAGGTGTTCGTCTAAACACGCGTAGGAGGCTCTACAAAGTCGAATAACAAAGTTTCACTTCGGGTATAAGAATAATAAATAGCTCCAAGTAAATATTTGTTATATTATCCTTAGAAATATATATATATCCTTTATTGCACTTTGTAACATACATCAAAATAAAAAAAAAATTTACAATGTTGTTGGCAAAGGTGAACTTATCTCTGACAGAGATTTCTTCCAGTCAACCTATGGGTATGAGAGAGAGTGATACTTTTGCAGGTCTAAAAGTGCAGATGTGTTCTTATAAATATATAGACTTACACAAAAATAAACAAATACTATTTATAGATACAAATAAATATAAATATATACATAACACAAATATATACATACATATGTATTATCAAATATATGATTCAAATATATACAGTAATGAATGACTATATACTACTAACGGTGACCTGGCTGAGAAAATGTTGTTTTACTCTTTTCTTAAATATCTCTGTAGATGTACTCTTCTGAATTGGTTTAGGTAGTTTATTCTAGAGTACGGCAGCGTATATTGAAAAGGAGTTCTTCCGAAATTTTGTGTTGCTGAATGGTATGTCCAGCATATGCGTGAGGCAAGGCCGTCTGGAACGGGTTGGGTTAGGAAGAAGAGTAAATCGGGAATTAAGATAAGAAGGGGAAAAAGGATTATTAAGAATATTGAAAAGAACAGAAAGGATGTGCATATCACGACGAAGTCGGATTGGGAGCCAATTAAGTTGAGCACGGAAGTGGGAAACGTGATCATACTTACGTAGGTTAAAAATGAAACGAATGGCCAGATTTTGTAGGCGCTCTAATTTATTAAGTTGCTCCTCAGTTACATCTAAATAGCACACATCGGCGTAATCAAGAATTGGCAAGAGTAGAGATTGTGCGAGCATAATTTTGGTTTTGAAGGGGAGAAAATATTGGAGGCGCTTGAGAGAATGATAGGAGAAATGCATACGTCGGCTAACTTCGTTAATGTGAGCTACCCAGGTCATGCTACAGTCCATAATTATACCCAGATTTTTCACTTTGCCTTGTAATGGAATTTGAACCCCTGAGTATTTTATGTTAGGTACTGATCCTTATCCTTAATATTTAACTAAAACATTCATTAATTTCTATTCGATTATGGTATAATGGTAATATTTTTTTAGGTCAAAGTGACAGATCACTTTTTTGTTCGTTTTAACGGCGGTAGAAGTCGTGCTCTATTTAAACAACCCGAGCACCGTTACGAAAATAAACTTAATTTGTATATAAAGAAAATGGTAATTAATTGATTTAAATGTAAAAATCTCTTTCTTCCAGTAAGATAAAATAAGTGCTGAGTTCCACCATTTAACTCGTAATTATTTACGATTTCAATTTAAATAAAAATAATGTTTATATTACAATGACTCATTTGTTGGGACAAAAAGTTAAGTAACTTTTTTCTTAAAATTTAAACACACTTACTTAGTTTACAACCAGTTGTTGTTCCACTCCGCTGCAACAACCTCAAATTATTATTATTTCAATTTAATAAAACGTAATTGATATTAATTAGTTCATAGCAGTGTTGTCAGAGAAAACCTGCTGTGCTGTTACATGTTGAGTGGCGGTACTCAATGTCGCGCTTTGTCTAATTTGCAAGTGCAGAGTATTGAAAAATATTGCATTTTATAATCATTACATCAAGGTGGTAAGAGTATTCGAATCTACAATCAATCGTTATCTTACTGCGCCGCTAAAGCCATAATAGGTATTAAAGTATTAATATTCATGAACAATATAGGAATTTTATATACAAATCCCTTTGATGGTTTAAAGATAAAAGTCCTTCTGTAATAGCAAAATACGATAATATGATAAAAGCTGTTATTTTATATGGCAAGAACAAAAACATTCACAAGGCTTATAATAAGATCATATTATATTTACGCATACTACTGTCAATGTCGAGCATTTTAATATAGATTTGTTTGTATATAATAAGATTTCTATTCGTACTAAGAGAATTGTATATTATGTTATTCTTTTTTATTCTATTTTACTCGATAAGATAATAGAAATGAAAAAAAGGTATATAAAGCATAGGTGAATGGTAAGAGAGTATGTGGAAGACCTCAATTAACCTACAATAAATTATCGATGATACTGGAGGGAGCTCATGTAAAAAGCATGAGGTTGGCACGGAAAAGTTGATGATAGTGGACGAGGTGAAAGATTTACCGGTCCGTACTCACTGATTACCCTCCCTTAGGGACAAAGCGTGAAGCTATTATAAAAAATCTTAATTTAATTATATTCATATTTTGCTATCTAGGTGTACAAAAGTTAGATATATATTTATCTGCAATTTGCACAGTGTATTACTGTGGCATTGATTTCCACCTAGTAACTATTAGTATCTAGAATCTAGAATCAATGAAATCAAATTAGGCGTCAAGCGGAATCGGTAACTCGAGGCAAGTTTCTCTCCACTATGCTCTTCGAAAACAAAACCTGGAAATGCACTGTTCTACTTAACATATTTAATAATTAGGCTTATTAAAAATTAAATAATTTCAGCAAATACAATATGGATTTAAAAAGTTAGTTTTATACTTTCTTTATCGGAAACGCATCCAAAATATATTTCCTGATGTGCCACTTACAGTTTTACATAGAATATAAGTGAACGAAAAAAACGCCCTCGAATATTTTTACTTGTATTTCCTTTCGTATTCCGCCTTTGTCATTAACTAGAGACACAGTTTTAAAAAAATGTAAAAAATAAGGCCACTTGTCACTGACTTCTACACCTATTTTACAAAGAAAATAACGAGCTATATTACAAAACTAAAATTTGGCCTAAAATATTGTAAAATCTAAAAAACACATTTCATATGAAATCCTTTGACAAGTATAGTTTGTAATAAAAATGAATATGAAAAATATAGAGCAGTGTATTGTTTTATTCGGTTGTTATGGCGCAGTAGGTAAGTCTAATGTTACTTGAGTTAATACTGGGTTCAATCTCTACGCCTAGAAAATATTACATATAAGATACTATAAAATATGATTGTAATTTCCTCCCTTATCTAACAAAGCGTGACATTGTGTTCATATATAACATGGAACATCTTGAATTTAGTTGAAAGTGAAAGCAAAGAGTATCTTAACATTGGCTTTTTCCTGCCTACTATGCAATAGAATTACATGCATTTTTTTCGCTTAAAAATAACTAAATTGTAACTATATAACTAAAAGTGTAATCGCAGAATTGTAAAAATGAAAATTCAAGACACTTCGCTCTCCACTTTACCCCTGAAACAGTTAAATATCATGTTGTGTAGCGGAACTTACCTGGTATCTCCGTATATATATATATATATATATATATATATATATATATATATATATATATATATATATATATATATATATATATATATATATATATATATATATATATATATATATATATATATATATATATATATAATATATATATATATATAAAAATATATATGTTTGTAGTTATATGTAGGAAACAGGATATTTTCTTTGTAAGGAATTTGCAAGATAATGTCTTTCCAAGTTTATTGAAGTTGTTCACGTTTGACGTGTTCTGTTGTGATAGCTTTTCAGATAGCATCTCAGATAGCATAGGTACAAGTGGTTTTAAAAGGATTTTTATATAAATGCCATATAAAAAATAAAGATATAAAAGTAAGAATGTATGTATGTATGATAGAATATGCAATTAGGATAGGTTAGTTTTTAAATGGGAAAACTATTATAGCTATTCAGTAAATGAAAAAGAGAAGGTTTGTTTAAAATAGAATAGTAAGTGTAGTAAGTGGAGAATGGAGAGTGTACAGCTACTTAACTGCTAAATAAATGATTAATTATAAATAAATAGCGTAGTGGAACAGTGTCTAACTGTAAATTGCAATGAGTGTTAAGTTCAATTATCACTCGGGGAATAACCATAATATTTAAATTATTTTTATTTATTTCTCACGGAAACCTACAATTCAAAATATATTGTTTTAAGAGAGTGTAGAAATGGTTCAGTGAGACAAACAAAGCTAAGGTTCAAAGGTACATAACTTAATAAATGTTTCTCAAACTTAGTTATTTTTTTTTTTAAAATATTTACAGTTTAGTTTCAAAAAATGTTACATTTATCACTTGTGACGAAGCTTAAATAAATAGAGATAGTATTTCAAAATATAATATGACGACACACCAGCTATTATTCGATGTCTGTAACATTCGATTTTATATTTTGAAAGAATTGTTTTTTAACTGAATGAGTAACACCTTAAAATATTATGAAAACAAATTTCTTCACACAAAAATCGCTGGCTCTTAAATTCTAATATATTATATACGTCCGTTATTTGCGTACGTTCGTCATTATTATTATTAAATATTAGACAAGCAACATTTTCATGCTTTTTCCCGCATAGCAAAGTAGTCAGAGAGTATGTAGAATCAGAGCACTCCATTCTCCACTTTAAGTCCGAAATCAAGATTACACGAAAACATAACAACATTTGTCTTACTGTATCAGAGTGAAAAATGCAAGTGAATATAAATATAATCGTTCCCCCGAATGATCATCCGACCATCGTGTGTAAACATATGAGTGTAAACTCAGACGCAGTCCCACTGCACCACGATGGCCTCAAATACATATAATAAAATGAAATAAGGTAAGCTTTAAACATTACTTTAGACTTGAGATGTAAAATGTCACTTTTATGTTAAGAAACGATTTGTTCGAGCCGAAAACATGTGAGAATGTATATTTTGTTTACATATTTGAACATTCATTCGTTTTTGACGGCGCCTCACTGGTTCGTATGGGGGATGTCATAAAATATTACCCAGGGGAAGAAGCCTAAATAATAAATGAGGTCGTACACTGTATGCCATATAAATATATATAATCTATTTATAAAGAAACTTTTTATAGATATTTGCTGCAAATTAAATATGTAAGAAATAATGTTATATGTTTAATAATGTTGCATGTAAATTTATGGTTATTTAAATGTGTTTCAAGATTAACGTGGTTCTTCTACGCGAAAAAGTCATCAGATCATTTTCCATGGATTCCCCATTTTCATTTCCTCGAGTGGGAATCGAATCCACAACGAGTCGCGTTAAAAGTCACTCTTTGTTCCACTGGGTGTCTAAAGTTTATTCAAGATTTAATTGTTGATTTATATTATAAATTAATATACAACATCAGAAAGAAAGTGGAAAACCTAATGTCTTGATTGACACTAGATTCTTTCTGACTATATTGGTATGCGAGGATAAGCGTGTAGCTGTTTTTTTATATGTGTTGGCCACTACCGCCGTACTAGGCAACCTCTATTACGGCGTAAAACAGTAAATATAAATAATTGCCCAAAATTATCACTTCGTGTCTTCATTTAGTTATTTGTATTTAAATAAACACATAAACTAGCACAAACCTATAAAATTGAACCATAATAACTCCCTCTAAGCCTATTATTAACTCCCTCAAATGATACCTTTCAGAGTAGTTAACATTTAAATGCCGGGATTATAGCCCTTAGTTTAAAATGATAACTCATATGAATAAAGTCGACTTAATCCCGAAGGCCACAAATTTCATGACCTCAATTAAACAATGTTTGTTTTAGAAGCTCGTTTAATTAGTAGTAATTAATTTAGTTTGAGTATTATTGCGATAAATTTGAATAAAGCGCGGCGTTAAGTTACGGTATTTATTACTCAATATCTCAAATTCGGGTGAAAAGTGAATGTCTCAACATTAGGTTTTCTCTGTCTAGCCTGCTATAGAAAATAAAGCGTAATTGTTTTTTTACTAAGTTAACAAAAAATAGAATACACGAACCTATCCTGTTCTCTTTATACTCCATCCTAATGTGCCACGATATCCTGAAGATGGAAAAAATAACGTAAGTACAAACATAATGACGTACAAAATGAAAAACAAGGAAGTACAGATTAGGAGCTTATTAGGAAAATGTGAAATGGTAAAATAGCTTTCTTATTACATACTTATATCTACTACTTAGTATATCTAATACTAGCAGAATCATTACCGAAGCAACGCGCATGTCAAAAGCACGGTAATATAAGAAACAGCTTTACGCCTTTTATCGCATAGCGGGTAGTCAGAGAGAATCTATCGTCAAGACACAAGACTGTATTCATTATTTTACAAATTTCTAATATGTACTCTTAAAACATGTGTGCCTAATAATCATAACTCGCCTGCACTATTTTCCTTAAAACAGTTCTAAAGTATTTTCATCACATGTTGACACAATCATAACAATACATTATTGATTCATCATACTAATAAGCAAAGGACTCACAGTCCACTAGATTTCAATTCGATATGAAATTCAATGAGTCTATTAGACTTCCAATCGACATGAATTTCCGATAATCAACAGTAGAAGCAGTACTGGCTTTAAGGTACCGATACAAATAGTGAATTGAAAGGTAATGTGTGATGCTTGCATTGCTACAGCTTCTCGACAGTTTGACAAATTTTGAATTATTTTCATGCTAATATATTCTAGTATATACTGCAAATGTAAGTTTAATATAATATGTATGTAATCTTTATATGGAGTTTAACTACAATATAAAACTTTCGTAACAATGACAAGTCGTGACGGAGAAGCACAAAGTGTGATTGTAAACGCCACTGGATTGTAGGTTCCATTCCCACTCGAGAGATGGAAATATTTAATATTTCCATATTTGCTCTGGTGTTAAGGCAAAGCGCAGCGTTGTTGAGTTCTGTCACTTAACACGCAATGAAAATGATGTTTAATAGATAAAAGACATGAAATAAAGCGATTTCTTTGATTCGGCTGGTCTACTTTCGGTCTACTTTGTGTTTTCATTTTTATTTCTTTTTTTCTTTAAAAAAAAAAAAAAAATTCTAAGAAAAAAAACTATGGAAAAGCTTATACAGAACACGAAATTCAAATTATATATTTTAAAGTAGGCAATGATGTTACCCAACATATACTTATATGCATGTCTCACGTGACGCAAATAAAAATCCTACATATTCAAAGCCAAATTGAAGAGAACAAAATATATCGTAGCCCGTCGTATCCCAAAACTTTTGTAAAACTTTCACTCGCACATGAAGTTTATAACGAATAAGTTTCAAATTCGTCTTTAAGATTTTACTTTGAATCGTGAACATAGTTTTTTAAGTCTAAGCATTAAGAGCAATAAAAAGTACCTCATATTATTATGCAAATCGATAACATCTATTCTATTTAGATAAGGTCTTATATCTTCTAATTTTATTTTACCTTCAAGATTTTGTCGAATACGCATGTATATATTTTCGCGGCTTTACTTTTTTCCTGAATAACAGTGTTAACAGGGAGGCTCCCTGTTAACACTGTTGTTAGAGTCAAGACACTCCGTTCTCTATACGACATACTTTAACTTATTTAAGATATCCTAGTGTTAAGATTCTTTTCGGCACTTTATGCATATTGAGTGGCGCAACCTAACGCTTTATCTTATGAATAATCTCCTCGTTTTCAACATTACAATACTACATCTGTATGCTATGTCTAATAATAAATAAGCTCAATTCAGGAATTGTTATTCACTCAATTAACTAAGTGTTATTCACTGGCTTAAAAGAATAAAATATTAAATAATACACCTTATTACGAACATCCATTATAAGTATAGATTGAAAAAGGTAAAAATAGTATCGGTGGTAGAATAGTTATCTCTTAACAATAGGTTAAGATTCCACCATTGTGCTCCGCTATACGCCGTTTAAGAAAATTGCTTTCTAAGATAGAAAAGCCCCTTGTTTTACCACAAAGCGTTTAGCACATGTGAGCTTTTAATAGATTTTTGATTCATTGACACGCTTGTAATAATACGAAAAAAAATAAAGGCCAGTCGTTGTCTATGGGCACAAAGTGCGACTGTAAATACGGCTGGGTATAGGTTCGATTCCCACTAGATGAATTGAAATATTTTATGTTTATTTCCGTAGCTCTGGTATCGAGACAAAGCGGGGTGTTCAGTTCACTTAAATCCCTTCAAAAATCGGAAAATAGGCAAAAAGTGTCCTAGCATTAGGTTCCCTCTGTCTACCCTGAGATATAGCTTGACGCTAAAAGAAATATGAATTATTCCTTAACGCTGTTGTTCGAATCTAAATGTACTGTTAGCGTATAAATACTTAGTGGTATGTTTTGCCACCCAACTGGAGAAATGAATTTAAAATGTAGTAATCATTCTTTAAAGTGGAAATCGAACCCACAACTATTGTGCACATTGTGAGACACCACATCGCGCCACGATGATCTCTAGAATATTTAGTTCGATAACAGGAAAATAATTAACCTATATTATATTAGTACAAACACTTCGTATTGGAACGCACATGTTACAAATTTATTCATATTATTTCACTGAGGAGTTAGCCCTATAAATATATTTCATTGACCTTTTTTGGGTTCCGCATTTACATGGTATGAATATAAGATTGTGCGTTATTATTTAAATATTAATTTTCAATACGTTCTGTAGGCTACAGTTATAAAACGCCCGAAAAAGCGCGGCGTGGAGTTCCGCAACTCAACATGCAACGTCTCAAATTCAAGTGGAAAGTGGAGAACTGAGTATCTTGATACTTACCTCTCGTCTCGTCTACCTCGATACGGAAAAACAGTGAAACTGCTCTTTAATCATTAACACAGTGCAATGTTACTTTAAGAGAATACGGTCTACTTAATAATTTATAGGTCATATAAATAACAGTTTGGCATTAGATAATTCTTAAAACGAGGAGTTTAGTTTATAGAAATTGCTAAATATATTATATTAGTTTTTTCCTTATATTGTATTTCATGAAAAAAACTTAAAATAAAAAAAAACTTAATTCAACAAACATATGTAACGTAAAAGCAAACGACTTTTACCCCAAAATCTTCATTTACTAAAAATTCAGAGCGCATGAAAAGGGAAACAAAAAGGAAGGTATATTCAAAAAATGTTTCCATTTCCACGATATTCGACTGCAGTCATTCAGCGTTTAGCTTTGGTTGTAACCAAGCCCGCGTAACTGAGTGATCTTGTGTTGCTCCGTTCTATTTGCTTTCAAGTTTGTAAGCGCGTAGTTAGTGTTACTGTCAACAGTTCAGTTAAAGTTAACTAAGAAAGTAAACCAGGTTAAAGATAATCTATAAATAGTGTAATTTTGTAATAATATGACTAATACAAATAAATGTTATAGATACAATTAAAGAAGGAACGTAAATCCAGTTTCGAAGTGTTTAATACCTATTGTGTAATTAAACTATTTACATAGTCACTACTAATTTTAACTCTTGAAATTTGTTATATTACTTTTGTTTCAAAGATTTTTTCAATTAACTATTAATTGCATTTTATATTTCAGAACACTTAAAAACAAGTCTACTACTTGTTGTTTGTTTACTCTTATTGCAAAATAAAAATGTTCACAATTAAAATTTCATAGTTATATTACTGATTCAAATGTATGTCAACAGGTTATGACTTTGTTAAGTGATCCTTAGCTTAAACAGCTAAGTACTGCTTACGAACAGAGTATATATATATATATATATATATATATATATATATATATATATATATATATATATATAGTATATATATATATATAGATATATATATATAGATATATATATATTATATATATATATATTATATCTATATATATATATATATATATCTATAGCTCTATCTTATATATCTATTATATATATATATATATATCTATATATATATCTATATATATATATCTCTATCTCTCTCTACTATCTATATAACGCCAGTAGAAAAGTCAATTCTGTCCTGAAAATTTCCGACCAATGTTAATTGGGCGCGTTATACTATCGATAACCGAGGCCAAAACATCTACTCCGTAGAATTTTTGTCTGCATGGTGGTAGCTTATAGTCCAAAGGTACATAATAGGATAGTGTTATTCCGTTTTTCCTTGTAGTTTTTTGTAAAAATAAAAAACCGATATAAGTAAATCATTTGTATAACGATATCTACCAGGTAGAAATTGATGAATTTTTGTATGGAGTTAGCTTAAAGGGTAGAGCAACATATGGGATAGTTTTCATCCTGATATTCAATAAAACTCTCGCAGAAAAATAAAATTAAAAAAAAACATTCAAATTATGTCGATAGTTCACAAGTGAAGCAAAATTTGTTTCAATATCACTAAATTAAATAATTATAAAATAAAATAAACATAACATTAATTAAAGATACACTTGGCCAGTCTATAAAACTTTATATAATCTATATGACAGCAGATGTCACTACGTTTTCTAGAACGGGTAGCGCCATTAGTTAACATTGTACTAGATATATCCGTACTCATTAATATTATTATTATAAAAATGCAAAAATCTGTATCTCTTCTGTCTGTTATGTTTTCACGGGTAATCTACTGGCCCGATTAAGATGGAATTCGTAAAGAAGATTGTTGAAGACGTGGGGTCAAATATAGGCTACTTTTTAAAAAATCAAACCCTATGAGGTTGAAACAGTGGATGAAATTTATGTATGTTTAGTACGTTAGTGAGAATGAAAGATCTGAACTCCTTAGTGAATAGTTAATGAGGCAAGGTCAAACATAGACTACCACCTTTCATAAAAAAAACCAGTCCCAAAGAGGCAATAGAGGATGAAAGTGGTAGTTCACGTGGCGAAGCCGCGAGCGGGTCGCTAGTACTTAATAATATATTTATATTTATGATTTCGAAATTAGCTATGCATTTACTTCTTTTAACTGGTAGCATATACCTTCTATTTAGTAATTAAAAGTTAGGAACATATAATAAATTTATAATTTGGTTGGTTGTGTCTAATTTCAACAAATGAAACAAAAATAGTCATTGCATTCCTTTTCTTTAAAATTGGCACCTATTTTCGTTTAGTAGAGTTCAAAATTCAAAATATCTTAATAAAGACAATAAGATCAAATAACAAAAGTCTATTTGAATACAAATAGACTTTTGTATGCCTTATTTTTGGTTGTTAGACAGACCCCAGTGTCATGATTTCCCATTTTCCACCCGAAGTCGAGATATTACATATAAAGTGGAGGAACTTAACACTACGCTTTCTGACCGTATTTAACCATAACCGTTCAACCAGAGTGAATCCAATCGACTATTACACTTACACCATAATAATTTAAATCACTAATTTAAATCTACTATAAAGCATACAAAGCAAATGTATATTGTCTCGTTATTCGATAGTATCCATAATGCATCAATCAATAGAGTATGTTTAATAATTATGCCTATCAACGTTAAACAGAATTTGATTTCGTGCTTCAGCATTTAACGATAACGATATTTGTGACATTCGTTGTTTGATGTATCGAGTTAAGTTTAATTTGATTGCGTTTTATGTTTTAATAAATACTTACCTGTGTTTATGAATGATTTCTGATAGGATTAAGGTGGTTGATTTTTCATAAATGTAGGCTACGTTTATGAGAAGTCGAGGATACCTTCCTTGACTTCTCATTCCCAGACTATTCACAAATATATTCAGCGTAAACAGATAAACCATGAGCATGTACAAAAGTAAACATATGTGTGCAAAACTAAAAATATGAATTAAAAAGGTGTAGACAACTTACAGGTTAAAATAAGTATGCTTAGTTTACATTAATGTCAGTAGTAAATACTAAATAACTTTAAAGACAACAAAAATACTTCTAAGCAAATCAGATTTCATTCTGTTGGTTAAAATGGCAATCGTAACATTTTCTTAAATTGACATCAGAAGTATTATTTTTAATACTCTTATTAGACAGGTCTAATAAGAGTGTTATAAATGATACTTCTGAAAAAAAGGCATTTTTGTTATTCAAGGAAACCGTAACCGTATTACAAGTATGTAAGAATTTCGGCGCAGTTTTAATAAAGGTCAGTGACGGACGGTTGGACGGTTACCAAGAGATGCGAGTTCGAATCACGCTTTTTTTTATCTATTTTTTTAATAGTTTTTTAAGGATTTGAATGACATTTTACAATGTTAAAAATATTACTTCATTACAACAATAGGCCTTGATGAATATTGATTGATATATAATAGATATTATTATATTACTTTCCTAATATAATTACTTTACACAATTTTAATCAGTTCAATTCTTTAGTTATTCGATCGTGCAAATCAAATATTTATTATTTTTTATTATTTTTCAAATGTATGAAGAATACACAAAAGGAGATAGTTGAACTATTTAAATTGCAAGATAATATAAAGATTTAACAACAGCGACACTTGTAATAAATCAGACGTAATCCTAAGTACTGTAAAGCGATTAATATATATTAACTTACAAAAAAATTGATTATAAATAAAAAATAACTTTATTCGATATTGTATAACATAATAGTTGGCAGCTCTCGGTAGTTACGTCAAGCTTCCAATAACGTCAAAGTTCAATACATATTTCGTAGTATTTATAAGAAAACCAGGTAATATAACACAATTCTAATATTAGAAAAAGCGGTGAATGATATTTATTTTCTGTTCTATTTATTCACTGACCTCTATTATGTCACTATTTTTTTAAATAGAAACGTATTTATTTTTTTGTACTAGAAGCCATGGCATAATATGATATTGCTTGACTGTAAGCACAAAGATTATTGGTTTGATCCCCACTTAGGGGATTGATCATATTTTAAATCATTTATTATTAGAAAAGGAGAATATAATTATCAATCCCCACTCAGGAGATTCATTAAATTTTAATCATTTGTATTCCCCTATTCTAGTAAGACCAAAACAGAGTGTAAAATTCCACCGCCGAACAAGCACTGCCTCGAATTGTGGTAAAAAGTTATCTGTGACTAGAGCGCTATGCGGAGTTTCAATATTTTTTGCTTTTAATTACATATAACAATTATGTATTTAAACTTGCACATTAAAATTACGGGAATAGTTTAAAACTCACAGACTTAAGTTACAAAAATATTCCTCTATTCACAACGCATATTTCTTTAAAAAACTAAGTCGCTGAAAGACATTAATTTATCTTTAATTAACTTATACAAATAAGTATATACAACTGTACCATTTCATGCCTGTTGTAACGCTAATTGTCGTTTTTGTGTGTAAATAAGTCTACAATTCAATCGGCGTAATGATTTTTGATAATATCACAATTTCCTATATCGATTATCTCTGATGACCGATTAGATTAACGCTAGGTTGAACGTAACTACGGCTTTAAATTACAATGTTAATTGCATATTTTACGATATCATGTTGTTAATCGATATACGCATATATTATCCATACGTAATAAAGCGTAGTATACCTTTCTAAATACTATGAGGACCCGTTAAATATCAAGTCAACTCAGCAGAACCTAACGCCGCGCTTTATCGTACCTATAGAGCAAGGAAATTAATATTGCAACGAAAGATGGCCTTAAACTGCAATAAAAAATATTTTTATTTTTTTCTAAATAAATTATAGTTTTTATTATTATTAAAACCGTTGTGGCTTAGTCAGGACAGCGTCTGATTGGAGAAGTGAATGATTGCGAGTTCGATTGCTATTCGAGAGGACGATTATACTTAAAATTATTATTGCTTCTTAACCCTGGTAGGAAGACCACCGCCACATCACAATTTCAGAATTTTGAGGTGAAAATGAAGAACAGAGCACCTTTACATTACGTTCTCTCTGATTACTACTGACTACTTTTTTATTATCTAAATTTAATAACAATATTGCTTTTAATTACTTCTACTTTAGTTTAGAAGTGTATACTGAATTAAAAATATATTAAAGGAATTTCAATTTCGCTTTTCAAAGCATATTAATTTTAAAACATGAAAAAAAAGTACGCCCACTATTCAATTTACTGTGAAATTGTACTTGCAATTTCACTTTATTGGAAACGAATGCATTTATTTCACCTTGTGTATGCTATATACAAACACGATTGAAATTCATGAAAAGAGTAATCAATCAAAAGCTACTAGATATTATATTCATAACAAAACACATTTGCTGAAGAAATAATTAAAGTAAATATAAGTAGTTATATAGAATAGTTATTTTGGCAAAACTTGTTTTACTTTACTGCGCTTTTTCAACTCAACGCCGAACTTTGACTTAACATGTCCCAATATTTATATTCAATGCGACTAAAATAAATTTAATTAGGCCGTCGAGGCACAGTGGGACGGCATCTGGTTGTAATTATGATTGGTTGTAGGCTCGATTCCCATCCGGACGATTAAATGTAATAAAATAAATAAATATAAGAAATAAATAAATATAATAAAATAAATAATTATATAAAAAGAAACAAATATAATAAATTTAGCTTAATCTTCTTAATTCCATGTCTTCCCTTTGGACAGCGAGGAAAAGCGGTGGAGATCAGGCCCTCAACATGTAATGTTTCGAATTCGGGTGGAAAATAGAGGAGAAAGTGTCTTGACGCTTAATTGAATCATGTATTAACATATGCCTTAAATCAATTCCTAATTGACGTGTATTATCTGTTGCAGGTAATTTTTACAATATAATCTGCACGTAAGAGTAAGTATAGGTATAAAGTAAGCGTCACAGGGACGCGGTCACTTGGTCGTAAGAATTCAATAAACTACATACACGTGACACTGTTTTATTGCAAAATCTATAACGAATACCTAAAATATTTTGTTTTATGTTGTCATACAAAACTATAAAGTAAAAATAATTTTTTTTTTTTTTTTGATTTAAATAGGTACTTGACACTATAGACATCTGGCCTCGAATCTTTTTTTTTCTTAATATGATTCGATTACAATTCTTAAATTATATTGACATGCTACTCAAAACTAAAATGACGTTTTAAATTACCTAAGCGAGTAATCCTATTATATTTACTATACATATTTCTATAGTTAAATTAACTCTTAATTAAGGCAATATTATATTATTTTTTGTGTATTTGTATTAGTTTTACAAAAATAAATAAAAAAAATTGTAAAAATAATATTTAAAACGTTAAAATACCGACGGTAGGATTTACTAGAGTATCCAATTTATGGTTTTCCAGTTACAAAATCTCTTAATGTTCCCATAAAAAAGTTACCACAGCGTTAATTAATGAAATTTTAAATGATCTCCATCAAGTCTCCACCTTTAATCGACGTTAATTACAGGGAAGTCGTTAACGTGAATTTTACTCATTTTTTACGTAGTGAAAATTTAAAAAAAAGCTTGAAAAATTAATATTTTGCTCAAAAATTGCTTTATATATTTATTTAGATTGCAAAATTGGACGAAGCATAGGTTGTACTTTTATAACAGAAAATATTTTTATGTAAACTACCAAACGGCCAAGACGTACATTTTGAATAATGTACCACCTACTTATAAGTTAAATTCATTTGTACATCTATGTGAAAAATAAACAGTTTTGATGACTATTTCTAAACGAGTGACGAAGTTGTGATAAAGTATTAATAAAAGTATTCAAATTGTACAATACTTTTCACATCTTTATTCGCACACTTAGGAAATTGATTTTTATACGTTGTGTTCATAATTTTATTTTGCTTAGCTTTTATATATTTTAAGCTTTGTATATTTAGTACTTAATGTTTTAACAACATAGATAAACCATTTGAAGAGCATAAAAACTTTAAGGACTTTTTATCATACATCTATAGTTATATTATAAATGCGAAAATTTGTTTGTCTGTCACGCTTTCACGGCTAATCTACCGGCCCGACTAAGATGAAATTTAGAACGAAAGTAGTAAAAAACCAGGGTCTAACATAGGGTACTTATTTTTTCTAAAATCTACCTCTGAAAAGTTGAATTAGGGTATGAAAGTTTATATGAAAAATCTAAACCGCTTTACCGATTGTTTGGAATTTTGGCATAAATATAGAAGATAATCCATAGTTAAGCATAGACTACTTTATTGTTCAAAAATCCACCCCTGAGGGTTGCAATATAACGAAACAGTAACATATGTACAAAATATAATGAAATGCTTCGTAAAAATCTAGGTAGTTCCACGCTTTACGGTGATCGTCGTCGTTTTTTTTTATAAAGCAAGTCAAAACTCTCCTTGATCCGCCTTCTTGTGGAATTCTAAATTCATACACTCATATGAATCGAACCCACAATCATTTCGATTACAGTTAGATGTTATACCACTGCGTAACCATGGCTTCTAATTATTTACTATATATCTAAATATAGTTTATACATTATTTAATGTCATAAATGAATAGTATTTAAAATTAATCATCTTAAATTCCACCTACAATCTATTTTGAAAGGGCTTTTAGTTGTTGTTAGCACTTGAGAGTTTAGTTTGAGATAGGTTTTCATTCAATGGGAAGTAAGAGAACTGATTTATGAACTGAAACTGGCAGAAAAGGGAAATCGATGACGAATACACCTCAAAACGTTTATAATGTACAGCAAAAGTTTATTAGAGCTTATTTATTATAAATTTATGACCTAAGAGTTATTAATTAAAAAGAAGGCAAGCTTCTTCATATTTACTCGTAAATAGGATATGCAGAGAGAAATTAACTATTGTCGGAACATCTCTATCTCCATATTCCTTTAGGAATTCAGACTTCATATTGCGCTTTGTCTTTTTAAAGCGTAGAAATAAAAATAATACAATTTTTCCAATTTGAGACCGACTGAACCTATAAACAATATTTTTTCCAGTCCTAGCAGCGTCATGCACACATCATGAAATTAGATTAAATTAAAAAAATATAATAAATCAAAATATTATTTTATTCCTCACAGCAGGGTATCAGAAACAGTTTCTCGATCATGGACTTTATCCTCCGTCCTCCGGCTAAATTCGAAGCATTGGAAGTTGTGTAACCACAGCCCCGCATTTTATCTTACCACAGCAGAAAAAATTAAATTATTTTTGATATACTAGAAACGTCAACCAGCGTCTCACTGTGCCACAATTGCCTTTCCTTGAGTGATCAATATTCTCGTAACATTAATATGAAATTTTCCTACCTCAATCTTTATTATTTTTGTATTTCCATAACAGGGATTAGGTGTCGCCTGGCATGCGTAATTTTCTATCCCCTTGCACTTTATACCATATTGAAATAGACTGAAGGTTTTTGAAGACGTGACTTATTTAAGTTATAATGACATAACGGATATAATAAAGTCACAAAATGATTCAGAGAAAACCATCTTGGCGTATTGGGAGAAGATAGAATTGTAAACGTGATGGTTGTGGATTCGATTTTCACTCGTAGGACCGATTAGTAAAGTCACCGTTGACACCATATGAACCAACCCATTTTTTTAATAGATATGATGAGACCATAACATGTAAGTAAAAATCTTAGCTTTAAAACTAAATGTTAGGCCATCGTGGTGCATTGGAACAGCTTCTAATTGTAAACACGTTTGATCATTTAATTAGTTTTGGTATGACAAATTTCGGCATCGAGATCCACCACTCCGCACTCAATGTCTCAAATTCAGGGGGAATGTGGAGAACGGAGTGTCTTAACACCACTTGGTTTTCTCGGACTTCCCTGCTATTAAAGAAAAGCTGTGAAAAGCTTTATATTTATAGGGAAGCAGATTTCAATTTGAATAAATTTCCATATATCAGGTCATGTTAATGAAAAAGTGACAAATTAATATGAGAGTGCGTTGTGGCATGCATTTTACATTGAAATAAGGTGACGTCGCACGCTTTTACTAAAATTAATAAAAAATGTTATATAGAATGTTAGTAAGATTAAAGGGGCTTGGTGAAAGAAAGAAATATATATATTTTGGAATAGCTTGGAATCTTTCCGGCTAGTATAGGTATAAGATAAGTGAACTTTTGAAATGAACCTTAATGCTATTCCTTTATTATATATCAATTGGTACAGCAACAAGTACTTATATTTATGTCTATACTAATATAATATAGAGGTAAAGTTTGTAACTTTGCTTGTAAGGGCTAATCATCTGAACTGAAATACTGAATCTGTCATGAAAATTCTTTCACTATCAGAAAACTACCCTATTTGGTGGTGCTATAGGTTATATTTTAGTTTTTACATCAATTGACCACTTTGTTTATTCATAGGCGTATAAAGATAACATTTTGTTCAAAGGATTAAAAGCTATATCTTATTTACGACAACCCCAGTTAGAGAACTTGTATCGAAGTAAATTATTTTACTCACGAGCTATGAACACACTGTTTCATTTGTTACATACTGTTTTATTATAACGTAGTAAAACCACAGCTAACTTTATTATTAATATTTGTTTTTATTTGCAGTTTCATGTTTATTGCCGAATAGCAGGGCTATCAGAGAGAACCAACTATCATTCTCGATTTTCCGCTTAAATTAAGAAATTGCTTGTTGATTATACTCAATACCGCAATTTATCTTACCAGGGCATGAAACTAGAAATTATTTATATGAAATCATTATTTCGGGTGAGGATCGAATTCACAACTAATCACGTTTACAGCCAGACGAGGGCTTCATAAATTAAAATATTAAAAAATATTTTTTGAAATGAAACGCAGCGCGTTTCAAACCTGCGTCTTTTGGCGTGACGCCTAAGTCATGCATTCTACATCCGGCTACGTTGATATTCTTATATGTTTAATATAAATTATTACGCTAAACGCTGCCTTTAAACTTTTATACGTTTTCTAAAAATATTTTTTATATACCTAAGTAAGTGAATTAATAATAACACATACTTAAAAAATATTAAAAGGTTTATTTTATTTTATTATTTATACAATAAAAATCTTTTATTAATTAGCATTTCTCGAATTTCAGTAATTTTAAGTCTATTTAAAGATCTATTGTTAAGTTTCAAGTACATTAAATGAAATAGGAATATTATAATTGAACTGTATAAGCTGTACAGTAGTAATTTCATTGTTTTAAGCAAGCTTTGGTTATAATGAAGCAGCCTCGGGTCGTTAGCGAAACTTTAGTACCTACAGTGAGTAAAATTCATGTGACCATGACGATCTTTGTCGCTAGGTCTAGAATTTTGTATTATCTTAACAGCTAACTATTAAACATCAAAATAAAAGCCTAAAATGAAACTATTTTTAACCGGATTAATCGCGTATATTATTGGTATTCGAAAATACATTTTTAGAAACCCGACGTTTCGAACACTTTACAGTAGTCCGTGGTCACAGGTAGACTGAGGTGGCATTCGTCTGTCAGTTGATACATTATTATATCAAACTATGTAATAATCGCGAAAATGTGTAATAATCGCGAAAACAAAAGATCATATTAAGAGCCTAAAAATTTGACTTGTGGGTTCGATTCCCACTCGGACTAGTGATGCTTTCCATTTCTTCGCTATGGTAAGACTTCTTAATAGTCTTGGTTATTTCTTACTAGCCTGCTATTCGGTTAAAAGGTGTGAATTATATTGCATTGCGAGTTATGTGATGGAAGTTAACGATGTGCTGACACCAGAGCGAAGAAAATGGACATATTAAAATATTTTTATTCCTCGAGTGGGAATTGAACCCACAACCAATTGCTTTGTAGTTATACTTTGTGCCTTTGCACCAGGACTGATGCCCAAATAAATAGTAATGCCCGAACTAAAAATATTCAAAATTGTGCTATGAAATAGTTACACGCTTACAAAGTAACTAAAGAGACTGGCATTTAATAGCGACTGCTATGTTTCATATGATTTACGGTTAAAAGATATGTTTATATTTACGTCATCTTTTTCTAACATAGGACAAAAGTACTTTTATTAAGTTTCGAATATATATAATAGTTTTATACAGCTTCATGCTTTTTCCCACATATAGCAAGGTAGATAGAGATAACCAAGTGTCAAAACCCTTCGTTCTCCATTTTACACTCAGATTAAAGACTAAAATCCAAGTGGCGTAACTCAACCATGCGCTTTGTCTCAGGTTTCAGAGTGGAATAGTAATTTTTTTTTAGCTTCACGCTGTATCCCGCACACAGCAAGGTAGACAAAGGGAGCCTAGTGTTAAGACACTCCGCTCCCCACTTTCCACCGAATTCTGAGGAATTGCGTGTTAAGTGGCGGAACTCAACGCCGCGCTTTGGCTCGATACCAGAGCGAAGGAAATGGAAATATTAAATACTAGCGACCCGCCCGCGGCTTCGCCCGCGTGAACTACAATTCTTATATCTCATTTCTGGTAATTAAACGTTGGGTGTTTTATTAAATAGGAAACCTATGTTTGACTTTGCGTCATAAACTATCTTCGTGAGAAAATTTATTGAAATTCCTTAAGCGGTTTATATCTTTTATACAAACTTTCATTCCTTATTTCCACCCTTTAAGAGTTGATTTTGAAAATAGTTGACCAAGGGTCAACTTGACCAAGGGTCAACTATTTTCATTCCGAATTTTATCATAATTAGGCTGATAGATTAGCTATGAAAGCGTAATAAACAGACAGACTGTTAAATTTATAATATTAGTATGAGGTTATATATTTTTTTCTAATATATTTTCTTCTTAAATTCCCGGCAGATGTTGTCGCAGACACAGCTAGAACATTTTATTGGAGCACAGTTCCGTATACAATATTTTTTGTTTTGCCATCATTTGTGAGAATATAAAGATTTTTTGGATTCGAAACACGTGAGCATGCTACATAAAGCTGCCCATGTGAAAAGCACGGTTTATGTAAGTGCACACCCGCTACCTCAAGGGTCTGGCCTTGTGCTTTATTAATGGTCATCGCAAAAGCAATTTTTAATAGGAATTGCAATCTCTTAAATTGGAAAGGCAAATCCGTTGGTATGATTGGGATTCGAGGAACGAATACGGTCTCTCCTCTAGCCGTTAATAGTCTTAAGCCTCAATAAGTCTTAATAGTAAAAAAAAATCACTAATTAAATTTCTTATTTAAGAACCTAAACTATTTTTTATTTATTAATGAAAAAGAATATATATCTAGGAATACGCAAAATATAATTAATATAACCTAACACAAAATTACAACTGAGGAACTAACCTATTTACTTAGAATTTAAATTTACTTTACTTATAATTACTTTTAAAATCGTCGATGTACCAAAATATGCTAATATAATAGTATAATAATATAAAGACTTCAATTATAGTTTCAAGTGAATATAAAAATATAAGAAGACAAAATAAGTAAATTAGAGAAAAAGATAATGAACTGAACGGAGCATAAATTTGTATATTTTTGTACGTGCATCAACAACGTCTGCCCTCGCAGCACTGCCCGCTCGGGTAAGCGTAGCTTGAAACATGCTCTCCCCCCGCTTCACCGCACGTGTATACCGCCTGCGCTCACGTCACATCTCCAGATATTTAATATACGTATTGGTAATAAAGCAACGGGATTGATTATTTATCGAATTAAGATTGATTCGATATATATTTTGTATAAGTAAATTTGGTATGTTAATTTAATACGTATGTAAAATTAATTAAATATTTATCGTTAAATAATCGAAAGTGTGAATATTTAATCCCGAACTATCAACTATATGGATTCAGTTAATTCAAAATGTTTCATAAACCTAACTCTAATTAATAGTTTAATTACTAAAAGCTTGGTTTTAAAAAATATTAGTAGTCTATATCAGTCAAACGGTTTGTATTTTTTATACAAAATATCATCCCCTATTGCAACTCATTGGGGGTTGATTTTTTAAGAACAGATTTACCAAAATTTATACCTAAGTTGTCTATTTTAATGCCAAAATTCAATACAATAGTTGAAACAGCTTAGATATTTCCTAAAACCTTTCATCCCCTATTTGTAAAATAGGGGGTAAGGGGATAAAGGGGTTTTTAAGAATTATGGTAGCCTATGTTTGATCTTGTCTTATAAATATTTTCCTGAGAAAAATCAGGGAAATCGGTTAAGTGGTTTGCATTTTACCTACAACATTCCTTCCTCTATTTGGACCCCTTAAGGGTTGGTTTTGAAAAAAAATAGGTAGCCTATGTTTGACCTTGCATCATAAACTCTCTTCCTGAGAAAAATCAGGGAAATCGGTTAAGAGGTTTGGATTTTACTTACAACATTCCTTCCCCTATTTGAACCCCTTAAGAAACCCCTCTCTTCCTGAGAAAATTCATTACAATCGGTTAAGCGGTTTAGATTTTTCATACAAACTTTAATCACCTATTTCAACCCTTTAGGGGTTGATATTTAAAAAAAAAAGTAGCCTATGTTAGAAAAAAGTAGACACAGTGTCATCAACTACTTTCATTCCAAATTTCATCTAAATCTGTCCAGTAGATTAGCCGTGAAAGCATGACAGACAAACACACAGACTTTCGCATTTATAATATAAGTATGGATTTCCACTCCTCGAGTGGGAATCGAACGCACAACCAGTCGTTTACAGTCGCACTTTCGGGCCACTGCGCCACGACGGACTTCAGAGTAAAAATAATTTAAATATTGTCATTCCACCGAACGGGAATCGAAACTACGATTATTGCATATACAGTCAGATACTGTCAAAGTGCACCACGACAGACACAATATTTTATAATAATTTTATGCATCATTTTTAAAAATATAAAATATAGATAAACACTAAAAGCTTCACTAACACAAATTAAAAACGCCTTTTTCCTTTAGAATTGAGCCAGGGATTTGAAAGGATCGTTTATATGAATGGACAGCTGTTAAAATTGACACCTGTAACTAGAAAGGCGATATGCGATATTTGAGAGAAGTCTAGTCGTTGTTAAATATCTGCGAAGTAATATTTTTTTATAATAAAAAAGGAAAAAATGATAATATATATTGTATTGTTATGTTTTCAAATGAAGATATTCCATTTCGATCCATCAGGCCTTAAGAGACAACGTCTGAATATAAAAGCGATTGCATTTGGGTTGGATTGAGATTAAACCTAAGTTATTTTTGTTTTTCCTCTCTGATACCTAAGACAAAGGATGCCGGTTATATCCACTACTTAACACGCTGTGTCTCGATTTTGGGTAGAATTTTAAGATATTAATAAAATAGTAATTTTTCACGTTTGCATATATCATTCCATGTTTATTATTATATCCCTCTGATAAGACAAAGCAGCGTTAGGTTCTGCCTTTCGACACTCAATGGCTTCTATTTAAATATACATAAAACATTACGCTGAAGAAAAACCCACATAACTTTTTTTTCATATTACGAGCTTAACTTTAAAAAGGTTAAAGTAACAAATATTTATACCCACCAAAATCATAATATTAAAGAAACATTTAAAAACAGTTTAATTTTGTTTTTAATTCGACCTCCGTACACCAATAAGCCAGTACTAAGAATTTCAACTCTTTTTATTTTTAATTAAAGATAATTTCTTTGTATAGACGTAACCGTTTCCTATCTGACCCTGTAGTACGAAAAGAGTCCTTATTATTAGATAATATTGACATAAACAATTATGTAAGTAATTGTACATGTAACATAAGTTTTTTGTGGTGTATTTTTCAAAGTTGTCATTATATCCCGTATAATAGGGTAGGCAGAGCCCCCGAATTCCAGATATATATGAAGTATTGTGAGCTTTATGTTGATTTAACGAGCCAACAGTTCTTAAAAAGACCTATTTACATGAAGATATTTTGAATTCAAATTTGAAGCGGAACTCAACGCCATGCACTGCCGTAGTTGGGAAATGAAAATAATTTAAATTTTCCTTTGAGTGGAAATCGAAGCCATAACCATTGCATTTACAGTCAACTGCTGTCCAACTGCACCACCCTCGGTCTTCTTTTATATTTTTTTACAGCTATAATACGTACAGTTATACCTGTAAAGGGTAATTTAATTTTAATTAAGTGGTGTTATCTAGCCAAGAAAATATTATTATTTAATTCCACTTCTGTACAGTATAATAGCTAACTATAGGTTAGTCAGTTTAATGATATTATAATATTAATACAATACACTGACAAGAACCTAATTTTGTATTTATTTTATACAACCTTCATAGACGGGACACTATCGTGACGCAATGGGACAGTATCTGATTGCAATTGATCGTGGGTTTGATTCCCTCTCAGAGAAATTATTATACTAAACATGTTATAATTTTTCTCATAAGCTGAAGTGCGACGTTGTGTGCCGCTACTAATACGCAATATCTGAATTTCGATTAGAAAATGGAGAACTGAATGTCTTAGCACTAGGTTCTCTTTGTCTTTGCTTTAAGGCTGCAACTCGCCGGCTTTTCCTGCATAGGAAAAAGCAGCGAGTCTAAAGGGATTACATTGATACGTTATGTACGTGTTATGTAACTGTTAATTAACTGTACTGTTCTCACAATTATAACTTCTGTTCACATTGTAAATAAAATTATAATATCTTCATTTTCCCCTTCTACATAAGACCTCATATAAAATCACTAAGCGGGTACCTTCATAAATTCACAGAGTAGTGCTATATTTCGATATACTATAGCTTAGGATAACGGTTGCTCTGTATGAGCTCTCTAAATAGCCATCTTGGACCAATAAAGGTGCTTTAGTGCCTAAATAAGGTCCAGCACTTCATTTGATCGGAGTGTTTTCTTATAACGTTATAATGTTATAACGTTATAAGATACGAGTTCTTATTTGCCTTAATAATATTTAAATTATTATTTAAAAGTTGTAAACTGGTCGTGGGCTCAAATCCTACTAAAGGCAAACGTCTAACTCATGTAAAATAATGTGTTGAATCATATTATGTCAGGTAAAGCTGAGAATGGAGTGATTAGTTTTCTCTCCTTTTACTAGACAACAATTCGGAAGCTAAATCGATTTTGGTCAAATTTATTACTTATAAATCTTACCAAAATCGATTTAGGCGGTAGTTTCGTAGGAGTAACCTTATATGGGGTCTACTAAGGATTTATGCACATGAAGTGATATAAGTATATTACTATTTATTGTGGTGGTATATATTGTGGTGTCGATAAGGTTAAATAAGAATAATAATAAATACTGAAGCCAAAGGACAAAGGGTTTATAGATATCATTAAATCAGAACGCAAAACGCGATATGAATCCCTCCCTCTCAGAGCATTTCATTACTTTCCTTCCATAAGGCAACACGCAATAAGTAAGTATGTTCCACTATCGAACATGCGGTTTTTCAAATAATATTAATCTAGAAAGTAGAGAGCGGAGTGTCTTGACACTAGATTTTCTTTAGTGTTTTACCAGTGTACCAGACACTGGTAAAACTTAAAACTATTTATATTAACTTATTTACTTTGTCATACGAGTATGTTTCTCCCATGAGGCTAAATGTTCTCCCACAATACATTTATTTCTTGGTTCTGTGAGCCGTTTATTTACTTCAGTTCACATTTATACTTCCAATACTTATACGCTTACTGTTCCATTGCTGATATTGTTAAAACATTTTAAGTTTTTGGCTTTTATTTTGTTCTCGATTCTGCAATGCTATCTTGTAAATTCAATAAGGCGTTAAGTTTCGCCACTTAACACGCAATGCCTCCGAATTCGGCGGAAAGTGAGGAACACAGTGTCTTAACACTAGATTTCATCTGCCTACACTGCTGTGTGCGGGATACAGCGTGAAGCTAAAAAAAAATATAAATTACATCTTAATATTACGTATTTATTTTCATTATGTAAAATGCGCCGTTGTCGATCGTCGCGCCGTCAAAAAATGATTTTTAGTGTAGTAATGAAAAAAGTCAAAATCGACGAAAAGTAAAAGAAAGAGGGCATCACTAGATTATCTTTGTTTACTCTTTAATAAATAACCTGAATAAGAAAAAAATAATGCTTAGTTTTAAACTAGCTTTTTCATGGTGTTGGTATTAGGTACAAGAGCAAAAAATGACAATGAGATATATTCATTACTTCGAGTAGAAATCGAACCTACAACCGTAGCGTATACAGTCAAGTGGAACCCCACTGCGCCATGACGGCCTTAATTTAAAATTAAAAAAAAAACTAGACTGCTCTACAAAAACTTTATACTATAACATATATTCATAGTAAAGTTACTTTCAAATAATCTCAACGACTGGGCGACCTTAATTTGTATTATGTAAACTTATTTAAAGTGATTAGCACAAGCCATTGTGAGCACAAACTCATTACGATAGTTTTAGTAGAGCCAAACTATCGCTACATTCGTGATTAAACGGTTGATACCTATTCGGGCACACGTTATTCTGGTAGCTTAGTCTTAGATATTCGTCGCATAATAAAACTCAAATGTATATTGAGGTAAAACTATTAATAATATAATCATATAAAGGCACAATTGTGGTGCATAAGGGCATCAGACTGTAAACGCGATTGTTATATAGGTTCAGAGGTTTTATACATTCGGAGGAATTATTAATATTATTATAAGTACTTCTCAACTCGAATTCAGACACGTAGAGAACTTTTTTAACTTGCAATTTATTCATTTGATTTATGAAAAAGAAAAAAATAGAAAGATAGTTAAATGGTATAAAAATGCACTCAGCATGATCTGAACCTACGTTTTTTTGAATCCTGCCCTTAGTAAAGAAGTGACAGTCTTACAATTCTATAATGATAGCATAATGCATAGGCATAAATGATTTTATAATGCCGAAGTATCCTCTTTATTGCTTTTTTAACTTAGTCAGTTTTAATGGAGTCAGTCGCGGCGCAGGGGCACGTAAGTGTGACTGTGAAGGTGACTGGTTGTGGGTTCGATTCCCACTATTATACATTTCCACTCCTCGAGTGGGAATCGAACCCACAACTAGTCATTTACAGCCACACGTTCGTGCCACTGCGCCACGACTGGCCCCAACCGCCTGCCCTGTGACTGGTACAAAAAGTGTAATATAAAATAATAATAATATAGTTTAAATAAGATTATAATTTAAATTGCTTAACAATATTGCTGTAATTAAAAATATGTATGTTAGTACATACATATTTTTAATTACAGCAATGTTGCAAATGTAATTGTAAACAGTATATCCCTACAAGTAGTATATCCCTACAAAATTTTTCAAACATAATGCGAAAAGCACCGTCTGTTTGTTATTAACTTTCCGGTCACTTGAAAAGATATTTATTTCTTCCTTGACGATGTAATCAACTCATCGCTTTACCTTATCGAGACAGTATCAACGAAACCTACAATAAATATAACAATTGATAGCTTTTAATTGCTTTTTTATATATTTGTGATATACCCCGGTGATAAGACTGTCCGGTTTCTGCTTTCTGCTTCAGTTTGAGACTTGTTTTTTGTGGCATAAGTCATATTTACAGTTTCTCTCACATTCGTGAACCCTGCGTTTACAGCAAAGCGGGCTCTAGATACATAATAGTTTTTTCTGAAAAAAAATCAATCTCGTTATAGGATTAGGAAAATGTATTTTTATTATATTTTGTAAACTAAACTGACGCTGTACTGTACTGACTTATACGCTTCCGTTTGGCATTTCTGTGAAGACGATTATTCAAACGAGACCCAAATATTATCACAAAATAATGATGGAGCGATAAACATAAATAATAAAAAAACATTAATAATTCATACTTATGTTTCTATTTTCAGAATATCCATGATATTTTAAGAGGATGGATGTAGGCCGCGAAACAAACACAAAATATTTTTACAGCTAGAAATTTTCACGAGACTAAATGCTTCGTAAAATTTAACGGCCGTGGAGTGAACACGAAACATTTCCTTTGGGGAGATAAACATGATTCTAGCACTGTCTTACAAATTAGAGACTAGCCGACCTCGTTTAATTTGGTACTGGAACTGTGAATGTTTTCTTATCTATAAAATTTTATTTAATTACTGGTTGAAGATTCAATTTTTAGAAAGTGTGATGTTTAGTTTTGTCAAAAAAAGAAATCGATAGTATAAGTGAAAAGTGTGGAGCATATGAAGTAAGTATACAAAAAAAATTTTAAACCGACTAGTTCAAATTAATATAAATATACTCGTATATTAAGGTTCAAAAAGAAGTTGCAATTCCAAGGAACATAGCATGAGTCTCTACGTTTGATAATTTGATAAAAAAACAGCTTCTAGGGTATTTAAAATAGAAATAAAAACAATTTGTTAAACGATATGAGTCCAACGTAGCGCAGTCGAACATTGTCACTCAAATACTGTTCCAAACACAAACACGATTGCTAGTAGGTTCGACCCACTCGGAAGAATTTTTATATATATATAAATTATTTTGAATTTCCCTTGAATTTCGTAACCCAATAATCATTGGAGTGTCAGAAGAAAAAAGCGTAACGCTAAAAAAATATATTTATATATCAAAAATTTAACTATAAAATATTTTTTAAAAATTCATTTTGCAGTAAAAGTAGTTATTCTACTGATCAAACAAGGATACATAATTAATGTAGATTTTATATACATAGTACGTATACATAAACATTGGCAACAATATCAAGAAGATAGAAATATAACAGTTTACAAAAGAACAAACGAAAAATAAGTCAGAAAATTGGAAAAAGTTAAAATAACTTCGTACAAGGGATTCGGAATAAGCCAATTTCCTTAAAGTTTGTTAAGATGTGAAAATAATGAAGACAGAGACTATTGTCTCTAAAGCAAATTGAAATACGTAACTTTATTCATGTCTTTTGTAAATGTTTTTTCTTGTATACTAAATTGTATAAGAAAATACTGTTTTGCCGTTTTGTTCGTGGCCTGTCATATCGCAGGGGCACAAAGTGTGACTGTAAACGTGATTACTTGTGGGTTCGATTTCCACTCGAGCAGTGGAAATTCATACTTATATTATAAATGCGAATGTCTATGTGTTTGTCTGTCACACTTTCACGGCTAATCTACTGATCCGATTTGGATGAAATTTAAAATAAAAGAAATAAAAATTACTGGGTCTAACATAAGCTACTTAGTTTTTCAAAAATCTACCTCTAAAGGATTGAAATAGGGGATGAAAGTTTATATGAAAAATCTACACCGCTTGACTGATTGTAGTGAATTTTGGCATATATATAGTTGATAATCCAAGGTTAAACATAGGCTACTATATTTTTGAAAAATCCACCACCGAGGGTTGCAACACAGCGATACAGCCATGCAGATCACGCGGCAAAGCAGCGAGCGGGCCGGTAGTATTTAATATTTCCATTTCGCACTGGTGACAAAGCAAAAGTGCGGCGTTAAGTTCTGCTACTTAACACGCAATGCCTACAGAAATCAGCGGAAAATGGGAAACGGAGTGTTTTAACACTAGGTTCGTTCTGTCTACCCGATCTGTTATGTAATCCTGGGGAAAAATGAAGCATGAAGCTAAAAAAAATGCTGTTTATATATAAAGACAATTGATACGGTAAATAATATACTGGGTAAGTTGTTGTACTGAACAATCAATATTTTAAATGATTTTGGACTAATACAAATACACTCATGACGCTCTTGAGTTTCTGATTTGACTTAAAGTACCTATATATTACTGGCATTATTGAAACTATTAAGTACATCCTTCATTGAATACGTAAAACATGTTTATTTTATTAATAAACATCTAATGATAACACTTCGCATCTAAGTATCGAGTGACTAATCAGTACTTTTCACTATAACATCATAGTGAAACATTCGATATCCTACTGCCTAGAGGATAACAATAGAATGACTGAAATGAAATGTAATATTCAACTATGTATTGTCGGCCATGTCAGTTTATAACAATATGTTCATTTAGTATTATGTATATGTTTGTTAATTTTTATATATTATTAGTATAAAATTTTGTACATGTTTTATTTTTACAGATTTTAATATAGGTACTTATTGCAACCTATATGCAAAAACAATATTTACATGAATTTGTAGTGAATTTTCATAAAATAATTCAATACAATACAAAGTATACAATATGGTATAAAATAGTTATTCTATATTTTTAGACACAATAAAAAATATCCCAGGCCCAGTTAGTTAGTCAGAATAAAATACTATAGGTACTAGCAGTATGTAGCTAATAAAATAAAAAAAACTTAATATGGAGTTCGTCGGGAATGTGATTTGAATCTGCAAAATGAACTCTCAAAACTGTTGATATTAAATTTAAAATAATATAAATTTTAATTAAACATTTAAGAGGAAACGGAAATATAATTGTATTAGTGCTATTTGCTTAAAATTAAAATATTTTCAAAATATAAGGAATTATTAATAATTTCTTTTAACATTAAAAAAATGCATATAAATTTTAAATCATAAAATAAAATAATAATATTAACTAAACATTTTAACAAATGTTCTCTTTCCTCAAATTCATAATAAGAATAAAATACAGCGTCTGCCGCCATTTTTGAATAGTGTTTACATTATTCTGAATATTATAAAATATTTGTATATTAAGAGAAGATAAACGATATGATTTCAAATACTATTGAAAACGTTACAAGAATTAATTAAAGGACTTACTCTGGGTCGTTAGAAGTTTCACTGTACTTACCAGTACGTACACATAGCAGATAGTAGTGCTATCGAGCTAACGACACTCACTGTAATATATAAGCTGTGTAGCTTTCTCAATTGCTTTGCCACTTGTAATTTGTGTTTTGTATGTAAATGACCATGCCGTTGGGATGTATTGGATTGATATAACTTGCTGTTTGATCACTCTAGTCATTTATAAGGTACATTAAGTTAAAGTTTATATATTGGTAGATTATTTGTTACTAAACTTCAGCATTAGGACTGCCGTGGCGCAGTGGCACAAAGTGTGACTGTAAAACGACTGGTTGTGGGTTCGATTCCCACTCGAGGAGTGGAAATATTTAATATGTTCATTTCATTCGCTCTGGTGTCGAGGCAAAGCGCGGCGTCAAATTTCGACACTTAACACGCATTGCTTGCGATTTCGGCGGAAAGAGGGGAACGAAGTGTCTTCACATTAGGATACAAAATAGAAGAGACTAAGCGTGATGGTAGTGGGTTCGATGTGGAAAAATTACATATTGTCATTCTCTTTCCGTTCTGGTACCTAGGAGAAAGCGCGGCCTAAAGTTCTATCACATAATACGCAATATCTCAATTGTGAACGAAAAATGAAGAACGGAGTGTCTGGATACGAGATCTCAGACTACGCTGGTATTTATAAAATAAACAAAAAAATATATATTAAATTTTTTTGTAATGGAACCTGGTAGAAAGTTATTACATATTAAAAATTATATATGCACATATTTATAAAATATCAATATAATTGAAATAAATGTACCTACTTATTTTTCTTATAATGTACAAATTTCCTTTCATACGATGTCAGAATCTTGAATTATTTATCGTCATAGAAGCAACTGTATAAAGCCATCTCGTTCAATCGTACGGCCAACATCAATGTTCTTTATTTATAAAGGTAAGTAAATTGATAAATGTACCACGTTTTTACCAATTTTTCCTTTAGCATTTCTTAGTATCGCCGAATTCATTTCCCAATCAACCTTTTCCTGAGTAATAACCGAATAAAGCAAACGATTTGTGTTCTATTTTGTTTTATACGAAATATTATAAATTGATTTTATTTCTAAAAAATAATAAAACTTTTAATAAATGTTCGTGTTAATCTGATATAATTTTTGTCTATGTCGTTTAATTTAAATAAAAGTTTAATTCATATTATATATGAAAACTGCTTTTGTAGGTATTTATGGGTAAATTGCAATACATAATACTTGACAGGAATGATAGAATAGTTAATTAAGCAATCAAATGTTGTCATATGTACATGACATTCTATTTGATTTCATTCACGACAAAATTACAACTATAATGTTATATTTTTGCATTTAAGACAATTTACGTGAACAAATCCAAATAAGACATTAAGGGAATTATAAGTTACTTTTTTATGATAATCATGTAATTATATAACACAATGAAACATGGAATAAAACGTATACATATGGAAAAACATTAAAAAGCAAAATTGTGCAAATTTGTAAGTAAGTAATTTATTATTAACAAGTTGGCGAAAATTTGGATGAGGCTTGATATAAGATCATCAAAAACAAGCATCGCTTTTCAAAACGATCTTATAAAAACTTTCTCTCGTTTTCAATTCGTAATGACTTTCAATTTGCTCTGATTATTTTCGTTTCATCTTTCATTTATTTGACTTTTGTCTCTTTGGGTTTTGTAAATCTTATTAATTCAATATTTGACTGCTGGCAAATTGTGCCAAGAATAATAACACGTTTCATTCAATTGTTGTTTGTATTAGTTTAATTTTCCAGCGTAGTGTAATCGCGTATATTCCACGTTATGTTAGAATAGTCAGTAAAAACTCAGTGTTAAAACACTCCTTTGGGCAGTTTCGTTCTACACTACAGATATTGCGTGCCCAATTTTAAATTTAGTCCTGCACTGATATCATCTACTGAAAAAAAAATAAGAATTACATACATTTAAATACATTTATCATATCGTGTTAATTAAATACATTTGTCTAAGATCCCTTCGAACCTAGAACCATTGTTTATGTTCGGCTAGGCTCCTTCCAACTGTGCCACAACGGTGTCAAGTCTTATTTTGCTAGATGAACATGTTTTATATTTTCGCTTTGAGAGAACGAATTGTTTTGACATTAACTTATACCTAACTGCTCACCCTCCTATATGGGAAAGAGCGTGAAACTTAAAATAGATATACATAAATAATTTACATGTTTCTATATTTCTAAAATAAGAATTCTAGATCTAAACGGTAATCAATCAATTTTAGTATATAGTAATTTATCTTGCTAATCTTTGGTTTTGATGACAGCTTCTCACATTTGCTTACGTTATTTAATGCTGAGAATGTTTAGATGCTTCAAAAAGTATTATTAAATTAATTTTACATCTTACCAAAAAAAATAACTAAATTCAAAAAATATATAATACTATTTTGTGATACTTATTATAATATAATCATTTAGAGTATATTGGCAGTATCTAAATATATAGATACGACTTTTTTTGCGTTTCAATTAGGTATTATATTACTAGCGCAGACTTTGCAGTCATGTAAACTAGACATCTATAGCTGTCCTATTCTTGATTCTCACGCGCTCTTTAAGTAACGCGGTTTAAGTTTCTCATACGAATTTTCAATCCCTAATTCGGCCCTTTAGAGATTGACTTTCGAAAAACACGGACCGACAGATTTGCCCATTTATGATATTTGTAGGCAAGTTTATAACAATTTTAAAACATTATTCGCACATTCACAACTTGAAAAACCATTTTTCAGCCGGATTCGAATCCACATCTCTTGGAAACCATCTAAGCATTACGCTAAGTCATGTGTCCTAATTCATATTTATATTCGTACATAATAAAGTAAAAAGTTGCTTATATTTTTTGGAAATATACACATAAGCTATTTCTATAAAGAAATGAAATTTTAAAATTCACAGCATTTCTATTTCATTCGAATCATATAAAAACTCATAAGCACCATGCTAGTGTGGGAAGTAACAAATTCATATATACGGTGTGAACATTTCATATTCAAACGTATTCACCTCTTCGTTCTCGCTTCCTAGTAACGTATGCAGCTGGATTGTAAATGTTCATCTTTTATTTAAATTATGATAGATATCTGTATATATCGTGACATTGGAATCCATCTTGGTACAGTCGGAAAGCATCTGATTGTGAATGTGATGGTTGTGGGTTCTATACCCACTCGGTGGAATGATGATATTTTAATTAATTTGGTAAATAAGTACCACACTGGTAATTTGAAAAAATTGAATGCAGCCACTCAATGCGCAACGTCTCGAATTCGAGCAGAAACTGGACAACGAAGAATATTGACACTAGGTTCTCTCCTATGTACTGTTACTGTTCTACCCTGTTATGCGGAAAAACGAGAAGCTGAAATGATATTGATAATATTTTTTTTGTTTCGTAAAATATGTGCAAGAGGAAAATTTTAATTTACTTTTAATTTTCCTTCTGTAATTGGAATTGTTAATTTACAATGATATTTTCTTTTATTTTAATATTGTTTTATAAAAAATGGTCACGCTTTAATACGAGCTTCCAGAGGTCATATAAACCTCTGGTCATATAAAGCTACAGTAACACGAAATACAACAAATTAAGGTAATTTATAAAATTTGCCATATAAAAATATTAAAAAAAAAATAGCAGAGTAAGCAGAGAGAATCGCATCGGACGGACAGATAGTCTGACATTCCGTTCTAATGCGTGACATTGCATGTTAAGTGTTAAAACTAAACGCTGCACACTGTTTTGTTCACCAGAACAGAGAAGTAAAAATTTAAATAACATCAATTTTCTGTTATAAAATCAAAAGCCCATCCAATCGCGTTTACAGTCAGCTATCCCACTGAACCACGATGATCTAAAAATAGCCCACATATTATATTTTCTAAAATAAAATAATTGAGTTCCAAAATATCACCAGAGAATATCGATGTATAAACGTGACTCCAACACAGATACTTTTATTGGTGTTAAATGAACAGATTTTACATTTTACTCTCACCGAAAAGAGAATGTTTTGGAAAAAAGTCGTATATGTATGTTGCTCGTTCATTATTTCAATTATAATCAAATTTGCATTCTTATTTTAATTATTATAATATATAATATATAGTTGCCAGACAAAGAAAAAAACACCTGTAGAGTAAAGCTGAATTGATCATCGGGGAATGGGCGGAGATCAGGAACGATGTATTCAATTTTACCAAGTATAGAGCAAAATTGCGGACCTGATTACGAACCTTCGATAGCTGGACTATAAGGAGATTATCTTATGTCACTTCTTACAAAAAAAAATTAAAAAAAAATATTTTACCAAAAAATAAAAATTTTTAAAATACCAATTTATAGCGTCTTAATGAATTAAGAAATCACATGATTTTGTTCCATATGACAAAGATCAAGAAGTGACATTTTTAACAGATTCACGCTTTTTTCGCATAGCGGAATAGTTAGTGAGAACTTCCACATATTTTTATCTTAAGAAAAATATAAAAACTGCAATTAAAATACTTATACATGCTTAATCAATTTCCGAGCGTATCAGAATTTAAAGCTGAAGTAACGGATACTTGTATAAAGGTAACAAAACAACAAGTAATATCAATAAAATTCTATTAACAAATAACAAATTAAACAATAAACTACCTAAATTTCATACTGGACGGCCTAAACTCGCACACAAAAGACAAATTTATTGGATGGTTTTCAATGTGCGGTACTAATAAAACTCAATTCATGATACGCAATTTATTTCCTGCAAAACCAATACATTACACATGATATTAATAACGTCATAACATTATGTTATGTGATTAAAAGTTAATAGTATTAGTCGTAAACTTATATTATTTATAATATACGATAAAGAGTTAAATATAAACTAGCTTCACACTGGTGTCGAGGCGAAAAACGCGGCGTTAAGTTCCTCCACTGAACACGCAATGCCTTCGAATTCGACGGAAAGTGAACGGACTGTCTTAATACTGGGTTCCCTCTGCCTATCGGTGCCTGTGTGCGGGATTCAGCGTGAGACAAAAAAATATTGCGAGGTGGTTTATATAAAAAAATACGTAACATTTTCTTCTTTCTTGTCAATGATCACAAAATGATAACTTGGTTAGGAGACAAGTAGTGTCAGCCCATCAGTTCGATATGTGACAATATAATCATAATCCATTTTACCTATAAGTCAAGTGGAAAAATAGAAGCTTGTACGATAGATATTAGTGTTGTGGACTTGCGTAAATTAATTCTAATTTCCCGACTTGGAATTTTCGATAGACTCGTACAGGTACATGCAAGGTTACAAAATCAGTTATAAAACAGATAAAAAGGAAATAGGTACATAATATTTGTTTAAAATATTCGTATTTAATTCAACACAAAGCTTCCCAAACATCCTAAAACCATAATATATTTAAAAAGCATGGAATACGAATGAAAGCGCGGTTCGAGCTTAAATAAAAAAAGCTCTCTTTAAATTAATATATGAATGCACAGGCAGTGAGTCAAGTGTGTAACCGTCCTATATTCCTAGTGACGTAGTATGAATTAATTTAATATTATAATGAAAAAAAAAATGGACCAAGCTCATTTTCATTCAGACTTTTTTAGGATAAAAATTTTATTTTTAGGCTTGAAAGTGTTAAAGGATACCACTGTATATTTATGCAAATGTTACTGACTCAATAATTTATAAATACTAATGAGGTAAGAAGAATAAAATCATCTTCAAAGAATAAAATTGCCATCGGATTTAGATTTTTTTGTTTTATTTTTTTTTATTTTATTTGTTTTTAGCTTCACGCTGTATCCCGCACACAGCAGGATAGGCAAAGGGAACCTAGTGTTAAGACACTCCGTTCCCCACTTTCCGCCGAATTCGGAGGCATTGCATGTTAAGTGGCGGAACTTAACGCCGCGCTTTACCTCGACACCAGAACGAAGAAAATGGAAATATTAAATATTTCCACTCCTCGAGTGGGAATCAAACCCACAACCAGTCGTTTACAGTCACACTCTGTGCCACTGGGCCACGACTGGCCACATGATATCGGATTTAGATATGTATGGTAATAACTATTATTTCATTACTTAATTGTCTGTAGTACAATTTATATTCACATTTATATAAAAAATGTAATTACACTTATTTTCCGTTTTGTTATTCCTCAGAGGTTCGGTATTCAACATTAGGTCTGTGGGGAAATTACAGACGTCTTCAAATTCGCTCTTAAGAAATTTTTCATGAAATATTTATAGCATAAGCGCTACGTCTTGTGTATTATCAAGAAAGGATACAATAGAAGCAACGTAAAATAAACGTCCATAGCGAAATGAGAAATGTTATTTTTAATCATCGTGAATGATTCGTAATTTTAAAACAGAAGTTACGAGTACCTATACGTGAAAAATTATTTTTAGTAGTGAAAATTATGTTATTTTCTTCAATTCAAATATTTTATATTATGAAGACTTTTTTTTTTCAGTTTTCTTGCATTATAGTCAGTAGTGCGTCAGTTTTCCTGTGTACTCCTGAAATCCAGACATTATACAAATCCACACATTATATGTTGTGACACTGAACGACGTACTTTGTTCTAGGGGAGCAAAAGTTAAAATTATTTCAATAAAATGACTTTTCAGAGTAAAAATCAAACCCTTAACGCTTTCAGTTAGACGATGTCCTACTGCACCACGATGAAATGAAAAGATGTATATGATAGATGCTTAAAGATTGTAAAATGAAATAGTATATGTTTGAATTTAGTTTTAAGTTTAGTTTTTCAGAAAACAGATAATTTCAAAATTATTGTCATTTCTGGCTGATCTTTGCAAGGTTATCTGGCAAACTAATCTTAGTCTTACTAAATACTGCTTTTGTATTGTGCTTTCTTTAATGTTAATTATGAGACAAAACAAATAATTATATTATTTATCAATCGTTCTTTAAAAACGTTTAAAAGCTTAAACATTATTTTGTGCATTTCTATTCACTGTACATTTTTTAAACTACTAAGCTTTTAAAGAGTAATATGAACTTAAATAATTTGAGCTCAATCTATAATAAATTCTTAAAGAACGTTTATTATTCTGTATAAAAATATTATAGCGAAGTTAATATGAGAAGCTATATGCTGTTGTGCTCACTCGGGGGTACCTTGGGTATCTGGAAACTTAAAAGGTTAAGTAGTACTTAAAGGAACTGGAAAATTAGAAGTTCTTAAAATTACATAGTTATCATTAGTTAATTAATACAGTATATATTGTGACTGTACAGCGGCTGGTTTTGGGTTCGATTTCCACTCGAGGAGTAGAGATATTTAATATTTCCATTTTCTTCGTTCTCATGTCGAGCCTATCCTGTACAGGATAAAGCCTGAAGCAAAATAAATTGTAAACTCGGTAAATTGAAAAATGTCAATGTCTAACTAAATGTCTTAATTTAAAAGTATAAGCATTAAACTATTTTTAAATCAATGAATAACTAATTCAAAAAAGCAACATCAAAATAATTTCTATTAAGAGTAGGTACCGCAAGTGGACTTCACTTACGCCACACTGATTTTTCAACGTACACGCTCTTCACTCCAAGTATACTTAGCCAAGCTTTAGGGTAATGAAAAATATACCTAAATGAAAATGTTACATTTTTTTGTAATTTTCATATTATACATCACTTTTTTAAATTGTATTACAAAGACAAATATGATTGTTATGTGTCGATGTGCCGTTGCATGTGCAATATATTATTTATATTTAAATATTAATATTATAAAAAACAAAATTAAAAATTTTGAAAAAACCCACGACGTTTTAATTGTAATTGAAAAAGGATAAAATAACTAGAAATCCCCCGTCTAAAAGAATATATGTAACGAGATGATGTGGACGATTTCGTCGGGGGCTGCCATTACTTTAAGTTTGCTAACTTCTCCTAGGTTTTCATGCTGTTAAAACAGGTTTAGGAAAAAATTAAAATATTAATATGAATTTACAATTTTGATGGTTGGATGTTGGACTGGTATGCCTTTTAAAAACTTTAAGAACGAAATCTATACTGTTAGCTACTATATTTAAAATAGAGGTTGCAACTGGCAGCCCCCGACGAAGTTGTCCCCATCATCTCGTTACATATATTCTTTTAGGCGGGGGATTTCTAGTTATTTTATCCTTTTTCAATTACAATTAAAACGTCGTGGGTTTTTTTCAAAATTTTTAATTTTGTTTTTTATTTTAAACTTTTTAAAGTGAATAGACACACATTATATATTATTACATAATTTCGAAATACTTTATATTAATCTTCATGCAAATCCAAAAGAAATTATAAGCCCAATGCTTTCTGGTTATCAAATGCCTATTGCAGCGCCTGGCAGATTGTCACCGTAACATTTTTAGGAAACTTAAGTCTAACCAAATCAGTGAAAATCACAAAACCCACTAGTAGTTTTGATTTTGAACAAACTAATTTATACTGGAGCGCCCCGTGGTAGTTTGTGATATGGCATATAAAAACACGCAACAATGAAACCTGAACCTATCACAGAAAACCGCATCTAAATAGGTTTCACACAAAAATACAAGCAAATGCTTACTACAGCGCCCCCTGGTGAGGGCCACGACACATATACGATAACACGCGCTAATTGAGCCTGATCCTATCGTTGAAAACTGCATCAAATTCAGACTCGTAGTTTTAACTTTGCACCATCAAATGTTTAATGCAGCGCCCCCTGGTGAGTTCTTATCGTAAAAAAAAACTAAAAACATACACCAAGTAAAGGTAAATCTAATACTGAAAACTCTGTCCAATCGGACTAGTAGTTGTGGTTTTACATTAAATATTACAAACAAATGTTTACTGCAGCGCCCCCTGGTGAGTTAACACGATAAAGCATATCCAAGAACATGCACTAATTAAACTTGAGCTTATCACTGAAACTGCATCCAAATCGAATTCGTCATTTTAGCTTTGCACAAACAATATTTTACTGCAGCGCCCCCTGGTGACTTGTCACCATAATATAAATTTAAAAACATGTACTAAGCAAAGCGGAATCTAATACTGAAAACTCTTTCCAATCGTACTAGTCGTTTTTGTTATACACAAAAAATGGAAGCAGCTACTTACTGCAGCGCCCCCTAGAGAGTTGACACATACTTGAAAATATGCACTAAGTAAATATACATGACACATATATGAAAATATGCACTAAGTAAACTTGAATCTATCATTGAAAACTGCATTCAAATCGGATTCGTAGTTTTAGTTTTGCACAAACAAATGTACTTACTGCAGCGCCCCCTGGTGAGTTATCACCATAACACATATATGAAAAGATGCACCAATTAAACCTAAACCTATCGTTGAAAGTTTTATCTAAATTGGAAGAGTAGTTTTTACTCTACATAAACAAATGTTTACTGCAGCGCCCCCTGGTGAATTTTCACGGTAACAAAAAAAGAAAAATCTTAAAATATGCACAAAGCAAAGTTTAATCTAGTTCTGGAAACTCTAGCCAATCGGATAAGTAATTTCGGTTTTAGGCAAATAAATACAAGAAAAATTTTAGTTTTACACAAAAAAATACAAACAAATGCTTACTACAACGCCCCCTGATGTGTGGTCACCATAACACATATATGGAAAGACGCACCAATTAAGCCTGAACCCATCCTTGAAAGTTTGATCTAAATTGGACTAGTAGTTTTTGCTCTGCATAAACAAATGTTTAGTGCAGCGCCCCCTGGTGAGTTTTCCCCGTAACAAAAAAAGAAAAATCTTAAAATATGCACCAAGCAAAGATAAATCTTTTTGTGAAAACTCTTTTTAATCGGAGCAGTAGTTTCGGTTTTAGACAAATAAATACAAAAAAAGTACAAACAAATGCTTACTGCAGCGCCCCCTGGTGGCTTGACACGATAAAACATATCTAAGAACATTCACCAATTAAACCTGAATCTATCCCTGAAAATCTATCGAAATCAGACTACTATTTTTTGAGATAATTGAAAACATTCGTTTTCACGTAAAATGCTTATTGCAGCGCCCCCTGGTGAGTTAAGGCAATAAGACATATCTAAGATCATACGCCGATCGAACCTAAACCTATCATAGAAAACCGTATCAAAATCGGACTTATAGTTTTGGAAATAATTGACATAGTAATTTGCACAAACACACAAACAAACAAACAAACAAACAAACAACCTCTCACCCCAAACACATATACAGTCGCCGTTCCGTCGCGGGTAAAAATAGTAATTATACAATAATATTAAGCATAGCCTTCGTGGCATAGAGGGACAACGATCGGTTGTGGATTCGATTCTTACACCAACCTGTGTGGAATATATTAAAATATTTTCGATATACATATATACATTGAAATACTTCTAGACAATAACCCTTAAATATTATTTCCGAAATATCACTGTGGTGATCGATAAACAAAATGAACGGAGTTTATTATATAATCTGTATATAATCTTATCAATCTATCTAAAGCTAACAGAAGTTGAGTTTGGTGAAAACATAATTCCAGTTACTCTCGTATGTAGCATACTCGTATCCTCTTAACCCTCTACCGCATACGAACCCATATATGGTTTAACAGGTTTAGTATTTTTTTGTCGTATAATAAAGCAAGAGCAATAACCAAACAATTGTTTTACAGTAAGTTTATTATGTTGGCAATATGGAAATAAGTTTTATTGGTTGCGGTCTAACGTCAGCTTGATTATAACCCCTTTTTGAAAAGCGCAAGTGTGAATTCTATGACAGTAGTTGTATATTCATTTTTCAAAAAAAAATTACTACATGAAAGAGGTAAGTTTCATTTAAAAAAAAAATGAAATATAGTGCTGCTATTCCTCTATTTTAAATATGTCATATTTGTTTCTGTTTTTTCTTCATCTTTCTACCCGATTGTGAGGCTTTTTTTGAGAAACCATATCTGGTTTCGCATGCATTCAAGTCAAACCTAACCGTTTTTCTGAAAGATCAGCTATGGTTCCGTAAAACTGTTGGACAGGCAATAATTTACTAAAATATGACATGCAATAGATTTTAAACAATAACAAAGAATTTATACTTCAATGACAACAATAATTTTATTCCGTTTGGCAATTAAACAGCTTGTCATGCAAGCTGTTTAAAATGCTGGGCGCATTTGGATAGCATTAGAAAGCAATTGTTACTTATACCCAAAGCGGATGAGGAATATCTAACAGTCGACGAACAAATAATCTCCACATAAGTTCACCATGACCTGAAGCAACACAACCCTGCTAAATCTCATGAATGGGCATATAGGAATCAAGTTCTTAGTGGAGTTTCCGGATTCAGCTATGACTTTGATATTTTCGCTGGTGATCAAAGTGATACGCGTCCTGAAGGCGCTCCAGACTTAGTTGCCAGCGGCAATGTTGTAACTCGTCTCACGGAAACAGTACCAAGACATGTAACCATAAGATTTTTTTTGATAATTGGTACAATAGTCCTAAACTACAAGTGCATCTTAAAACGATAGGACTTTTATCTTTAAGTATAATGCGCCTAAATAGTGTTCCAAATATAAATATGCCACCTGAAAAGGAATTAAGTCAGGCCTGCTGCATCCAATTCTGGAACTCCAACTCATCATTGAACTCTGTAAGAACTGATAAGACGACTATATGCCTGAATGGCATAAAACTCGACAAAAATGACAATTTGTGACCAAAAAACTTATACGAAGTGCAGAAAATGTATGGTTTTTTTTTTATTTTTTGTTATTTCATAAGTAAAATTAATAAAATTGTTTATTTTCTCACAAAAACTAATAGTTAATGACTTTATTTAATTTTTAGAAATAATAGTTAAAAGTCGGTTGAATGCATACGAACCCATATATGGTCAAATTTTTTTTTTGCGTTTTTGAAGAGTTTTTTATGTTATTTTGTGTTGGTTATAAATTTTAACTTTTAATAAGCCCTTAATAACCATCAAATATTTTTTTTGTTATTTCCTTAATAATTCATGCAGTAGAGGGTTAAAGAAAAGCAGATATACCATATCGGCTTATCTGCGGCTCTATACTGTCTAAGAGTAAGTAAAGACGAGATACATATATGCTTCTCTAGTAAATATGAATACGGATTAGTTTTAAAAGGTACATATTTCGATTTTTGAACAGCGAAAAGCATATCTTGTATTAGCCTGTGTAGCTTTCAGAGTATTTCATTAGTTGTGCGATTAAAGAATTTATTCAAGTCAGAAAGAATGCTTGAAGATGAACATTTAGAGATCAACTGCCAAAAGTAGTAAAAACTTTAGTAGTAGTAATAGTGCATATAGCATTATCTTAAAACTAAATATACTGAAATATATAGAAAATGAACGACAATAATTATGCTAGATTCCTTTTCTTTTAACTTCTTGGAAAATAATACGTATTTCATATTTTGTTATCTCATAAATTCTATAAATAATACAAATATATAAACATAAACTTTTCATCAAAAGTATATTAAAAACGAAAGCTTTCATAAAATAAAGTATTAAAGAACCTAATGTGAGTCAGAGCTGTATTGTTGTTCTGTTTACGTTTACGAGAAGACAAAATTGAACCGCTGTCGCTGTTATGCGAAGTGGAAAATTGCACTTCACTTATTATGAGAAAATTGTTCGCATACCATTTTTACAAAGCCTTTTTCAACAAAATGCTTTTATGATTTTTCAAAAAAAAACAAAATCAGCTTTACGCTTTCCCAGCATAGCAAGATAGTTAGTGAAGCTAGTGTCAAGACACTCCGTTTTCAACTTTCCATTCGAAATCGGCACATTGAGTGTTAAGTGGCGGAAATTAATAACGAAACACGCGGCTCATTACCCGCACGTTTTGACTTTTATGAGTTGACTTTAGTATTCAAAAATAATTCACACAGATAATAAAAAAATGGTAACATAGCTTGTGAAGACAATGCATAAACTTATAAAATATTACAATATTATATTTAAAACGCCATATATTTATTTACATAATTATTTACAATACTTTTGTTATGTTTAATATTTTTATAAGAATAAGGTCTAACAATAAAGAATTTTAATATTGCATAATTATTTGGCGAGAACAAAACTAGTTATTCATAATCTAACATATTAATTCATTTATAATTTTAGTTTATAGTAAAGCGTAAAATTTTAAATTATTTAAAATAAAAAGTGTAATTTAAATTAATTATAAATTTTAATGCTATTTACTCTGCACTCCTTTTAAAATATAACACTTATATAACGATTGCCGTGAAAATGGCGCGAAAACAAAATGGCGGCTGTCAAACGAGAGAGATATTGTCGCTCACCCTCATGTTATATTTTTAAATTATTTATTGAAAATGTTGTTAAATTAATATCGGTAAAATTATCTTTGGACAATAGTTGTTATCATTAGTTAAAAGCATAAAAAAATCATAAGAACGGATTTGTGCAAAAATGTCATATACTGTCTTTACGGTTACTTCAGTTTGTTGCTTAAAATTTTATTTTGTGTTCTATTTGTTTTGTATTTGCGTTTAGTACTTTGTGATATTTAGGTACTTGTATCAAGTTGTGCGAAATCGGATGACTGTTATTGCAAAATATTACGCAAAATGCTGGAAAGGAATTTCTTCTCGGAGTAAAGTAAAACAAGCGACTAATATTAATTTATATATTGTAAAACATTGTAAACATATTGACCAGTTAAGTGTGTGCCAGTGCCATCAGAAAATGAACGAAACTATAGTTGTGATTTTGTATCAAACTGAAATAAGTGCTTTGTTAATATTTTTCTTCATACTTCACTGCCATATGCGATGCCACCGCTGGATTTCTTCAATGAGAGAGTGTGTGACAGGTTAGTGTTCGCTTGTTTAATACGTAAGATATGGCGGTTGATTTTATTATAATTATTTTATTTATTTTTTTCGGAAAACACGTTTTTTCATTTTCTTGTATTAACTTAAAAATTAAAAAGTCCCTTTTTTGTTAATTATTTTTACGAAATATGAAATATAACTATTTGTTGAACAAATATCATTTTTTCTACACATCGTCTACTACGTCAAAATAATAAAAAAGAAGGTACAATTCCTTCGATTTTGTCGATTTGCTGGGTTGGTTAGTAAGTTATTAAACCTTTCAATTAACAGTATCAAGACATGAAAGTAACAAAATCCTGAATAACTTGTATATGTCAATCGTTTTATTATAATAATATGGAATTTTAATATGGTAGAATATAAAGTTTACTTTATTTCGTCGAAATACCATTTGTATGGCTTCTGCTTTAATCTAAGCATCCGAAGTTAGTTGCATACACATCCCGTACATAGTTAGAAACTTTCCAGTTACACATAATACTGTGTATTTTTTTGCAAAACAATTATAAACGTAATTGATAATATTTAGTATAATTATAACGATATTTTATATTATAAGTATAACGATATTTACGTGGTCTTGTTATAGTATATTAGTTATTTATAAATTGTACAATTTAATTTGTGTAAAGTCCTATTTTGTCCTGTTAATAATGGAGTAATTTTCTATTAATTATTTTTTTATCTCCCTAACCTAACTACACATCTTTAGCTGTTCGTATTATTAACGGCCCACGTACTCGCTTAAGTTAAGCGGTTTATATTTTCATACAAATTTGAGCTCCTATATAGATGCCTCAGGGGTTGATATAGGAACAAAAAGTACCCTATGCTTGACCCTGGGTCTTCAACTATTTTCATTCCAAATTTCATCTATATCGGCGCGGTAAATGAACAATCAAAGCATAACAGATAGACTTACTCATTTATAATATTAGTATAATATGGTACAGACAATTGAAGAGAGGATGGATTAAAAGACATATGCCAATCGTACTTGAAAAAAATATCCTTTTTAAAAAGCACGTACGAACAAAAGTTGAGGATGAAACTCAATCAGGCCTTATTAAAGATTGAGAATGCGTAGGTGTTCGTCTAAACACGCGTAGGAGGCTCTACAAAGTCGAATAACAAAGTTTCACTTCGGGTATAAGAATAATAAATAGCTCCAAGTAAATATTTGTTATATTATCCTTAATATTTGACTGAAACATTAATTAATTTCTATGTGATTATGATATAATGATAATATTTTTTACTTTTTAAATTGACATATCACTATTTTCGTTTATTTTGAGTAAAAAAATCTTCTCTATTTAAACAAACCGAGCACCGTTACGAAAATAAACTTAATTTGTATATAAAGAAAATGATAGTTAATTGATTTAAATGTAAAAATCTCTTTCCTCCAGTAAGATAAAATATAGTGCGAAGTTTTATTATTTAACTCGTAAATATTTACGATTTCAATTTAAATAAAAATAATTACAACGACTCAATTGTTGGGACAAAAAGTGCCGATTATTTTTACAAGTTATTTCATATGTAAAATATTTTTTAGTATATCGACATAAAAAGCTGACATACTTGTACTAAGTCAGTATATTGACACTGTCGCTGTTGTATATATACCTACGTTATGCTCAACAAGTCTTCGCAAACAAACAAATTGTCACATATTGACTGACTCTCAGGATGAACGTTCTAAATTAAAGTCGCCGAGTAAATCCTATTGGCTACTCTGTATGCATTGACATATTGACAGACGGACACACAAAGATATATGTGTCTAGAATTTGAATGTGAGATTCAAGCTGCGATCAAAATTCGTATTTGATTTGGTTAAACCTTGGATACCTGATACCGGATAAATTCGAAACTGTAGATTATTTTTTATTGCATTGTAAGTGCTGATATCGGTTAGTTTAGATTTATACGTTTTGGACTTCCTTCTTATCAAGTCTAATTATGTTGTCAGAGGATTATTAAATTACATTTAGTTATACATATTAACTTTTAACATGGATACGAAGTCAAAATATTAATATTTTTTATAGTTACAATTCAGAAATAAAATAAATTAATAAAATAACTGTGCTGAAGTTCTCTTTTGTATAAAACGACTTACCCGTAAAAAGATGTATTTAACGAATCTGGATCTTACTTAATATAGCGCGAAGTTAAGTTCTGCCACTCAATAAGCAGTGTCTCTAAAATGATTGAAATGCTAAATGAATGTTTTAACAATAAGCCCACCCTTGTTATTGTAACAATATAATAAACTTATTGTT